>CM060306.1:134456289-134478789 GCA_030674185.1 Monoplex corrugatus | reverse complement strand
CATATATATATATATATATATATATATACATATATATATATATATATGTGTGTGTGTGTGTGTGTGTGTGAGTGTGTGTGTGTGAGTGTGTGTGTGTGTGTGTGCGTGCGTGTATATTGAACTAGAAAGGAGACTGTCAGAGTGGCGTGACTATCTTGGTTCAAGTGATCACATGAAGTGTTTCATTGTCGTTAAACTGGGAGCCTGTCTGTGCTGTCTTTCTGTGTCTGTAATACAGTGCATCAGCCTTCCACATCTGTGTTGTCTTTCTGTGTCTGTAATACAGTGTATCACCCTTCCACATCTGTGTTGTCTTTCTGTGTCTGTAATACAGTGCATCAGCCTTCCACATCTGTGTTGTCTTCTGTGTCTGTAATACAGTGCATCAGCCTTCCACATCTGTGTTGTCTTTCTGTGTCTGTAATACAGTGTATCACTCTTCCACATCTGTGTTGTCTTTCTGTGTCTGTAATACAGTGTATCACCCTTCCACATCTGTGTTGTCTTTCTGTGTCTGTAATACAGTGCATCAGCCTTCCACATAGTGTTGTCTTTCTGTGTCTGTAATGTAGTGTATCACCCTTCCACATCTGTGTTGTCTTTCTGTGTCTGTAATACAGTGCATCAGCCTTCCACATCTGTGTTGTCTTTCTGTGTCTGTAATGTAGTGTATCACCCTTCCACATCTGTGTTGTCTTTCTGTGTCTGTAATGCGTGTATCAGCCTTCCACATCTGTGTTGTCTTTCTGTGTCTGTAATACAGTGTATCACCCTTCCACATCTGTGTTGTCTTTCTGTGTCTGTAATACAGTGCATCAGCCTTCCACATCTGTGTTGTCTTTCTGTGTCTGTAATGTAGTGTATCACCCTTCCACATCTGTGTTGTCTTTCTGTGTCTGTAATGTAGTGTATCACCCTTCCACATCTGTGTTGTCTTTCTGTGTCTGTAATGTAGTGTATCAGCCTTCCACATCTGTGTTGTCTTTCTGTGTCTGTAATGCAGTGTACACTCTTCCACATCTGTGTTGTCTTTCTGTGTCTGTAATGCAGTGTATCACCCTTCCACATCTGTGTTGTCTTTCTGTGTCTGTAATACAGTGTATCATCCTTCCACATCTGTGTTGTCTTTCTGTGTCTGTAATACAGTGTATCACTCTTCCACATCTGTGTTGTCTTTCTGTGTCTGTAGTGCAGTGTATCATCCTTCCACATCTGTGTTGTCTTTCTGTGTCTGTAATACAGTGTATCATCCTTCCACATCTGTGTTGTCTTTCTGTGTCTGTAATACAGTGTATCATCCTTCCACATCTGTGCTGTCTTTCTGTGTCTGTAATACAGTGTATCATCCTTCCACATCTGTGCTGTCTTTCTGTGTCTGTAATACAGTGTATCATCCTTCCACATCTGTGTTGTCTTTCTGTGTCTGTAATACAGTGTATCACTCTTCCACATCTGTGTTGTCTTTCTGTGTCTGTAATACAGTGTATCACTCTTCCACATCTGTGTTGTCTTTCTGTGTCTGTAATGCGGTGTATCACTCTTCCACATCTGTGTTGTCTTTCTGTGTCTGTAGTGCAGTGTATCACCCTTCCACATCTGTGTTGTCTTTCTGTGTCTGTAATACAGTGTATCATCCTTCCACATCTGTGTTGTCTTTCTGTGTCTGTAATGCGGTGTATCACTCTTCCACATCTGTGTTGTCTTTCTGTGTCTGTAGTGCAGTGTATCACCCTTCCACATCTGTGTTGTCTTTCTGTGTCTGTAATACAGTGTATCACCCTTCCACATCTGTGTTGTCTTTCTGTGTCTGTAGTGCAGTGTATCACCCTTCCACATCTGTGTTGTCTTTCTGTGTCTGTAATACAGTGTATCATCCTTCCACATCTGTGCTGTCTTTCTGTGTCTGTAATGTAGTGTATCAGCCTTCCACATGAGCACTAACACCGTACCACGTTTCACTGAAATCTCAGCGTGCACCGGTTCAACAGGCATTCATGGCACTCTGATAGATAATTGCACATGTGTTCCACTCAGTTCTTGTCAACAATTATCTTACAGACACCTTCAGCCTGCACTGGCCACGTCCTGAATCAGGGAGGCTGGAACAAGATCTACAGAAATCTATCACTACCAGGGTGGTTGGAACAGCTGTGAGCATGGCATCAAGAATGTCAGAGTTTGGTGTTAGGGGGTTGGTGGGGGTGGGGGTGGGGGTGAGGCGTGGTGGTGGTGGAGTTGAGGGGTGGGGAGGGTGGTGGTGGTAGTGGGGGAGGGATGGCGGTGGTGGTGGAGGTAGTGGGAAGGGTGGTGGTGGTGGGGTGGGTGGGTGGTGGTGGGGTGGTGGGGTGGGTGGGGGTGTGGTGGTGGGGGTGTGGTGGTGTGGGTGGTGGTGGGGGTGGTGGTGGGGGTGGGTGATGGTGTGGTGGGGATGTGGGTGGTGGTGGATGGGGGTTGGGGTGGGGTTAACTCCAAACATCAGATCTTTAGTCCAGTCACCATCAAATCAGTCATCTAGTCATGTACAGAAAAGTCCACACATCTAGAACCCCTGCTGATACATTCTTTGCCTTCATTGTTTTGTTTTTTGTTGGGTTATGTGATCACAAACTGGACAATAATTATGTATACAACTAAAAGGAGACCTGGTGGTGAAGAAATGTAATTGACACTAACATACATGTATCATCTGCTTTGCTGGCGACTCACTGACTTCAGGTTTACAGCTTTGTTGTTGTTGTTGTTGTTGTTGTTGCTGTTGTGTTGTTGTTGTTGTTTGTTGTTGTTGTTGTTGATGTTGTTGTTGTTGTTGCTGTTATTGATGTTGTTGTTGTTGATGTTGTTGTTGTTGTTAGTTGATGTTGTTGTTGTTGATGTTGTTGTTTGTTGTGTTTGTTGTTGTTGTTGTTGTTGTTGTTGTGTTGTTGTGTTGTTGTTGTTTGTTGTTGATGTTGTTGTTGTTGATGTTGATGTTGTTGTGTTGTTGTTAGTTGTTGTTGTTGATTGTTTGTTTTTTGATTTGTTGTTGTTTGTTGCCGTGTTGTTGATGCAGCACAACGTGTAAACCGCCAACAGAAGACACAGGGTAAAAACAGAGGAGAAAAAGCCATGAGACAAACAGACCCACAATACACATTCCTCTGTGTGTGTGGTGTGTGTGTGTGTGTGTGTGTGTGTGTGTGTGTGTGTGTGTGTGTGTGTGTGTGTGTGTGTGTGTGCGTGTGCATGTGTGTGCGTGCGCGCTCGCGTGTGTGTGTTTGCACGCGCGCAGATAACCTTCACGTTTTCATATGCCTTCTATGCAAATGCGCCCTGGATGATCTCATAGAGTGATGTCTTACATCCATGCAAAATAGACACGCGCTGAGAGGGATGTGAACAGACAGGGAAATCGGGTGTAGAAATGATATCACATGGCAAATTGATTCAGCCCAAATGATGTGCATTATGACATTCACATGGGCAGCGTGCAAAGCAATTTGTATGCAACACGCGGGGATGGCCGCCAGCTCTTCAATCCATGAGTTAACCAACCTGAAATGTATGTACACACACAGGTGAACAGACAGAGAGAGAGAGAGAGGGAGGGAGGGAGGGAGAGACAGAGACAGACAGAGAGACAGAGACAAAGAGGGAGAGAGACAGAGAGATAGGAAGAGATAGATAGAGACAGAGAAAGACAGAAAGAGAGAGAGAGAGAGAGAAAGAGAGAGAGAGAGAGAAAGAGAGAAATGGACAGAGATAAAGAGAGAGACAGAGAAAGAGAGAGAGAGAGAAAGAGAAAGAGAGAGAGAGAGAAAGAGAGAAAGAGAGAAAGAGAGAGAGAAAGAGAGAAATGGACAGAGATAAAGAGACAGACAGAGAAAGAGAGACAGAGAGAGAAAGAGACAGACAGACACAGACAGACAGAAACAGAAAGACAGAGACAAAGAGCCAGGCACAAAGAGAGAGAGAAAGACAGACAGACAGACAAAAAAGACAGGGACAGACAGATGTGACAGAAACAGACAGACAGGCAGACAGACAGGGACACACACAGGGAGAGAATAAAAACATACAAACTCTCTCATCAAATATGAATAGGGAAGAATTGCCGAAACCGAAGACTACATGAATGTCAACAAGACGGTGAACGTGTAAGTGTTTTCCTACGCATACATTTATCATTCATAGTAAACATTATTCTTGTGAACAAACACCCTTCATTCGTGCTCTAGCCTTTCTGAACGTCTGGCATCTTGGGTGCATCACTGTATGACCAGGGTGTGACAAAACAGACTTGGGGTACACTTTCAGGTCACAGCGACCCTCCAAAATAAGTCGGGGGTTTCCGTTTCCGTTTCAGTTTCTCAAGATGTTAATGTTATATAGAACCAATACTGTTGTACGGTTGTGAGACGTGGACAGTCACAAGCAAAGCCAGAACAGGACTGAGGCAGCCCAGATGTGGTTTCCAAGAAGAATGTTGAAAGTTCTATGAACAGCAAAGAAAACAAACGAGACAGTCTTGATGGAGGCAGACACAAGTAGGTCTTTCATAAGGAAGATTAGAAAAAGACAGGCAACATTTATAGGCCATTTTATGAGGAAAGGGGAATTACAGCACCTGGTCACAAAGGGAAAGCTGGAGGGAAAGAGAGCACCAGGTAGAACCAGGGAGAAGATACTAGACGGATTTGCAGAGTGGCTGAAGGCAAGGAGGGTGGAAAAGATGCTTGAGGCAACAAGAGATAGAGACAGATGGAAGTCCATGATCGCCAACGCCATGCGGCAAGGCACCTGAGGATGATGACGACGAAGATGACGTCTCCGCGCTCGGAACGAATTCCACATGCATCTAACGTCACAGGTATCATGTGTATGGTGATCATGGCGTAAGCCTTAGGTCTGCACATATACCCATGGGCTGGCCAGGTCCTGATGTCATACCTAGCCTATGTATTACCCATGGGCAGGCCAGGTCCAGATGTCATACCTAGCCTATGTATTACCCATGGGCTGGCCAGGTCCTGATGTCATACATAGCCTATGTATTACCCATGGGCTGGCCAGGTCCAGATGTCATACCTAGCCTATGTATTACCCATGGGCTGGCCAGGTCCAGATGTCATACCTAGCCTATGTATTACCCATGGGCTGACCAGGTCCAGATGTCATACCTAGCCTATGTATTACCCATGGGCTGCCAGGTCCAGATGTCATACCTAGCCTATGTATTACCCATGGGCTGACCAGGTCCAGATGTCATACCTAGCCTATGTATTACCCATGGGCTGGCCAGGTCCAGATGTCATACCTAGCCTATGTATTACCCATGGGCTGGCCAGGTCCTGATGTCATACCTAGCCTATGTATTACCCATGGGCTGGCCAGGTCCTGATGTCATACCTAGCCTATGTATTACCCATGGGCTGGCCAGGTCCTGATGTCATACCTAGCCTATGTATTACCCATGGGCTGGCCAGGTCCTGATGTCATACCTAGCCTATGTATTACCCATGGGCTGACCAGGTCCAGATGTCATACCTAGCCTATGTATTACCCATGGGCTGGCCAGGTCCTGATGTCATACCTAGCCTATGTATTACCCATGGGCTGGCCAGGTCCTGATGTCATACCTAGCCTATGTATTACCTATATTTGTTTACTTGTATTGTCAGCCTATCATTGGAACAATCTCGAATACATGTAAACGACATGTGTATCTGTGTATCTTATCTTCAAAGAAAAGAACAGATAATAAAGTAGATAAATAAAATAAATAATCAAAGGTCTGATTCATAACACAACTAGCTATTCAATGCAAACTCGTCTCATATGAGAGAAAGCCGCCCCCCCGCCCCCCCCATCTCCCATCCCCATCTCCCACCCCCAATCAATGAACAAAGCCTCAGCTACCTATCAACAAGATAAAAACAATATTTCCTCAATAATAGCCCCGCCAGTCTGTCGTCTACTTTCCAGGAAAGAAAAGAGGAAAAATGGCGATGGGAAAATGGTGTCCGGGTGGATGGGAAAACCCTAGAAAGTATATGGCAGGCCTTATGTAGTACGTAAAACGAAACGTGCAACGCCAGTTCCGCGTCACTGAAATAGTTCACTGCTGTCAGTGTTGGGTGGAAAGGTCGTGGGAACTGTGTCAACAACAAAGGTCTGTGTGCAGTTTGTGTTTGATGAAGAAAGCGTGCGTCAGTGTGCGAGGATGGTTTCATAGCCATCACACAGGTAGTCCTGGCTGATGTCACAAACATACAATGTAACCCTGGCTGATGTCACAAACATACAATGTAACCCTGGCTGATGTCACAACATACAATGTAACCTGGCTGAGTCACAAACATACAATTATCCTGGCTGATGTCACAAACAACATATGTAACCCTGGCTGATGTCACAAACATACATGTAACCTGGCTGATGTCACAAACATACAATGTAACCCTGGCTGATGTCACAAACATACAATGTAACCCTGGCTGATGTCACAACAACAATGTACCCTGGTGATGTCACAACATACAATGTAAACCTGCTGATGTCACAAACATACAATGTAACCCTGGCTGATGTACAAACAACAATGTATCCTGGCTGATGTCACAAACATACAATGTAACCCTGGCTGATTCACAACATACAATGTAACCTGGCTGATGTCACAAACATACAATGTAACCTGGCTGATGTCACTAACATAAATGTAACTGGCGATGTCACAAACATCATGTAACCGGCTGATGTCACAAACATAGAATAACCTGGCTGATGTCACAAAACAATGTAACCTGGCTGAGTCACAAACATACAATGTAATCCTGGCTGATGTCACAAACATACAATGTAACCTGGCTGATGTCACAAACTACAATGTACCTGGTGTGTCACAAACATACAATGTAATCCTGGCTGATGTCACAAACATACAATGTAACCTGGCTGATGTCACAAACATACAATGTAACCTGGCTGATGTCACAAACACACAATGTAACCCTGGCTGATGTCACAAACATACAATGTAATCCTGGCTGATGTCACAAACATACAATGTAACCTGGCTGATGTCACAAACATACAATGTAACCCTGGCTGATGTCACAAACATACAATGTAACCTGGCTGATGTCACAAACATACAATGTAACCTGGCTGAAGTCAAAACATACAATGTAACCTGGCTGATGTCACAAACAACAATGTAACCCTGGCTGATGTCACAAACATACAATGTAACCTGGCTGATGTCACAAACATACAATGTAACCTGGTGATGTCACAAACATACAATGTAACCTGGCTGATGTCACAAACATACAATGTAACCTGGCTGATGTCACAAACATACAATGTAACCCTGGCTGATGTCACAAACATACATGTAACCCTGGCTGATGTCACAAACATACAATGTAACCCTGGCTGATGTCACAAACATACAATGTAACCCTGGCTGATGTCACAAACATACAATGTAACCTGGCTGATGTCACAAACACAATGTAACCCTGGCTGATGTCACAACATACATGTAACCCTGGCTGATGTCGACAACTAGCTATGTAACCCTGGCTGGATGTCACAAACTACTATGTAACCCTGGCTGATGTCACAAACATACAATGTAACCTGGCTGATGTCCAGAACATACAGATGTAACCCTGGCTGATGTCAAAACATACATGTAACCTGGCTGATGTCTACAAACTACATGTAACCTCTGATGTCACAAATCATACAATGAACATGGCTGATTCACAACAACAATGTAACTGGTGATTCACCAAACATACAATGAACCGGTGATGTCAAAAAAAAAGTAACAAATGGCTGATGTCACAAACACATCAATGTAACCTGGCTGATGTACAAACACAGATGTAATCCCTGCTGATGTCACAACAATGACAATGTCCTGCTGATGCACAAAAACAAATGTACCCTGGCTGATTGTCTCAACAATAAAGAGAACATGGCTGGATGTCAAAACACACAAGTAACCCTGGTGATGTCAAAACATACAATGTAACCCTGGTGATGTCACAAACATACAATGTAACCTGGCTGATGTCACAAACAACAAAGTACTGGCTGATGTCACAAACAACATGTAATCTGGCTGATGTCAACACACACAATGTAACCCTGGCTGATGTCACAAACATACAATGTAACCCTGGCTGATGTCACAAACATACAATGTAACCTGGCTGATGTCCAAACAAAATTACCGCTGATGTCACAAACATACAATGTAACCTGCTGATGTCACAAACAACAATGAACCCTGGCTAGTCACAAACATACAAGTAACCCTGGGATGTCACAAACAAATGTACCCTGGCTGATGTCACAACATACAAGTACCTGGCTGATGTCACAAACATACAATGTAACCCTGGCTGATTCACAAACATACAATGTAACCCTGGCTGATTCACAAACAACAATGTAACCCGGCTGATGTCACAAAACATACAATGTAACCCTGGCTGATGTCACAAACATACAATGTAACCTGGCGATGTCACAAAATACAATGTAACCTGGCTGATGTCACAAACATACAATGTAACCTGGCAATTACATAACGATACAATAATCATGGTACTGATGAGTCACAAACTACATGTAACCCTGGCTGATGTCACAAAACAATGTAACCCTGATGTCACAAACATACAATGTAACCCTGGTGATCACAAACATACAATGTAACCCTGGCTGTGACAAACATACAATGTAACCCTGGCTGATGTCACAAACTACAATGTAACCCTGGCTGATGTCACAAACATACAATGTAACCTGGCTGATGTCACAAACATACAATGTAACCTGGCTGAGTCACAAACACAGAATGTAACCCTGGCTGATGTCACAAACATACAATGTAACCCTGGCTGATGTCACAAACATACAATGTAACCCTGGCTGATGTCACAAACATACAATGTAACCCTGGCTGATGTCACAAACACAGAATGTAACCCTGGCTGATGTCACAAACATACAATGTAACCCTGGCTGATGTCACAAACATAGAATGTAACCCTGGCTGATGTCACAAACATACAATGTAACCCTGGCTGATGTCACAAACATACAATGTAACCCTGGCTGATGTCACAAACACAGAATGTAACCCTGGCTGATGTCACAAACATACAATGTAACCTGGCTGATGTCACAAACATACAATGTAATCCTGGCTGATGTCACAAACATACAATGTAACCCTGGCTGATGTCACAAACATACAATGTAACCCTGGCTGATGTCACAAACATACAATGTAACCCTGGCTGATGTCACAAACATACAATGTAAACCTGGCTGATGTCACATACACGGAATGTAACCCTGGCTGATGTCACAAACACAGAATGTAACCCTGGCTGATGTCACAAACATACAATGTAATCCTGGCTGATGTCACAAACATAAAATGTAACCCTGGCTGATGTCACAAACATACAATGTAACCCTGGCTAATGTCACAAACACCAATGTAACCTGGCTGATGTCACAAACATACAATGTAACCCTGGCTGATGTCACAAACATACAATGTAACCCTGGCTGATGTCACAAACATACAATGTAACCTGGCTGATGTCACAAACATACAATGTAATCCTGGCTGATGTCACAAACACAGAATGTAACCCTGGCTGATGTCACAAACATACAATGTAACCCTGGCTGATGTCACAAACATACAATGTAATCCTGGCTGATGTCACAAACATACAATGTAACCCTGGCTGATGTCACAAACATACAATGTAACCCTGGCTGATGTCACAAACACAGAATGTAACCCTGGCTGATGTCACAAACATACAATGTAACCCTGGTTGATGTCACAAACATACAATGTAACCCTGGCTGATGTCACAAACATACAATGTGACCCTGGCTGATGTCACAAACATACAATGTAACCCTGGCTGATGTCACAAACATACAATGTAATCTGGCTGATGTCACAAACATACAATGTAACCCTGGCTGATGTCACAAACATACAATGTAACTGGCTGATGTCACAAACATACAATGTAACCCTGGCTGATGTCACAAACATACAATGTAACCTGGCTGATGTCACAAACATACAATGTAACCTGGCTGATGTCACAAACATACAATGTAACCTGGCTGATGTCACAAACATACAAATAGAACAGGAATCGCGCCGTATACAAAACACAACAACAAAATACAAATATAGCCCGTGTATTAAAAATACAAATACAGCCGTGTATTAAAAATACAAAATATAGCCCGTGTATTAAAAATACAAAATATAGCCCGTGTATTAAAAATACAAATACAGCCCGTGTATTAAAAATACAAATATAGCCCGTGTATTAAATATACAAATATAGCCCGTGTATTAAAAATACAAATATAGCCCGTGTATTAAAAATACAAATATAGCCCGTGTATTAAATATACAAATATAGCCCGTGTATTAAAAATACAAATATAGCCCGTGTATTAAAAATACAAATATAGCCCGTGTATTAAAAATACAAATATAGCCCGTGTATTTGTTCTTAGCTCATGTATTTGTTCTTTCTTGTCTCACGAATAGGCTCAACAACAGCCAGCTGGCTTAAAAAAATTGTGCGTCTTGTTTCGTTTATAAATAAATACGGAAAAGACAACAAAAAACACAAACATAATTGTGTGTTTATTTATTTATTTTGTCGTTATTGTTGTTCTTGTTGTTATCTTACCAAAAGGCTTGACAAAAGTCAGCTGGCTTAAAAATTGTCTTGTTTCCTTTCTTAGGAAATTCGTGTTCTCATTCTACTTTTGCATGCCCAACTCGCTTTTGTTTGAACACTGGCAATCACTTTGTTTTACATTTGGTGACTTATGACCTTTGTGTGGACCTTTGCAGCTGACAAAACCTGAAACTTCTGCCTGTTACTGTAATTTCTGTTTCAAGCCCAGCCGACTGCGTAGAGCCATGTCAGGGCTATAACCGTTTCAAACCATACACAATACTTCAACAGGAAAGAAAAAGGAAAAGAAAATTATAGTACACATATCAATGCATTCGTGCACATAATCTAAGGACATGCCCCTGGCGTTGACCACTCCGTCCGATTTATCAAACGGGAGATTAAAAACAAACATAGCTGGTTACAAATCTAAACACAACTAAGGACATTATAACATCAAATGGATCTAAATTACTTAAAACTGCTTCCGCATATCTTATTTCCTTAGAATCAAAAATGCACTTAATACATGTACCCAATCACCAATCATAAGAGAAAGTACGTAAGACTTTATCGATAACATAGAGGTGAATGGACCTGCAAGGCAGAAAATGATAGAAAGAAATGACAGAAAGCAAAGGAACAAGGCAGACACAAAGAGAGTGACAGAAAAGAGGAAGGTGGTGATACTATTTATACTGAAAGAGCCCCCGGCATCCATGTGGGGGAAGCTTCTACCTAACTTTCAAGCATCGAGTTACTTATTTCGTTGTTACGATCAATTCGTTAGTATGATAAAGGGTCGACAATAATAATTTCACTGATATAACACACACACACGTCCATGTCAAAAGCATGATCTTGCATCTCCAGGGCAGAACAAATACCAAACCTTCAATCAGGCCAATACAGACACCGCCATAACGTGTAATGAAAATGTCACCGCCATAACGTGTAATGAAAATGTGTCAGTTTATAAGGTACCATAATGACAATGATACTAGGAACTATATAAAAAGAAAAGCCGGTTAATGTAAATGAATACAAGTATTCACAGACTCACAGACAACACATACACACACACACACACACATACACACACACACACACACACTCACACATGAGCAAGGGCTCACTCAGCTTCTTAAGTGTTCTCAGGATATTGATCAACATCCTCAATGACGTATGTGTGAAGTGGACGAGACCTGACTGTGCTGTCCCACACTTCCCAAGGAACAAGGTGCGTGGCCTGACTGCTGGATGTGAAACATTCATCATCACCATACCTCACTCTCCATCAAATCATCACCATACCTCACTCTCCATCAAATCAACACCATACCTCACTCTCCATCAAATCATCACCATACCTCACTCTCCATCAAATCAACACCATACCTCACTCTCCATCAAATCAACACCATACCTCACTCTCCATCAAATCAACACCATACCTCACTCTCCATCAAATCACCATACCTCACTCTCCATCAAATCATCACCATACCTCACTCTCCATCAAATCAACACCATACCTCACTCTCCATCAAATCACCATACCTCACTCTCCATCAAATCATCGCCATACCTCACTCTCCATCAAACACGTTGCCAGTCATCATGTGACCACTGGTCTGTTTGGTGTTATGAAAAACATCCGTCCAGTGCGCATGAACTCTCTCTCTCTCTCTCTCTCTCTCTCTCTCTCTCTCTCTCTCTCTCTCTCTCTCTCATCACCACACACACACACACACTCTCTCTCTCTGTCTGTCTGTCTGTCTGTCTCTGTCTCTCTGTCTGTCTCTCTGTCTCTGTCTGTATCTCTCTCTCTGTGTCTGTCTCTCTGTCTCTCTCTCCTCTGTCCTGTCTGTCTCTCTGTGTGTCTGTCAGTCTGTCTCTCCCTTTCATGCACATGTGCAGATACACGTGCATGCATACGTGCACATACCATATTTCTACCTTTTAAAGGAAAGTGAAGAATCGTAAAACAAGAAACTGCTATAGTGAAGGTAATGAGCTTGTAGTATACAACATAACGAGTTGACGCTCCACACCATGTACTACTGTGACCTTTCCAACGCCTGTGACGTCTAGCAAGTCGGTCGTTGTATATTTTAACTACGTAACCCCCCCCCCCCCCCCCCCGTCCCATGTGACCTTTCCTCCCACTCCCTTCCTGAACCTTCTTGGGCAGTGAGTCATGTCCAATTAAACACGTTATGCACTTTCCACATTCATTCGTTTCCAGGCTGAGGCGGGAGCTCCATAATAATTATGTTGAGCAGGGAGCTCATAATAATTATGTTGAGGCAGGGAGCTCCATAATAATTATGTTGAGGCAGGGAGCTCCATAATAATTATGTTGAGGCAGGGAGCTCCATAATAATTATGTTGAGGCAGGGAGCTCCATAATAATTATGTTGAGGCAGGGAGCTCCATATAATATGTTGAGGCAGGAGCTCCATAATAATATGTTGAGGCAGGGAGCTCCATAATAATTATGTTGAGGCAGGGAGCTCCATTAATAATTTGTTGAGGCAGGGAGCTCCATAATAATTATGTTGAGGCAGGGAGCTCCATTTAATTATGTTGAGGCAGGGAGCTCCATAATAATTATGTTGAGGCAGGGAGCTCCATAATAATTATGTTGAGGCAGGGAGCTCCATAATAATTATGTTGAGGCAGGGAGCTCCATTTAATAATTATGTTGAGGCAGGGAGCTCCATAATAATTATGTTGAGGCAGGGAGCTCATAATAATTATGTTGAGGCAGGGAGCTCCATAATAAATATGTTGAGGCAGGGAGCTCCATAATAATTATGTTTGAGCGAGGGAGCTCCATAATAATTATGTTGGGCGCAGGGAGCTCCATAATAATTATGTTGAGGCAGGGAGTCCATAATAATTATGTTGAGGCAGGAGCTCCATAAATTATGTTGGGCAGGGAGCTCCATAATAATTATGTTGGGTGAAACTGACATGTTTTGAGCATGGTTATACCGTATGGTGTTTCTTAATTTATTAGATTTAATGGTGTTTCTAACCTAATTAGAATTAATGGTGTGTCTAAACTGATAGATTTAATGGTGTTTCTAACCTAATTAGAATTAAATGGGTGTGTCTAAACTGATAGATTAATGGTGTTTCTAACCTAATTAGAATTAATGGTGTGTCTAAACTGATAGATTAATGGTGTTTCTAACCTAATTAGAATTAATGGTGTGTCTAAACTGATAGATTTATGGTGTTTCTAACCTAATTAAGAATTAATGGTGTGTCTAAACGATAGATTTAATGGGTTTCTAACCTAATTAGAATTAATGGTGTGTCTAAACTGAGATTTAATGGTGTTTCTAACCTAATTAGAATTAATGGTGTGTCTAAACTGATAGATTTAATGGTGTTTCTAACCTAATTAGAATTAATTGGTGTGTCTAAACTGATAGATTTAATGGTGTTTCTAACCTAATTAGAATTAATGGTGTGTCTAAACTGATAGACTTATGGTGTTTCTAACCTAATTAGAATTAATGGTGTGCCTAAACTAATAGACTTAATGGTGTTTCTAACCTAATTAGAATTAATGGTGTGTCTAAACTGATAGACTTAATGGTGTTTCTAACCTAATTAGACTTAATGACGTTTCTAAGCTGGGTAGATTGAAGTGATGTTTACAGACTGGTGTTAGACTGAAGTGATGTTTACAGACTGGTGTTAGACTGAATTGGTGTTTACAGACTGGTGTTAGACTGATGTGGTGTTTACAGACTGGTGTTAGACTGAAGTGATGTTTACAGACTGGTGTTAGACTGAAGTGATCTTTGATGTTTACAGACTGGTGTTAGACTGAAGTGATGTTTACAGGCTGGTGTTAGACTGAAGTGATGTTTACAGGCTGGTGTTAGACTGAAGTGATGTTTACAGACTGGTGTTAGACTGATGTGGTGTTTACAGGCTGGTGTTAGACTGAAGTGATGTTTACAGACTGGTGTTAGACTGAAGTGGTGTTTACAGACTGGTGTTAGACTGAAGTGATGTTTACAGACTGGTGTTAGACTGAAGTGATGTTTACAGACTGGTGTTAGACTGAAGTTTTCTTTGATGTTTACAGACTGGTGTTAGACTGAAGTGATGTTTACAGGCTGGTGTTAGACTGAAGTGATGTTTACAGGCTGGTGTTAGACTGAAGTGATGTTTACAGACTGGTGCTAGACTGAAGTGATGTTTACAGGCTGGTGTTAGACTGAAGTGATGTTTACAGATTGGTGTTAGACTGATGTGGTGTTTACAGGCTGGTGTTAGACTGAAGTGATGTTTACAGAATGGTGTTAGACTGAAGTGATGTTTACAGGCTGGTGTTAGACTGAAGTGATGTTTACAGAATGGTGTCAGACTGAAGTGATGTTTACAGACTGGTATTATACTGAAGTGATGTCTGAAGTCTGATGTTAGACTGAAGTGATGTTTCCAGACTGGTGTTAGACTGAAGTGATGTTTACAGACTGGTGTTAGACTAAGTGGTGTTTGGAGGCTGGTCAGATTAAGCAGTGTATGGATGCTGGTCAGATTAAGCAGTGTATGGAGCCTGGTCAGATTAAGCAGTGTCTGGATGCTGGTCAGATTAAGCAGTGTATGGAGCCTGGTCAGATTAAGCAGTGTCTGGATGCTGGTCAGATTAAGCAGTGTATGGAGCCTGGTCAGATTAAGCAGTGTCTGGATGCTGGTCAGATTAAGCAGTGTATGGAGCCTGGTCAGATTAAGCAGTGTCTGGATGCTGGTCAGATTAAGCAGTGTATGGAGCCTGGTCAGATTA
Organism: Monoplex corrugatus; assembly: GCA_030674185.1. NCBI lineage: Eukaryota > Metazoa > Mollusca > Gastropoda > Littorinimorpha > Ranellidae > Monoplex > Monoplex corrugatus. Next base: position 134,463,243 of record CM060306.1, on the reverse strand, counting down.
AGCAGTGTCTGGATGCTGGTCAGATTAAGCAGTGTATGGAGCCTGGTCAGATTAAGCAGTGTCTGGATGCTGGTCAGATTAAGCAGTGTATGGAGCCTGGTCAGATTAAGCAGTGTCTGGATGCTGGTCAGATTAAGCAGTGTATGGAGCCTGGTCAGATTAAGCAGTGTCTGGATGCTGGTCAGATTAAGCAGTGTCTGGATGCTGGTCAGATTAAGCAGTGTATGGGGCCTGGTCAGATTAAGCAGTGTATGGGGCCTGGTCAGATTAAGCAGTGTCTGGAGCCTGGTCAGATTAAGCAGTGTATGGAGCCTGGTCAGATTAAGCAGTGTATGGAGCCTGGTCAGATTAAGCAGTGTCTGGGGCCTGGTCAGATTAAGCAGTGTATGGAGCCTGGTCAGATTAAGCAGTGTATGGGGCCTGGTCAGATTAAGCAGTGTATGGGGCCTGGTCAGATTAAGCAGTGTATGGAGCCTGGTCAGATTAAGCAGTGTCTGGAGCCTGGTCAGATTAAGCAGTGTCTGGATGCTGGTCAGATTAAGCAGTGTATGGAGCCTGGTCAGATTAAGCAGTGTATGGAGCTTGGTCAGATTAAGCAGTGTCTGGAGCCTGGTCAGATTAAGCAGTGTCTGGAGCCTGGTCAGATTAAGCAGTGTCTGGATGCTGGTCAGATTAAGCAGTGTATGGAGCCTGGTCAGATTAAGCAGTGTATGGAGCCTGGTCAGATTAAGCAGTGTCTGGAGCCTGGTCAGATTAAGCAGTGTCTGGATGCTGGTCAGATTAAGCAGTGTCTGGAGCCTGGTCAGATTAAGCAGTGTATGGAGCCTGGTCAGATTAAGCAGTGTATGGAGCCTGGTCAGATTAAGCAGTGTCTGGATGCTGGTCAGATTAAGCAGTGTCTGGAGCCTGGTCAGATTAAGCAGTGTATGGAGCCTGGTCAGATTAAGCAGTGTCTGGAGCCTGGTCAGATTAAGCAGTGTATGGAGCCTGGTCAGATTAAGCAGTGTCTGGATGCTGGTCAGATTAAGCAGTGTATGGAGCCTGGTCAGATTAAGCAGTGTATGGAGCCTGGTCAGATTAAGCAGTGTCTGGATGCTGGTCAGATTAAGCAGTGTCTGGAGCCTGGTCAGATTAAGCAGTGTATGGAGCCTGGTCAGATTAAGCAGTGTCTGGATGCTGGTCAGATTAAGCAGTGTATGGAGCCTGGTCAGATTAAGCAGTGTCTGGAGCCTGGTCAGATTAAGCAGTGTCTGGAGCCTGGTCAGATTAAGCAGTGTATGGAGCCTGGTCAGATTAAGCAGTGTCTGGAGCCTGGTCAGATTAAGCAGTGTATGGAGCGTGTTAGATTAAGCAGTGTATGAGCCTGGTCAGATTAACAGTGTATGGAGCCTGGTTCAGATTAAGCAGTGTCTGGAGCCTGGTCAGATTAAGCATGTCTGGAGCTGGTCAATTAAGCAGTGTTGGAGCCTGGTCGATTAAGCAGTGTCTGGAGCTGGTGATCTGATTTAAGCAGTGTCTGGAGCCTGGTCAGATTAAGCAGTGTCTGGAGCTGGTCAGATTAAGCAGTGTCTGGAGCCTGGTCAGATTAAGCATGTCTGGAGCCTGGTCAGATTAAGCAGTGTCTGGAGCTGGTCAGATTAAGCGTGTTGGAGCCTGGTCAGATAAGCAGTGTCTGGAGCCTGGTCAGATTAAGCAGTGTCTGGAGCCTGGTCAGATTAAGCAGTGTATGGAGCCTGGTCAGATTAAGCAGTGTATGGAGCCTGGTCAGATTAAGCAGTGTATGGAGCCTGGTCAGATTAAGCAGTGTCTGGAGCCTGGTCAGATTAAGCAGTGTCTGGAGCCTGGTCAGATTAAGCAGTGTCTGGAGCCTGGTCAGATTAAGCAGTGTCTGGAGCCTGGTCAGATTAAGCAGTGTATGGAGCCTGGTCAGATTAAGCAGTGTATGGAGCCTGGTCAGATTAAGCAGTGTCTGGAGCCTGGTCAGATTAAGCAGTGTCTGGAGCCTGGTCAGATTAAGCAGTGTATGGAGCCTGGTCAGATTAAGCAGTGTCTGGAGCCTGGTCAGATTAAGCAGTGTATGGAGCCTGGTCAGATTAAGCAGTGTATGGAGCCTGGTCAGATTAAGCAGTGTCTGGAGCCTGGTCAGATTAAGCAGTGTCTGGAGCCTGGTCAGATTAAGCAGTGTCTGGAGCCTGGTCAGATTAAGCAGTGTATGGAGCCTGGTCAGATTAAGCAGTGTACTGGAGCCTGGTCAGATTAAGCAGTGTATGGAGCCTGGTCAGATTAAGCAGTGTATGGAGCCTGGTCAGATTAAGCAGTGTATGGAGCCTGGTCAGATTAAGCAGTGTCTGGAGCCTGGTCAGATTAAGCAGTGTCTGGAGCCTGGTCAGATTAAGCAGTGTATGGAGCCTGGTCAGATTAAGCAGTGTATGGAGCCTGGTCAGATTAAGCAGTGTATGGAGCCTGGTCAGATTAAGCAGTGTCTGGATGCTGGTCAGATTAAGCAGTGTATGGAGCCTGGTCAGATTAAGCAGTGTCTGGAGCCTGGTCAGATTAAGCAGTGTCTGGAGCCTGGTCAGATTAAGCAGTGTCTGGATGCTGGTCAGATTAAGCAGTGTCTGGAGCCTGGTCAGATTAAGCAGTGTCTGGAGCCTGGTCAGATTAAGCAGTGTCTGGAGCCTGGTCAGATTAAGCAGTGTCTGGAGCCTGGTCAGATTGAGCAGTGTCTGGAGCCTGGTCAGATTAAGCAGTGTCTGGATGCTGGTCAGATTAAGCAGTGTATGGAGCCTGGTCAGATTAAGCAGTGTCTGGAGCCTGGTCAGATTAAGCAGTGTATGGAGCCTGGTCAGATTAAACAGTGTCTGGAGCCTGGTCAGATTAAGCAGTGTATGGAGCCTGGTCAGATTAAGCAGTGTATGGAGCCTGGTCAGATTAAGCAGTGTCTGGAGCCTGGTCAGATTAAGCAGTGTCTGGAGCCTGGTTCCACTAGATGCTGTTTCCAGTGGTGTTTTTCAAATGTCAGACTAAGTGCTCTTCTGAGGCTGGATTCACTCAGTGCTGTTTCCAAACTGGTCAGGCATTAAAGTGTCCCAAGGTTGGTTAGTGTTAATGGTGTTATGAGGCTGGTCAGAATAAGTTGTGTTTCCAGGATGGTTAAAACAGATGGTGCTTCCATGCTGGTTAGACTAAGTGATATGTTGATGATGATATCCCTGGTGATGTTTCGGCGCTGGTTGGACATGGAAGTATTTCGAGTTTTTAATTTTTTTTAACTTACGTTGCATACATTTCCTTGCAACAGCAATTTCAACATATGCAACAAAATACATCGGTAAATCTACAACATAAGATGCACGTAATAAACGAACATGAGAAGAACGGACTGTCCTGTTATGGTTGTTGGTCCACATAAAACGTTCACTGTTCAAAATAAGAGAGAGGAGAGAGAGGGAGGGCGAGAAGAGAGAGGGGGGGGAGTGAGGGAGAGGGAGAGACAGACAGACAGACAGACAGAGGAACAGAGGGAGGAAGAGAGGGAGAGAGAGGGAGGGCGAGAGAGAGAGAGAGGGGGGGGGAGTGAGGGAGAGGGAGAGACAGACAGACAGAGGAACAGAGGGAGGAAGAGAGGGAGAGAGAAACAGACAGAGAACTAGAAAGAGAAAGATAGATCCGGACAAAGAGATGCAAACAGAGAAACAGAGACACAGAAACAGACAGACAGACAGACAGAAACAGACAGAGACAGACAGACAGAGACAGAGAAATGGGGAGTTGGAGAGAGAGAGGAGAGAGAGAGAGAGAGAGAGAGAGAGAGAGAGAGAGAGAGAGCAGAGACACAGAGAGAGAGCAGACAAACACGCAGACAGACAGATAGATAGACAGAGCTGACTGTTCAAGCACATCAATGAACAGTGATGACATATTCAGACGTCAGCCTTACAGCTCATTGCCTTCAGCTCAAGTGCACATCAGTGGTGTTACATGCACAATCATGGCATTAGTGATACTGGTCACTGTCCGTCGTGTCATCGTCACAAACTGTTTGTCTTCTGGACGTTGAGGTTCTTGATGGAGATGATGATGTAATTTTGTTGTTGTTGTTGTTGTTGTTGTTGTTGTTGTTGTTGTTGTTGTGTGTTGTACATATGGGGGGTTTATGTTTTGTTATCGTCAACCTCTGTCCGTTTGTCTGTCTGTCTGTCTGTCTGTCTGTCTGTCTGTCTGTCTGTCTGTCTGTCTGTCTGTCTGTCTGTCTGTCTGAATGTTCTTTTGTTCTTATTATGTTGTCGTTGTTCTTTGTCATCATCGTTGAAGTCTGTCTGTCTGTCTGTCTGTCTGTTTATCTGTTTGTGTGTCTATCTGCTTGTACCTCTCTCTCTCCTCTCTCTCTCTCTCTCGCTCTCTCTCTCTCTACCTTCTCTCTCCCCTCTATCTGTCTCTCTCTTTCTTTCTCTCTGCATGTGTGTATGTGTGTGTGTATATATATATATATATATATTATATATATATATATTATTGTGTGGTGTGTGTGTGTGTGTGTGTGTATGTGTGTGCGTCTGTGTGTCGTTTGTGTGCAAGTGTGCGTGTGTCTCTCTGTGTATCTGTGTGCCTGTGTGTCTGTGTGTACGTGTGTGTGTACGTGTGTACTTAGGGTGTGATGACTTCTGCACACAGATACAGTGAGATACTGACGTCACAGATACAGTGAGATACTGACGTCAGTCAGCTGATTATATTTTGGTCGTTGACTTATATAAGACACGGGGAGAAATGATATAAACTATGGGTAATGACAGACAGACAGACAGACAGATATATATATATATATATATATATAGAGAGAGAGAGAGAGAGGAGAGACGGACAGACAAACAGAGAGAGAGAGAGACGGACAGAGAGAGAGAGAGGACAGAGAGAACGGACAGAGAGCGACAAAGACAAAGAAGAGAAAGAGACAAAGACAGAGAGGAAGACAGAGAGAGAGAGAGAGGAGCGAAACAAAGTAAGAAAGAAAGAGACAGACAGACAGACAGACAGACAGAGACTGACAGACAGACAGACAGACCGACAGAGACAGAGAGATACAGACAGAGCGGACGAGAAAAATTTCAACAAACAAACGGTAAACGTGGAATTAACGGCTGACGCAGCAGCCCACAAAAACGCACCAGGTTAAGTTACAGTTCATAAAACTGTTGTGACAGTTCATTAAAACTGCTAACTGCAGTCTCACCTGTCTTCAGCCTTAATGAGAAAAGTTAAGGTAAACAGAATGTAATGGAATATAAATGGGGAGAAAAGCCAAATAAAAAAAGCCAAAAAGAAAGACAGACTTTAGTATGAAACAGACAGCAAGCAGACCTCAACGATGATAACAACGAACAATTCCAAAGGGAACAACAAGAACAGAAGAACGTCGACATCATCAGCAGTAGCATCCAAACACATTATCTTCCAGACAGACAGACAGGCAGGTAGACAGGTAGACAGACAGGTAGATAGACAGACAGGTAGACAGACAGACAGACAGACAGACAGATAGACAGGTGTAGTCCAAAGACAACAACATTTGTATTCACACACACACACACACACACACACACACACACACACACACACACACACACACCACACACACACACACACAAACAAACAAACACACATACATACAACTCACTCACTCACTCTCTCTCTCTCTTTCACACACACACACACACAAACACACACACACACACACACACACACACACACACACACACACACACACACAGGACACGCCACACTGTCTAATCTTTCTTAAGAGAAAACAAGAGAGAACACTGTCAGAGAGGTGGCATGAATGTGTTCGTGGTGGCTTTGCCTGAGAAAGAAATTGTCGATTTTCATTAAAATGGACGACGTCTGCACATATCGATAATTCCGTTTTTTCTGACATAAATCACGAGCATACCATCACATAACCGTCAAAAAGCAAAATCTAAACACAACTGCCCATACGGATAGTCACGTATCCTGAGCATCGTGCAACAAAAAATATAATTTGAAAAAAAAATAATCATAAAAATATGTTGACATGTGCTTGGCACTTGATGTTGATTTTTAAACATCGGTTTTATGAAATGTCATTATGTGATGTCTGTATGTTATATGGTGTTCATATGTCAACAGTTTTTTCGTGTACATTATTTGATATCATTTTTCATTACTACATTGTGTGTTTGATGTCCACTTGTTATGAAATAACTGGACAATCAAACACACAATGTAGTAATGAAAAATATGAAATAAACATGAAAAAAAAAGTTTATTTAGAAAACGTATCTTGGATGTAGAGTCACGTGTTTTACTCTGCGAATGTTTGAAGTGATCGTCACTGGATGACGTTCAACAAACTTCAGTTAAATGACGACAAGACAGAAGCTATCCTCATTGGCACCCGTCAGAAACTTTCTCAGCTGCCTCCTCTTTCTCTCCCATTATGTAACACATCAGTCCCAATTTCTGATTCAGCTAAAAACCTTGGTGTCTGCATTGACTCTACCCTCTCCATGAACAACTTTGTTTCTCAAACTGCCAGATCTTGCTACTCTCACCTCCATCGTATAAGCCTGATCAGGAAGTATCTCTCTGTGGAAACAACTGCAAAACTCGTTCTCTCCTTCATAATGTCTCGCATTGACTATTGCAATTCACTCCTGTCTGGTCTTCCTGCCTCCACCACTCACATCCTATAGCGCATTCAAAACAATGCTGCACGCCTTGTACTCAAAAAGAAAAAAGCTGACCACATATCTCCTCTCCTGGCACAACTTCACTGGCTCCCTGTATCAAAGCGCATACAGTACAAACTAGACACCATGTGCTACAAAAGCCTCAATAACGCAGCCCCCGATTATCTGTCAAACCTACTTGAGATCTATGTTCCCTCACGTACCCTCCGCTCTGCCTCCGATC
>CM060306.1:134448789-134451289 GCA_030674185.1 Monoplex corrugatus | reverse complement strand
CAAGTGCCGTTCCCTATAACCTATCTATCAGTGTCGCTCCTTACACCTAGCTATACACAAGTGCCGTTCCTTTTAACCTATCTATCAGTGTCGCTCCTTACACCTAGCTATACACAAGTGCCGTTCCCTATAACCTATCTATCAGTGTCGCTCCTTACACCTAGCTATACACAAGTGCCGTTCCCTATAACCTATCTATCAGTGTCGCTCCTTACACCTAGCTATACACAAGTGCCGTTCCCTATAACCTATCTATCAGTGTCGCTCCTTACACCTAGCTATACACAAGTGCCGTTCCCTATAACCTATCTATCAGTGTCGCTCCTTACACCTAGCTATACACAAGTGCCGTTCCCTATAACCTATCTATCAGTGTCGCTCCTTACACCTAGCTATACACAAGTGCCGTTCCCTATAACCTATCTATCAGTGTCGCTCCTTACACCTAGCTATACACAAGTGCCGTTCCCTATAACCTATCTATCAGTGTCGCTCCTTACACCTAGCTATACACAAGTGCCGTCCGTTCCCTATAACCTATCTATCATGTCGCTCTTCACCTAGCTATACACAAGTGCGTTCCATAAATTTATCGTGCGCTCCTTACACCATAGGCTATCACAAGTGCGTACTAATAACTATCGATCGTGTCGCTCCTTACACCTAGCTATACACAAGTGCCGTCCTTCCTTATAACCTATCTATCAGTGTCGCTCCTTACACCTAGCTATACACAAGTGCCGTTTCCTATAACCTATCTATCAGTGTCGCTCCTTACACCTAGCTATACACAAGTGCCGTTCCTATAACCTATCTATCAGTGTCGCTCCTTACACCTAGCTATACACAAGTGCCGTTCCCTATAACCTATCTATCAGTGTCGTTCCTTACACCTAGCTATACACAAGTGCCGTTCCCTATAACCTATCTATCAGTGTCGCTCCTTACACCTAGCTATACACAAGTGCCGTTCCCTATAACCTATCTATCAGTGTCGCTCCTTACACCTAGCTATACACAAGTGCCGTTCCCTATAACCTATCTATCAGTGTCGCTCCTTACACCTAGCTATACACAAGTGCCGTTCCCTATAACCTATCTATCAGTGTCGCTCCTTACACCTAGCTATACACAAGTGCCGTTCCCTATAACCTATCTATCAGTGTCGCTCCTTACACCTAGCTATACACAAGTGCCGTTCCTGATAACAACAGTGTCGTCCTTACACCTAGCTATACACAAGTGCCGTTCCCTATAACCTATCTATCAGTGTCGCTCCTTACACCTAGCTATACACAAGTGCCGTTCCCTATAACCTATCTATCAGTGTCGCTCCTTACACCTAGCTATACACAAGTGCCGTTCCCTATAACCTATCTATCAGTGTCGCTCCTTACACCTAGCTATACACAAGTGCCGTTCCCTATAACCTATCTATCAGTGTCGCTCCTTACACCTAGCTATACACAAGTGCCGTTCCCTATAACCTATCTATCAGTGTCGCTCCTTACACCTAGCTATACACAAGTGCCGTTCCCTATAACATATCTATCAGTGTCGCTCCTTACACCTAGCTATACACAAGTGCCGTTCCCTATAACCTATCTATCAGTGTCGCTCCTTACACCTAGCTATACACAAGTGCCGTTCCCTATAACCTATCTATCAGTGTCGCTCCTTACACCTAGCTATACACAAGTGCCGTTCCCTATAACCTATCTCAGTGTCGCTCCTTACACCTAGCTATACACAAGTGCCGTTCCCTATAACCTATCTATCAGTGTCGCTCCTTACACCTAGCTATACACAAGTGCCGTTCCCTATAACCTATCTATCAGTATACACACCGTGGTGTGTGCATGTAGGCCTACTTATCTCATCCTTTGTGTTTGTGCCCATTCACGTGGTACGGATGTGGTCACAGCTCATAAAACTTTAAGAAAGTCTTTGTAGGAAAATGAGTAGAGATATCAGTTTGCTGTCATAAACAGATGTACAGTATCTCTCTCAACACCCCCCCCCCCCCCCCCCTCATGTTTCGTGTTCTTCTTCATACAGAGATTGTCAGTAGTGGTTTCACAGCTGGTCTTTTCTATATGGCAGTACTGTTTGGAAACGTCAGACTTCAATGGGGAACAAAAAGGTTTGTCTTCCTAAAATCACAATTAAACTCTATCTACTAAAAGCAAAAACTTAACCCTTTGATTCCTTCACCCTATTCCTCAGCTCCCCACAGGAAGCTGGTGGATAGGATGAGGGAATCAAAGGATTCAGTTTTTTCTTTGCTAAAATGGTTGACGATGCATGATGCTAGTGGACAGAGTGCGCGAGTCAAAGAGTTAAACAGAGTTCACGCTGTCTGAATGGCCCATTGTTATTTCCTTCTGTCAGCTCACAAGCCCTTGACAAAGCCAGGTAATCGTATTTGACAATGTGATAGAGCTAGTTACAGATGTGTCTGTCCATGTCAGACATTGGACAATTAGCTTCTGATGTCATT
>CM060306.1:134433789-134443789 GCA_030674185.1 Monoplex corrugatus | reverse complement strand
TCATCAGCTAAGATTGTATCTATCGCTATCACAAGACAGCATGCTATACAAAATCGTCCAAGCGCATTGACGCATACTTTTCGTCACACACAGAAAGTGTCGCTGAATGCTTTCCCCTTAACAGTTTCCAAAACACTTGCAGCTACATTGAATGAGTGAAGACTGAGTCAAAGAGTTCAATAATGCAGAAATGTGTAATAGATTCCATCTACTGCCAGCTGAAGGCAGTGTGTGATTTATTCTGCCTGCCGTTGTCTAATGCCCTTCCAATCAGTCACAAACCCCCCACGGAGATGCCAAGCCTTCTTTCCTATAAATAGTAACCCCACCTTCTGGAAATTCTCTGCTAGAACTTATCTTTTCCGTCAGTCTCTGTTTTTCTTCCCGGTTCTTTTTTCTGTCATTTCTTCTTTTTCTCGTTTTGAGCTACGCCGGTTCATTGTGCATTACTATTGTTTGTTTGTTGCTGTTGTTGTTTTCCAGAAAACCTTACATATTTTCTGCCAAATAAGATTCATAATTGGGTAGATATACTAATTGCAATTTTTGTGTGTGTGTGGAGATCAGATTTTCCCAGTGTTATTGCATGTTTGCTCTGTAGAATGGGAGGGAATTTTAGCTCTCTTTTAATGTACCTTAGATGGACAAATATCATCATCATCATCATCATTCTCCTGCCCGTGATGGGCGTAGAGGAGAGATGAGAGACACTCTTGAAGCCAGCCGTCGCCAACCGGTCCTGTCCTCCGCCTGTCGCACCAGCGTGGGGCCATCCAACCTGGTCCATTCTTTGATGTTGTCCATCCAGCATTTGGCTTGTCGTCCCCTTCGTCTGCCGCCTCCCAGTGTACCCTGGAGAACCGTTTTGGGCAGTGAGTTGTGGCGTGTGACATGCCCGAACCACGACAGCTTCCTGTTCTTGACTGTTGCCAGGAGGGGTTCTTGTGGGCCTGCGAGTGTTGTTATTTGGCTCCACACAAAGTCGTTTGTCTTCCGATCTTGCCAAGAGATCCCGAGCAAGCGCCTGAAGCATTTAGTTTCAAACGTCTGGATTCTCTTGGTGGTCTCTGCTGTCATGGTCCAGCTCTCGCATCCATACAGCAGGATGGGGAGCACCAGGGACTTGTACAGCTTCATCTTCGATGGAAAGCCGATCTCTCTGCTCTTCCAGATCTTGTTTAGCTTTACCATTGCTGCTGTTGCGATCGCTAGTCTGGTCTTGATTTCTGTTGTAGAGCGACCGTCTTTGGTGAGAGTGGCGCCAAGGTATTTGAAAGCGTCCACTTCTTCAAGCTGTTGCCCGTTCATGTAGATTTCAGCATGGGTGTTGGTTGTGCTGTTGACCAGGACTTTGCTTTTTTCTGTGCTCACTTCCATTCCGTGTGCACCTGCACTTTCTTCCAGTCTCATGGTCAGGTCTTGTAGTTCTTCGTTGCTGCCTCCCATCAGGTCGATGTCATCTGCGAACCTCAGGTTGTTGATGGTTCTTCCTCCGATGGAGACAGTGGAGTGGAAGTCATGGAGGGCTTCACGCATGATGTTCTCCAGGAAGAGATTGAACAGCACGGGAGAGAGTAGGACAAATATGGTGCATGATTTATACTATTCATTGCATTCTCTCTCTCTCTCTCTCTCCTCTCTCTCTCTCTCTCTCTCTCTCTCTCTCTCTCTCTCTCTCTCTCTCTCTCTCTCTCTGTCGTCTTTGGCATTGTATTTATAGTGGACTCTTCCCTTTGTTTCCTTTCCTTTTTCTTTCATGGGCTGCTGTGGGCATCTGATTCTGTATCTGGAGTCTGGGTCCAACTTTGCTTCTGCGATGGGATGTGTTGGGTCCTTTTTCTGTCCCCCTTCTGTGTGTTCTTGATGTTTCTGGTTCATCCTTTTCGTGGGCTGTCTGTTGGTTTTGGTGAATGTTGCTACGGGTGATTTGTGGTCAGTAACGGCATGCTGGTCATTCAAGCTTTCCATACATTCATTCATTTTTATGAGGTTAGTACATGTATGTACATCATTCGACCTTAGATAACATTCATCCATTTTCTACTCATTTTCACGGCTAGATTCCAATCATCATCATGTCTCCTTTTATTACTTTCTTTCTGTTTATAGTAATTGATTGCATTATAACTGGATAAACATATACATTGCTTTTATGGCTCTACGGAAATGTAAACTGCTTATTGGCAATATCAGGGATTCTAAGCCAGGTTTTATGCATGCCCTTTTTTGTAATTTTATTTCGTTCATAAAATGCAATTGTATTCAGGTTTATTTTTTACATTCCCCCATTCCACTTCTGATAAATTCTGCGAAACATCCAGCACCAGAGCAATATTCAGACCCTGTGCCTGACTATAACGATATCAGTACTTCATTTTTTTTATCCTGGTTTTCTTTTTTCCGGGTCATCGGTATGTGTGGATGTGTTTTTTGTTTGAAATGGTTGTAACCCGGACAGGACTCTGGCTAGCCATCTGGGCTTTAAACATTAAAGGTGCTAGCATCAGTACTGCTACTACTACTGCTCTTATTGTCTGGCCACTCATCCAGTCAGGCACCTAGGCATTCTGAAATGTACGATGTTTCTACTTCCGCCCTGTTTAGCCAGGTACTCTGACCTGGTACTGATATTGCAGTGTACGATGTTTCTACTTCCGCCCTGTTTAGCCAGGTACTCTGACCTGGTACTGATATTGCAGTGTACGATGTTTCTACTTCCGCCCTCTTTAGCCAGGTACTCTGACCTGGTACTGATATTGCAGTGTACGATGTTTCTACTTCCGCCCTCTTTAGCCAGGTACTCTGACCTGGTACTGATATTGCAGTGTACGATGTTTCTACTTCCGCCCTATTTAGCCAGGTACTCTGACCTGGTACTGATATTGCAGTGTACGATGTTTCTACTTCCGCCCTGTTTAGCCAGGTACTCTGACCTGGTACTGATATTGCAGTGTACGATGTTTCTACTTCCGCCCTTTTTAGCCAGGTACTCTGACCTGGTACTGATATTGCAGTGTACGATGTTTCTACTTCCGCCCTGTTTAGCCAGGTACTCTGACCTGGTACTGATATTGCAGTGTACGATGTTTTCTACTTCCGCCCTGTTTAGACAGGTACTCTGACCTGGTACTGATATTGCAGTGTACGATGTTTCTACTTCCGCCCTGTTTAGCCAGGTACTCTGACCTGGTACTGATATTGCAGTGTACGATGTTTCTACTTCCGCCCTGTTTAGCCAGGTACTCTGACCTGGTACTGATATTGCAGTGTACGATGTTTCTACTTCCGCCCTGTTTAGCCAGGTACTCTGACCTGGTACTGATATTGCAGTGTACGATGTTTCTACTTCCGCCCTGTTTAGCCAGGTACTCTGACCTGGTACTGATATTGCAGTGTACGATGTTTCTACTTCCGCCCTCTTTAGCCAGGTACTCTGACCTGGTACTGATATTGCAGTGTACGATGTTTCTACTTCCGCCCTCTTTAGCCAGGTACTCTGACCTGGTACTGATATTGCAGTGTACGATGTTTCTACTTCCGCCCTGTTTAGCCAGGTCCTCTGACCTGGTACTGATATTGCAGTGTACGATGTTTCTACTTCCGCCCTGTTTAGCCAGGTCCTCTGATACTCGTACAATGTTGTTATTGGAATGTACGATGTTTCTATTTCCCTCCCACTGATGTGATTATGTTATTAGAATGCACGCTGTAACAATCCTCAGTTATACAATGATGCACACCAGACATGTGACGTCATGTATCGTGAATTGTACGTATGACGTTGTTTTGCACGTCTATCGTCTGTTATTTCTGATCAATACATATACACATCTGTGACACCTACTGAGTTTAAACGTTGGTCACTTTGTAACTTCATGCCATCAGTAGTTATAGCACCTCCCTTATCTGCCTGTTTATGTCATCAGTAGTTATAACACCTCCCTCCATCTGCCTGTTTATGTCATCAGTAGTTATAACACCTCCCTTCATCTGTCTGTTTATGTCATCAGTAGTTATAGCACCTCCCTTATCTGCCTGTTTATGTCATCAGTAGTTATAACACCTCCCTCCATCTGCCTGTTTATGTCATCAGTAGTTATAACACCTCCCTTCATCTGCCTGTTTATGTCATCAGTAGTTATAGCACCTCCCTCCATCTGTCTGTTTATGTCATCAGTAGTTATAGCACCTCCCTCCATCTGCCTGTTTATGTCATCAGTAGTTATAACACCTCCCTCCATCTGTCTGTTTATGTCATCAGTAGTTATAACACCTCCCTCCATCTGCCTGTTTATGTCATCAGTAGTTATAACACCTCCCTTATCTGCCTGTTTATGTCATCAGTAGTTATAGCACCTCCCTCATCTGCCTGTTTATGCCATCAGTAGTTATAACACCTCCCTTATCTGCCTGTTTATGCCATCAGTAGTTATAACACCTCCCTTATCTGCCTGTTTATGTCATCAGCAGTTATAGCACCTCCCTCCATCTGCCTGTTTATGCCATCAGTAGTTATAACACCTCCCTTATCTACCTGTTTATGCCATCAGTAGTTATAGCACCTCCCTTCATCTGCCTGTTTATGCCATCAGTAGTTATAGCACCTCCCTCCATCTGCCTGTTTATGCCATCAGTAGTTATAGCACCTCCCTTCATCTGCCTGTTTATGCCATCAGTAGTTATAACACCTCCCTTATCTACCTGTTTATATGCCATCAGTAGTTATAGCACCTCCCTCCATCTGCCTGTTTATGCCATCAGTAGTTATAACACCTCCCTTATCTACCTGTTTATGCCATCAGTAGTTATAGCACCTCCCTCCATCTGCCTGTTTATGCCATCAGTAGTTATAACACCTCCCTTATCTGCCTGTTTATGTCATCAGTAGTTATAACACCTCCCTTCATCTGCCTGTTTATGTCATCAGTAGTTATAACACCTCCCTATCTGCCTGTTTATGTATCGTTCATCATGGTTAGTCTAGTAAGCACCTCCTTATCTGCCTGTTTATGTCATCAGTAGTTATAACACCTCCCTTATCTGCCTGTTTATGTCATCAGTAGTTATAACACCTTCCTCATCTGCCTGTTTATGTCATCAGTAGTTATACACCTCCCTTATCTGCCTGTTTATGTCATCAGTAGTTATAACACCTCCCTCCATCTGCCTGTTTATGTCATCAGTAGTTATACACCTCCCTCATCTGCCTGTTTATGTCATCAGTAGTTATAGCACCTCCCTCATCTGCCTGTTTATGTCATCATAGTTATACACACCCCCTCATCTGCCTGTTTATGCATCAGTAGTTATAGCACCTCCCTCATCTGCCTGTTTATGTCATCAGTAGTTATAACACCTCCCTTATCTGCCTGTTTATGTCATCAGTAGTTATAACACCCTCCATCTGCCTGTTTATGTCATCAGTAGTTATAACACCTCCCTCCTATCTGCCTGTTTATGCATCAGTAGTTATAACACCTCCCTTATCTGCCTGTTTATGCATCAGTAGTTATAACACCTCCTCATCTGCCTGTTTATGCCATCAGTAGTTATACACCTCCCTTATCTGCCTGTTTATGTCATCAGTAGTTATAGCACCTCCCTCATCTGCCTGTTTATGTCATCAGTAGTTATAGACCTCCCTATCTGCCTGTTTATGCATCAGTAGTTATAACACCTCCCTTATCTGCCTGTTTATGTCATCAGTAGTTATAACACCTCCTTCATCTGCCTGTTTATGTCATCAGTAGTTATAACACCTCCCTTATCTGCCTGTTTATGTCATCAGTAGTTATAACACCTCCTTCATCTGCCTGTTTATGTCATCAGTAGTTATACACCTCCCTTCATCTGCCTGTTTATGTCCATCAGTAGTTATAACACCTCCCTTATCTGCCTGTTTATGTCATCAGTAGTTATAACACCTCCACTCTCATCTGCCTGTTTTGTAGCCATCAGTAGTTATAACACCTCCTTATCTGCCTGTTTATGTCATCAGTAGTTATAACACCTCCCTTATCTGCCTGTTTATGTCATCAGTAGTTATAACACCTCCTTCATCTGCCTGTTTATGTCATCAGTAGTTATAGCACCTCCCTTATCTGCCTGTTTATGTCATCAGTAGTTATAACACCTCCCTTATCTGCCTGTTTATGTCATCAGTAGTTATAACACCTCCTTTCTGCCTGTTTATGTCATCAGTAGTTATAACACCTCCTCTTACTGCCTGTTTATGTCATCAGTAGTTATAGCACCTCCCTTCATCTGCCTGTTTATGTCATCAGTAGTTATAGCACCTCCTTCATCTGCCTGTTTAGTCATCAGTAGTTATAACACCTCCTCCATATCTGCCTGTTTATGTCATCAGTAGTTATAACACCTCCTTATCTGCCTGTTTATGTCATCAGTAGTTATAACACCTCCTTCTGCCATGTTTGCCATGTTTAGTCTATGCCGATCATCAGTAGTTATAGCACCTCCCTTCATCTGCCTGTTTTGCATCATATGTTCACTCTATCCTTTTAGTCATAAGTTATAGCACCTCCCTTATCTGCCTGTTTATGCCATCAGTAGTTATACACCTCCCTATCTGCCTGTTTATGCCATCAGTAGTTATAGCACCCTCCTGTTACTGCACAGTGTTTATAGACTCCATCATGTGTTTAGCATCAGTTTCACCTCCTATCTGCCTGTTTATGCCATCAGTAGTTATAGCACCTCCTTATCTGCCTGTTTATGTCTCAGTAGTTATAACACCTCCCTTATCTGCCTGTTTATGTCCATCAGTAGTTATAGACACCTCCCTATCTGCTGTTATGTCATCAGTAGTATAGCACCTCCCTATCTGCCTGTTTATGTCATCAGTAGTTATACACCTCCCTTATCTGCCTGTTTATGTCATCAGTAGTTATAAGCACCTCCTCATCTGCCTGTTTATGCCATCAGTAGTTATAACACCTCCCTTCATCTGCCTGTTTATGTCATCAGTAGTTATAACACCTCCTTATCTGCCTGTTTATGTCATCAGTAGTTATAGCACCTCCCTTATCTGCCTGTTTATGCCATCAGTAGTTATAACACCTCCCTTATCTGCCTGTTTATGCCATCAGTAGTTATACACCTTCCTATCTGCCTGTTTTATGTCATCAGTAGTTATACACCTCCCTATCTGCCTGTTTATGTCATCAGTAGTTATAACACCTCCCTTATCTGCCTGTTTATGCCATCAGTAGTTATAGCACCTCCCTTATCTGCCTGTTTATGTCATCAGTAGTTATAGCACCTCCCTTATCTGCCTGTTTATGTCATCAGTAGTTATAACACCTCCTATCTGCCTGTTTATGTCATCAGTAGTTATACACCTCCCTTATCTGCCTGTTTATGTCATCAGTAGTTATAGCACCTCCCTTATCTGCCTGTTTATGCATCAGTAGTTATAACACCTCCCTTATCTGCCTGTTTATGCCATCAGTAGTTATAACACCTCCCTCATCTGCCTGTTTATGTCATCAGTAGTTATAACACCTCCCTTCATCTGCCTGTTTATGTCATCAGTAGTTTAACACCTCCCTTATCTGCCGTGTTTATGTCATCAGTAGTTTATAGCACCTCCTTCATCTGCCTGTTTATGTCATCAGTAGTTATAACACCTCCCTCATCTGCCTGTTTATGTCATCAGTAGTTATAACACCTCCCTATCTGCCTGTTTATGTCATCAGTAGTTATAACACCTCCCTTCATCTGCCTGTTTATGTCATCAGTAGTTATAACACCACCTCCATCTGCCTGTTTATGCCATCAGTAGTTATAGCACCTCCCTATCTGCCTGTTTATGTCATCAGTAGTTATACACCTCCCTATCTCCTGTTTATGTCATCAGTAGTTATACACCTCCTCATCTGCCTGTTTATGTCATCAGTATTATAACACCTCCCTCATCTGCCTGTTTATGTCATCAGTAGTTATAGCACCTCCCTCCATCTGCCTGTTTATGTCATCAGTAGTTATAGACACCTCCTCCATCTGCCTGTTTATGTCATCAGTAGTTATAGCACCTCCCTCCATCTGCCTGTTTATGTCATCAGTAGTTATAGCACCTCCCTCCATCTCCTGTTTATGTCATCAGTAGTTATACACCTCCTCCATCTGCCTGTTTATGTCATCAGTAGTTATAACACCTCCCTCCATCTGCCTGTTTATGTCATCAGTAGTTATAACACCTCCCTCCATCTGCCTGTTTATGTCATCAGTAGTTATAACACCTCCCTCCATCTGCCTGTTTATGTCATCAGTAGTTATAACACCTCCCTCCATCTGCCTGTTTATGCCATCAGTAGTTATAACACCTCCCTCCATCTGCCTGTTTATGTCATCAGTAGTTATAACACCTCACCTTATCTGCCTGTTTATGCCATCTAGTAGTTATACACCTCCCTTCATCTGCCTGTTTATGTGCATCAGTAGTTTATAACACCTCCCTCCATCTGCTGTTTATGTCATCAGTAGTTATACACCTCCCTTCATCTGCCTGTTTATGTCATCAGTAGTTATAACACCTCCCTCCATCTGCCTGTTTATGTCATCAGTAGTTATAGCACCTCCCTTATCTGCCTGTTTATGTCATCAGTAGTTATAACACCTCCCTATCTGCCTGTTTATGTCTTCAGTAGTTATAACACCTCCCTTATCTGCCTGTTTATGCATCAGTAGTTATAACACCTCCCTTATCTGCCTGTTTATGTCATCAGTAGTTATAACACCTCCCTCCATCTGCCTGTTTATGTCATCAGTAGTTATAACACCTCCCTCCATCTGCCTGTTTATGTCATCAGTAGTTATAACACCTCCCTCCATCTGCCTGTTTATGTCATCAGTAGTTATAACACCTCCCTCCATCTGCCTGTTTATGTCATCATAGTTATAACACCTCCCTCATCTGCCTGTTTATGTCATCAGTAGTTATAACACCTCCCTCCATCTGCCTGTTTATGTCATCAGTAGTTATAACACCTCCCTCCATCTGCCTGTTTATGTCATCAGTAGTTATAACACCTCCCTCCATCTGCCTGTTTATGTCATCAGTAGTTATAACACCTCCCTCCATCTGCCTGTTTATGTCATCAGTAGTTATAACACCTCCCTCCATCTGCCTGTTTATGTCATCAGTAGTTATAACACCTCCCTTATCTGCCTGTTTATGCATCAGTAGTTATAGCACCTCCCTTCATCTGCCTGTTTCATGCCATCAGTAGTTATAACACCTCCCTATCTGCTGTTTATGTCATCAGTAGTTATAGCACCTCCCTCCATCTGCCTGTTTATGCCATCAGTAGTTATACACCTCCCTTATCTGCCTGTTTATGTCATCAGTAGTTATACACCTCCCTCCATCTGCCTGTTTATGTCATCAGTAGTTATAACACCTCCCTCCATCTGCCTGTTTATGCATCAGTAGTTATAACACCTCCCTTCATCTGCCTGTTTATGTCATCAGTAGTTATAGCACCTCCCTTCATCTGCCTGTTTATGCATCAGTAGTTATAACACCTCCCTTATCTGCCTGTTTATGTCATCAGTAGTTTAACACCTCCCTCATCTGCCTGTTTATGCCATCAGTAGTTATACACCTCCCTCATCTGCCTGTTTATGTCATCAGTAGTTATAACACCTCCCTCCATCTGCCTGTTTATGTCATCATAGTTATAACACCTCCCTTATCTGCCTGTTTATGTCATCAGTAGTTATAACACCTCCCTTCATCTGCCTGTTTATGTCATCAGTAGTTATAACACCTCCCTCATCTGCCTGTTTATGTCATCAGTAGTTATAACACCTCCCTCATCTGCCTGTTTATGTCATCAGTAGTTATAACACCCTCCCCTATCTGCCTGTTTATGTCATCAGTAGTTATAACACCTCCCTCCATCTGCCTGTTTATGTCATCAGTAGTTATAACACCTCCCTTATCTGCCTGTTTATGTCATCAGTAGTTATAACACCT
>CM060306.1:134423789-134426289 GCA_030674185.1 Monoplex corrugatus | reverse complement strand
GAGTGGTTACCTAATCTTGTTCAGGATCAGGAAAGATAAAGCAGCAAAGGGAGACAAGTGGAGCTCACCCTCAGAAAGATGACCTGAGAGTAATGAGATGAGGTCTCTGCATGGAGCGTATTGCTAACCGCTCACAATGAAAACGATCCACATGGCGGGTGTCTGTCATTGTACGCCCAGCTACATGGGTCAGGCGGTGACATGTGGAAAACAGACAATTAAAAAACAATACTGTCATCATCATCATCATCATCATCAGGTGCCCTGCCGCATGGCGTTGGCGACCATGGACTTCCAACCATCTCTATCTCTCGTTGCCCCCAGCATCTCCCCCACCCTCCCCATCCCCAGCCACTCTGCAAGTCCGTCCAGCATTCTGTCCCTGGGTCTACCTGGTGCTCTCTCATACTGTCATACCATTCTGAAAATGTCTCCTTTTTGAACACAAACATGATTACAGAAGTTGCAGATGATGTAGATATGAAGGTAACTGTCAGCTTGAAGAAGCTTCAAATGAATCAACATTTCACGTGAAGCGAAGACAATGATATCATGTGACAACAACGACAACAACACAGACAATTGTAGACAATCACAGCAGAGAGAAACAGAATGAAAAACATTGTCAGAAATTCCTGAGAAAATGCTGTTCAAACACCTTCCTCGAGAAGCCATAAGTTTCTTTAGTCTCTTTTTTAATTTGTGTTTGTTTGCTTGCTTGTCTGTTTTTTTGTTGTTTCTCTTGTTTTGTTTTGTTTCGTTTTTCTTTTGGCATTTTTCAGTAGCACATCGATAAATCAGGAGACCTTTTGAATGGCTTGATCATTTTCAACACTCTTGCGCAGCGACTAACAGTGCTATTCTCATGAATATGTAAATCTATGTACTGAGCAACAAGGCCAGAGCATGACATAAGGAAACAAGAAATAGTGCTAGTTACAACAGTCTGTATGAATACACGCACACACGCTCCATCTTCTGCCCCCTTCTCCCATTGGGATGCCAGGCGTTCTGTCAGTATAAGTACTATCCCCATCTTCTGTGCTAGAAATTTCCTCTTTTCTGTCACTCTCTTTGTCCTATTTATGTCCTACGCCCAACAGATGTCCTATTTATGTCCTACGCCCAACAGATGTCCTATTTATGTCCTACGCCCAACAGATGTCCTATTTATGTCCTACACCCAATAGTTTGTCCTATTTATGTCCTACGTCCAACAGATGTCCTACTTATGTCCTACACCCAACAGATGTCCTATTTATGTCCTACGTCCAACAGATGTCCTATTTATGTCCTACGCCAACAGATGTCCTATTTATGTCCTACGCCCAACAGATGTCCTATTTATGTCCTACGCCCACCAGTTGTCCTATTTATGTCCTACGCCCAACAAGTTGTCCTATTTATGTGCTACGCCCAACAAGTTGTCCTATTTATGTGCTACGCCCACCAGTTGTCCTATTTATGTCCTACGCCCAACAGATGTCCTATTTATGTCCTACGCCCACCAGTTGTCCTATTTATGTCCTACGCCCAACAGATGTCCTATTTATGTCCTACGCCCAACAAGTTGTCCTATTTATGTGCTACGCCCACCAGTTGTCCTATTTATGTCCTACGCCCAACAGGTGTCCTATTTATGTCCTACGCCCAACAAGTTGTCCTATTTATGTGCTACGCCCACAAGTTGTCCTATTTATGTCCTACGCCCAACAGATGTCCTATTTATGTCCTACGCCCAACAAGTTGTCCTATTTATGTGCTACGCCCACCAGTTGTCCTATTTATGTGCTACGCCCACAGTTGTCCTATTTATGTCCTACGCCCAACAAGTTGTCCTATTTATGTGCTACGCCCAACAAGTTGTCCTATTTATGTCCTACGCCCACCAGTTGTCCTAATTATGTCCTACGCCCAACAGATGTCCTATTTATGTCCTACGCCCAACAGATGTCCTATTTATGTCCTACGCCCAACAGATGTCCTATTTATGTCCTACACCCATAGTTTGTCCTATTTATGTCCTACGTCCAACAGATGTCCTATTTATGTCCTACACCCAACAGATGTCCTATTTATGTCCTACGTCCAACAGATGTCCTATTTATGTCCTACGCCCAACAGATGTCCTATTTATGTCCTACACCCAACAGTTTGTCCTATTTATGTCCTACACCCAACATAGGTCCTATTTATGTCCTACACCCAACAGTTTGTCCTATTTATGTCCTACGCCCAACATAGGTCCTATTTATGTCCTACACCCAACAGTTTGTCCTATTTATGTCCTACACCCAACATAGGTCCTATTTATGTCCTACACCCAACAGTTTGTCCTATTTATGTCCTACACCCAACATAGGTCCTATTTATGTCCTACACCCAACAGTTTGTCCTATTTATGTCCTACGCCCAACATATGTCCTATTTATGTCCTACACCCAACAGTTTGTCCTATTTATGTCCTACACCCAATAGTTTGTCCTATTTATGTCCTACA
>CM060306.1:134411289-134418789 GCA_030674185.1 Monoplex corrugatus | reverse complement strand
TTGTTGTGGCTGTACGGGGAGATGTCCATATGTTGACCAACATTATAAATGTTGTTGTGGCTGTACGGGGACATGTCCATATGTTGACCAACATTATAAATGTTGTTGTGGCTGTACGGGGACATGTCCATATGTTGACCAACATTATAAATGTTGTTGTGGCTGTACGGGGACATGTCCATATGCTGACCAACATTATAAATGTTGTTGTGGCTGTACGGGGAGATGTCCATATGTTGACCAACATTATAAATGTTGTTGTGGCTGTACGGGGACATGTCCATATGTTGACCAACATTATAAATGTTGTTGTGGCTGTACGGGACATGTCCATATGTTGACCAACATTATAAATGTTGTTGTGGCTGTACGGGGACATGTCCATATGTTGACCAACATTATAAATGTTGTTGGGGCTGTACAAGGACATGTCCATATGCTGACCAACATTGTGAATGTTGTTGGGGCTGTACAAGGACATGTCCATATGCTGACCAACATTGTGAATGTTGTTGGGGCTGTACAGGGACATGTCCATATGCTGACCAACATTGTGAATGTTGTTGGGGCTGTACAGGGACATGTCCATATGCTGATCAACATTGTGAATGTTGTTGGGGCTGTACAGGGACATGTCCATATGCTGACCAACATTGTGAATGTTGTTGGGGCTGTACAGGGACATGTCCATATGCTGACCAACATTGTGAATGTTGTTGGGGCTGTACAGGGACATGTCCATATGCTGACCAACATTGTGAATGTTGTTGGGGCTGTACAGGGACATGTCCATATGTTGACCAACATTCTGAATGTTGTTGGGGCTGTACAAGGACATGTCCATATGCTGACCAACATTCTGAATGTTGTTGGGGCTGTACAGGGACATGTCCATATGCTGATCAACATTGTGAATGTTGTTGGTGCTGTACAGGGACATGTCCATATGCTGACCAACATTGTGAATGTTGTTGGGGCTGTACAGGGACATGTCCATATGCTGACCAACATTGTGAATGTTGTTGGGGCTGTACAGGGACATGTCCATATGCTGACCAACATTGTGAATGTTGTTGGGGCTGTACAGGGACATGTCCATATGCTGACCAACATTCTGAATGTTGTTGGGGCTGTACAAGGACATGTCCATATGCTGACCAACATTGTGAATGTTGTTGGGGCTGTACAGGGACATGTCCATATGTTGACCAACATTCTGAATGTTGTTGGGGCTGTACAAGGACATGTCCATATGCTGACCAACATTCTGAATGTTGTTGGGGCTGTACAGGGACATGTCCATATGCTGATCAACATTGTGAATGTTGTTGGTGCTGTACAGGGACATGTCCATATGCTGACCAACATTGTGAATGTTGTTGGGGCTGTACAGGGACATGTCCATATGCTGACCAACATTCTGAATGTTGTTGGGGCTGTACAGGGACATGTCCATATGCTGACCAACATTGTGAATGTTGTTGGGGCTGTACAGGGACATGTCCATATGTTGACCAACATTGTGAATGTTGTTGGGGCTGTACAAGGACATGTCCATATGCTGACCAACATTGTGAATGTTGTTGGGGCTGTACAAGGACATGTCCATATGTTGACCAACATTGTGAATGTTGTTGGGGCTGTACAAGGACATGTCCATATGCTGACCAACATTCTGAATGTTGTTGGGGCTGTACAGGGACATGTCCATATGTTGACCAACATTCTGAATGTTGTTGGGGCTGTACGGGGGGATGTCCATATGCTGACCAACATTCTGAATGTTGTTGGGGCTGTACGGGGGGATGTCCATATGCTGACCAACATTCTGAATGTGTAAATGAGTTCTGTACAGATACCGGTCACAGTGGTGTACATGTAGTGATCTGCCCAATGGACTACGAACTGGAAGGTTGTGGGTTCGACTCTCAATCAGTCCTGTCACAATTGTTGTTGGAGTTTTCAGCTCAAACCGGTCCTGTCGACAGCTGACCTTGCTATGGGGTCGTTGGGAAGACTGGGACCACACAGTCGTGTCTCATCCACTTCACGGAAGCGTGATTGAGGCTGTTCCTCAAATCTTCTAACCCACATCGCAGTTGTCTGTATCTCTCAGGCCTGGTTGACGCCATAATATTTATGATAGCAAGCATAAAATACAGCCCTGTCACGCGGTTGTCTATATCTCTCAGGCCTGGTTGACGCCATAATATTTATGATAGCAAACATAAAATACAGCCCTGTCACGCGGTTGTCTGTATCTCTCAGGCCTGGTTGACGCCAGAATATTTATGATAGCAAGCATAAAATACAGCCCTGTCACGCGGTTGTCAACATAATCTATACTCTGTCTAGAGTCACATGTCACGACGCCAAATATATTCAAATATCACACACGTCAAAATCACACCATCGTCACAATCGTTCACTAATCTCACTCTCACCTGCATTACGATCGCACAATATACGTTAATATGATAGCAAATCATCAAGCATCTAAATACAGCTGCTCCCTGTCCAACAGCCGACAATCATACTCGTACTCTCAGCCTGGGTACAATCACAAGATTCGTAGATCACAAGTCATAAAATACAGCCACATCATCACGCTAGTCAATCCAAGCATGTCACAGCAACCTCTCAAGCATAAACATCGTCAATCATCACGCATCGTCACAGCATCAAACACGTCACAATCATACATCGTCACAATCATCACAGCATCGTCACACATCACGCATCTCACAGCATCACACATCGTCACAATCATCACACATCGTCACGTCACACATCGTCACATCATCACAGCATCGTCCAACTCACAATCTCATTCACAGCACTGTCAAAACTGTACCAGCTTCTGTGGTCATTATGTCGTGTAGAAAACAAAGGAGAGAAAAACATGTATATTCTGAAGAGATATCCACGCTCTCTTATCTAACCCACCCCATGTCTTTAAGGACTTCGAGAGATGTTCCTATCATCCTTACTGACCATCCTCCGTCTTTAAGGGGGCAGACCTACCGAGATTTGGGTACCAAGATTGTGATGTTCAGTGTTTCAGTTCTAATTAACCAAATCACCTGAATTGAATTAATATTCTTTGGATTGAATATCTTTGTTGGGGTCTGTGAATTATGAAAAGTTGAAAAAACTGATTAATTAATTAATTGCGATTTTTCGCGAGATTGTATGCATCAGACATAATATGTTCAAAGTTTTCATCCGATTTCCTTGATATTTGGCACGCATATAGCAGGGACAGGTACCTATAGCCGGTGGTAAAATCTTGCAGTTCTGCTTGAAAGAAACATTTTTATCAAAAGTTGTATTATAATTTTTTTATTAAAATTATTCTAAAAATTGGTGTGATGATTGTACAGAAAACAATGATAGTAGAGCTAAGATTCTACTACATGCCATACATACTATACAGATGTGTTTGCTCACTACATATCAAATTCCTAACATGAATATATGTGTAGTTATAAGTGTCACAGTATGTGCTATATTTTTTTCATTTTCGCGAGAACTTGTTTTAGTTAATTAATTTTTGTCAACACTGACAATCCTGACTGCCATGTACAGAGAACCACAGCGCTTCACACTGCAATAATAATGACAACAGTGTTGATACTGATTATGTTATTGAGTGTTATGTCTGACTGACACTGCGTGACACAGTGTACTTCACGCTTTCTTTACACAATAGTTTGGCGTGAACCAGACCCGAGTGATACAGACACCTGCCGTCGTTGTGATGGACATTTAAGCTATGCATCCTCAATGACGGATCGGTTAAGTGGATCAGCCTCGATGACGTGGTTGCAGTCTTTCAAGAAGACCATGTATCATGGTCAGCTCTAGAAAGACAATATCGGAACAAAAAAAAGGTATTTATGTGGATTTGAACCCATTAACGCCCGGTCAGTGCACGTAGTCCATTGTACTAACCATGCCCCATGTTGACTCCTTCTTCTTACGCGTGTCCCCAACCCACGTGATCTGTAGGACCAGACAATGAGTCAGCGATGTTTTCTTTCACTTTCTGCATGGACACACAGCACGAGTGGTATCACTGTATTTCTCCACACATGGCCAAATTAAAGTCATCCTTTATTTGTCACCACAAGAGTGCAGACACGACATGGGACAATTAGTAAGACGGCACAAAGAGTCATTGTTGTCTTCTGCCATTTGTTGGTCAGTCCACGGACTGGCGCTGATGTCTTATGATTTCTCATCATTAATGTGTTACTGCCTTTTATCCACTCTCAAGATTTAAACACCAACACCATTATTGACAACTCCACGTCATCCATGTGTTCCCCTGTGATCTTTGAGACGATTTATAAGCGTGACGTTTCTTTTCTTCTTCTTCTTTTCTCTCTTCCTCCTCCTCCTCCTCTTCTTTTTCCTTCTTTTTTTTTTCTTCTTCTTCTTCTTTTTCCTTCTTCTTTTTTTTTCTTCTTCTTTTTTTTTCTTCTTCTTTTTTTTTTCTCTTTTTTCCTCTCCTCCACCTTCTTCTTCTTTTCTTCTTTTTCCTTCTTCTCTTCTTCTTCTTCTTTTTTTCTTCTTCTTCTTTTTCTTCTTCTTCTTCTTCTTCTTTTCTTTTCTCTCTCTTCCTCTTTTCTTCTTCTTTTTCTTTCTTCTTCTTCTTCTTTTTCTCTTCTCTCCCTTCTCTTTTCTTCTTTTCTTCTTCTTTCTTCTTCTTTTCTTCTTTTTTTCTTCTTCTTCTTCTTTTTCTCTTCCTCCTCCTCCTCCTTCTTCTTCTATTTCTTCTTCTTTCTCCTTCTTCTTCTTTTTCCTTCTTCTTCTTCTCTCGCTCTCTTTCTCTCTCTCGCTCTCTCTCTCCCCCCTCTCTCTCTCCCCCCCCTCTCTGTCTCTCTCTGTCTCTCTCTGTCTCTCTCTGTCTCTCTCTGTCTCTTTATGCTTGTAGTCTTCTTTCTTTCTGTTGTACGATGGGTCTATATTCAGACCACTGTTTTCTTATGTAATGTGAAAGACGACTTATTTTTCTGTCTCCCCCCCCCCCCTCCCTTTTGCTGTAGCTCGGTGTCACTGACCCCATGTGGACTGTTTCAGCTGTCCTGCACATCTCTAACCCCACGGACCGTGAGCTCATCATAAGTACAGAGTGTCAAAGGTCACAGAGTCAGTGACAGTTTTTTTGCACAATGCTATGATGATGTTGATGACACAGATGACACAGCGTGACAGGGCTGCACTCTGTACTTACTTGCACAACATATCCAGGCCCGAGAGATACACACAAACATTAAGACGTGCATCTTGGATTGAATAAAACCAAAAAAACTCAAAGGTCTTAAGGACAATCAATACGAATCAATGACTGTCTGAAATGCATTCAAACGTACTTATTTGGTTCAATAAGACATTATCGCAAAGGTCTTCAGACTATGTGATATCAATTGGCACACACGTCGGACATGCACTGAAATAAACAAATATGATTTATAAACAAAATCAACACCAAGTTCTTCAAAACACGCACACGGCTTTCTGGAAAAGACTACATGAAAACCAGATTTTTGACTCAATCAGAAATGTATGCAAAGGTCTTCAGACTATTTAACTCTTTGACTCCCGCACCCTATCCATCAACTGCAAAAAACTTGAACCCTATTGATTCCCTCACCCCATCCACCAGCTTCCTGCAGGAAGCTGGTGGATAGGGTGATGGAATCAAAGGGTTAAGTTTTTGCTTTGCTAGCATGTTTGGCAATGAACAGGGGAGTGGGAGTCAAAGGGTTAACTGGAATTAGCACACGTGACCTGATTTTCAGAAATACATGACAACAAACATGTTTGATTTAATTTTAATTTAAAAAAATCATTAATCTAAAGGTCCTTAGAAACATTTGATAAGAATTGGCGGTCATGTTGTCTGTGTTTGTAGAATTGAGGGGACGACAGGAGAAAGACGAAATAACAACGATCGATGTTTCTGTCTCTGTGTGTGTGTGTCATCATTCACCTTGATCAAGCACGTCTCTGAGCGTGCTCGAGCACACACACACACACACACACACACACACACACACACACACAACACACACACACACACACACAGACACACTACACACAAACATACACACACACGTACACACACACACACAAACACACACACACACACACACGCACACACACACACAAACACACACACAAACATACACAAACACACAACACACACACACACACACACACACACACACACACACAAAACACACACACACACACATCACACATACAATCACACACACAAACATGCACACGTAGGCATATACATGCACACATGGACACGCGCCCTCACGAACATAAACACAAAGAAACAGAGACAGAGACCGACCAGTTGATTGATTGATTTATTGATAAATTAAGTGAGTGAGTGAGTGAGTGAGAGAGTGAGAGAGTGAATCAGTGAGTCAGTGAGTGAATGGATGAGTGAGTGAGTCAGCGAGTGAGTGCGTGAATTATTGCTTCATTCATGTTTCTTATATTCCAGTGGAAAAGACAATGACATAATGCAACACAGAGAGGCCGAGAGAGTGTGAGTGAGAGAAAGAGAGAGGTAGAGACAGAGACAGAGAGAGAGAGAGGAGTGAAAGAGAGAGCGAGAGAGACAGACAGACAGACAGAGACAGGCAGACAAAGGGAGAGAGAGAGGTAGACAAAAGAGGAAGAGACTGAGAGATAGAGAAAGAGACAGACAGACAGAGAAAGACACAGACACAGAGACATACACACAGAGATACACACCACACCACACACACACACACACACACACACACACACACACACACACACACACACACACACCACACACAGACACACTGACTGACCGACTGTTGATGGAGCGATCTTAATTTTTCAACATAAATAAACCGGCCTAACACAACAGGGAAAATGAGAGTGGGAGGGAGAGAGAAGGAAAGAGACAGAGACAGAGACAGATTGAGCGACGGAGAGCGAGAGAGAAAGAGAAAGAGGGAAAGAGACAGACAGACATACATGTAGACAGATAGAGAGACAGAGACAAAGACAGAGAGAAACAAAGAAAGACATACAAACAGACAGACAAACAGAGAGAGAGAGAGACAGACACAGACAGATAGAAAAAGAGAGAGAGGGAAAGAGATAGGAAGTGAGAGGGGGAGAGAGAGAGAGAGAGAGAAAGAGAGAGAGAGCGTGAGAGAATGAGAGCGAGAAGAGAGAGCCAGAGAGAGACAGAAAGAGAGAGGGAAAGAGAAAAGGAAGTGAGGAGAGAGAGAGAGAGAGGGAAAGAGAAAGGAAGTGTGAGAGAGGAGAGAGAGAGAGAGAGAGAGGAAGATCGAGAGATAGAAGAGGGAGAGACAGACAGAGAGAGGGAGCGAAAAAGCGAGAGACAGAAAGAAAGAGAGCGAGAGAGAGAGAGAGAGAGAGAGAGAAGACAGACAGACAGACAGAAGACAGAAAGAGAAAGGCAGAGAGGAGGTTTTT
>CM060306.1:134403789-134406289 GCA_030674185.1 Monoplex corrugatus | reverse complement strand
AGTCCTGATTGATCATAACGCCACATGGTTTCAGGTCTAAGTTACGTCATAAAATAGTCTA
This sequence comes from Monoplex corrugatus, assembly GCA_030674185.1. Classification (NCBI taxonomy): domain Eukaryota; kingdom Metazoa; phylum Mollusca; class Gastropoda; order Littorinimorpha; family Ranellidae; genus Monoplex; species Monoplex corrugatus. The sequence continues at coordinate 134,406,228 of CM060306.1, read as the reverse complement.
CATGCATTTAACACTGAAGTCCTGATTGATCATAACGCCACATGGTTTCAGGCCTAAGTTACGTCATAAAATAGTCTACATGCATTTAACACTGAAGTCCTGATTGATCATAACGCCACATGGTTTCAGGTCTAAGTTACGTCATAAAATAGTCTACAGGCATTTAACACTGAAGTCCTAATTCATCATGGGGCCACTTTTTCTCAAGCTCAGGTTAAGTGATAAACTAATCTTGAAGTCCTAATTTATCATGGGGCCATATTTTCTCAGGTTCAGGTTAAGTGATAAACTAATCTATCGTCAAAGCCGACGTACTCTCAAACAAACAAAATGCTTCTTACTACTGGATGTACTTTATGGAGACAACACTTGGAAGAAGCCCCCCCCCCCCCCCCTGAACACTCAAATGACCCAGCCAGTATCATAATTACTCCTTGGGTCACTGGACTGTTCACAAGGAACATCTACCCTTTCTGCTTTTAAATCCAATTTTTAAAAAAAACACTTCTTTTTTCCCCAACAACGAATTCTACAACTACTTCTTTCCCTCAGTCTGTGTATTAACTATTGTTAAGGTGGTCTTTGTCGATCGTAGGCGTATGCCTGGTGCGTGAGTGTGCTTTGGTTTGAATGTCAAGATTTGGCGCCGTATAAATACTGTTGTTAATAGATATCATTATTATGATGATCCTATCCTGTTACAGTTGGCAGCTGCTGCAGGGCAAGCTTATTATTGTTTTTTATTATATATTATTATATTATTATTATTATTATCATCAATATTATTAATATCATTATTATTAACAATGTTATTATTATTATTATAAGAAACTACAGAAATATTTTTTTCGTTTTCGTTCTTGACCGCTAATTCCAGGTTTGGTTCGGTTTCGTTTTGGGAGGTTTCTTTTCGAAAATCAAAGATTCACACACACACACACACACCACACACACACACACACACACACACACACACACACAACACACACACACACACACACACACACACATACATACACACGCACACACACACAATGACACACACACACAAACATTGGCAGTTACTTTGATTCAAAAAAAAGACAACACAGCACGTTTGAATAAAATTAGACACGGTGATTTACCGTACATAATCACACAATATTCTGGCTAGAATCAGGCCACAGAAGAAACAGTCATATTTCAGGTCAAAGTTGTGTCATACAGATAAACGAAAATTTTATGTTGTTAATCCCCCCCCCCCCCCCTTACACACACACTTTATAACAAGGCACAGGTGGAGGAAAGTCCACCTACACAAGATAGACGTGGCCTGACACTGACCCGCTGATTGACCTTCTTACTCTCACTGAATGTTACAAAACAAAATCCTTAATGTGTTTTTTTTTAAAGAAAACTTTTGTGCTGCATTTTCTTTTCGTTTCTGTCACAAAGGGGCGAACCTCTGAACCTTCTCTTATTTCATGTATTTTGTATACATAAATACATACATGAAATAATATCAAAACGAAAGAAATTGAAATAAAATGAAATATAATAGATGAGAATGACTCCTCCGTAAGCGGACATTATTCTGCAAAATGTATGATTTAGTCTGCGAAATACATAACTGAATCTGCAAAATATGTTGTTTTTGCCTGGAAGTATATCATTTAGTCTGCAAAATATATCACTGAGTCTGCACACACACACACACACACACACATAGACACACACTCACACAAATACACACACACACACACACAGACCACACACACACACACACACACCACAACACACACACACAACAACACCACACACACACAACACACAAACACACACATGCACACACAGACAAACACATAGACACACACACACACAGAGGCACACACACACATACACACAAACACACACACACACACAGAGGCACGCACACACACACATACACACAAATACACACACACACACAGAGGCACACACACACACAACACACACAAACACACACACACAGAGGCACACACACACATACACACAAACACACACACAGACACACACACAGACAGACACACACAGACACACACTCACACAAACGCACACACACACACTCGCACACACACACACACATAGACACACACACACACACAAACACACACACAAACACACACACACAGACACACACACACACACGTAGACACACACACAGACACACACACAGAACAGTAACAACAACAACAATAAAAACAAAAAATCGCCTACGAAGGCATATTAAGTATCCATAATACCTGTAGGTATCAGGCGATTTTGTAGTCCATTGTTGCCGTGAAATACATTGTTCACTGTGTCACAGGACTGACACACGGCATCTGGTGCAATTCCCACATATTGAAAACTGGAGTGTCCCGTCAAACTACAATACAATATGTTACTTTGCCAGTTACACACGCTGCGTGCTGTATGAAC
>CM060306.1:134393789-134398789 GCA_030674185.1 Monoplex corrugatus | reverse complement strand
GACAACAACAACGACAACAACACAACAACAACGACACGACAACGACAACAACAACAACGACACGACAGCAACAATAACGACAACAACATCAACGACAACAACAACAACGACAACAACAACGACAACAACAACGACAACAACAACAACAATGACAACAACAACGACAACAACAACGACAACAACAACAACAACAAAAACGACAACAACAACAAAACGACAACAACAACGACGATAACAACGACAACGACAACAACGACACGACAGCAACAACAACAACAACAACGACAACAACGACACGACAGCAACAACAACGACGACAACAACAACATCAACGACAACAACAACAACGACGACAAAAACGACAACAATGACAACGACAACAACAACAACGACGACAACAACAACATCAACGACAACAACAACGACAACGACAACAATGACAACGACAACAACAACAACAACACAACAAACAACAACGACAACAACAACAACAACGACGACAACAACAACAACGACACGACAACGACAACGACAACAACAACAACGACGACAACAACAACAACAACGACAACAACGACACGACAACGACAACAACAATGCCAACAACAACGACAACAACAACAACGACAAAAACGACAACAACAACGACGACAACGACAACAACAACGACAACAACAACAACAACAGTGACAACAACAACAACAACGACAACAACAACGACAACAACAACGACAACAACGACAACAACAACAACGACAACAACAACGACAACGACAAAAACGACAACAACAACAGCCAACAACAATATCAATAACAATAACAACAACAATAAAAGCCGACCACAATCATAGAGAGGAAGGAAGGAAACACCACAAGGCAGTGGAAACAGTTCCCTGTTTGTGACACCCTTTTTTTGCTTCCCTTTGTTTAAACTTCTGTTGTGATACTGAACCTGTCCCTCCCTGTGTTGCTTTCTTCCTGCAGTCAATTCTGTATAGATGCTACTGACAGTGCCTGCATGATGGTGATGGGTAACATTAACCAATGTGTGCTACACTTACATTGCATTTATTTGCCTATTGCAGAAATACAAGCGAGCAGAGCAATGACAGGAACACTAACCTTGTACATCATCATTGTTGTAATGTATACTTTTCTGTTAATAAAACAATAAAATCTTGTAACTCCTGCTCTTTTACTGACCTGAAGTCGATTATGTTGTGTTTTGTTGTGTTTGTCACACCAGAGTGTATTCTGTCAAGCAAAAGGACTAGATCCAAAACAAGTGTGACTGCCCGCGCCCAAGCAAACACGAACCAGAAGAACAAGAAAACCAATATACGCGCGTATTCCAACGAGACAAAACAAAACAAGCGCAAATTTTCGGCCAACTAGCCTTTGTCAAGCGCGAACGCACGGTCACAAACAGACCACAGACACCAAACAATGGATAATAAAAACTGGACTAAAAACTTCCCTGCCGCCTCGTCGAGTGGGTAAGAAATGGAATCCTTAATAAGAAAGAGAGAGAGAGAGAACAGAAAAAGAGAAAGAGATCAGAGAGAGAGAGATCAGAGAGAGATCAGAGAGAGATCAGAGAGAGAGAGAGAGAGAGAAAGAGACAGACAGACAGACAGCCAGAGAAAAAGATATATATATATATATATATATCATAGAGAGACAGACAGACAGACAGACAAAAAAATATATATATATATATATCATAGAAAGAGAGATAGACAGACAGACAGACAACAACAAAAATATATATATATATATAGAAAGAGAGACAGAAAGGACTGTTTTGTCTCTTTGCTCTTGTTTCTTCTGATCTTTGTGTAGGAGGCAAACTTGCTTTTCCTCTCAGGATAAAATAAAACTATATTTACATTACTGTAGAGTTAAAACAATATAGTTACATTTACTGTAGAGTTAAAACAATATAGTTACATTTACTTCAGGGCTAAAACAATATAGTTACATTTACTGTAGAGTTAAAACAATATAGTTACATTTACTTCAGGGTTAAAACAATATAGTTACATTTACTTCAGGGTTAAAACAATATAGTTACATTTACTTCAGGGTTAAAACAATATAGTTACATTTACTTCAGGGCTAAAACAATATAGTTACATTTACTTCAGGGTTAAAACAATATAGTTACATTTACTTCAGGGTTAAAACAATATAGTTACATTTACTTCAGGGCTAAAACAATATAGTTACATTTACTTCAGGGTTAAAACAATATATCTACATTCACTTCAGGCTAAAACAATATAGTTACATTTACTTTACTCACTTCACATTAAGATCTCTGTGAGCCTTTTATCCTCAATAAGTTGTGACGGGCCAGTGGATGGCATTAACAGCTTTTATGACTGATTACGTATGCAATCATTCAATCGCTGGTTTATTCGTTCAGCCGATCATTCAACCAGTCAGTCATTTCTGCGCATTCTGTTTGTTTTGTTTTTTTTGTCGGGCAAACATCTCATCTGGTTCAAGTAACCACACACACACACACACACACACACACACACACACGCGTTCAGACACAAAAAGAGAAAGAGGGAGAGAACAGAAAAAGAGAGAGATCAGAGAGAGAGAGAGAGAGAGATCAGAGAGAGAAAGAGAGAGATCAGAGAGAGAGAGAGAAAGAGACTGACAGACAGAAAAAGATATATATGTATATATATAAATATATATATATATCATAGAAAGAGAGACAGACAGACAGACAGACAGACAGAGACAGAAATAGAGAAAGACCTCCCTGTCACCATTGTAAGTCATCTTTGGGAATGGACAGCCTGATAGATGCTGTCAGGAAAAAGACCTGATCTCCTGCATTGCACACGTAGGGCCTAACTGTTTTGTTTTCTGCTAGCAACGACCATCCAAACTGGCAGACTTGCTGTACGAAAACAGAAATCCCTGGGTTTCAAACCTTGGCTATAAACTAAACCGTCTTGTAAGCAACGTTACAAATCAGAACGTCGACTGGGCTTTGGTACCCACCCCACTGCCCGGCCCCCAGCCCCCCCCCCCCCTGTACACGACCATTATGCAGTTTTACAGTACATTTTACGTTGTTAGCAGTTACTGTGCATCTATAGCCTAGCCCACACCACGCCTACTAAGAAACTAACTCAACCTGATGTTCATTTAACACGAAGTGCATATGAAACTGAGTGCGATAAATCATCTTTGAACAAAGCATGCAGTCGAGGTATTTGCAAAACGCGCCTACTGATACTACCTCCAACGTGTTTGGTGAAATGTTTGTTTATTAGACAAATGGATCAGTGTTAGTTCTCTCTGGTTCTAACTGTCGTCAAATTAGCATAGATGTAGATCCTAGTATTTTTTCCCTATCGTAAATAATTTATGTTGTCCAGAAGCTCCTCTTAACATTTCAGTGCATATTCCATTCTGTTACCTAAGAAACGATATGAAGAAAGTGAACCACGGTTTTTATTTTTATTCAATATGTTGTATCAAAGAACTGTATTCTTCAACACTTCCAGCACTGACGCTGAAGCATGCATACAAAGAAACATTATACCCCAGTTCTAACTTCTTATTTTAAAAAAAGAAAAACGAAAGAAAACCTTTTTTTTTTTAAAGATTTAGTGAAAACCTTACCATTAATTTCAACAGCAAAGCGACACCACAGCTGAACCCAACAATAAAACGTGTTTTTCTGTCGACCAAAGGATCGTTTTCAAAGCGTTTCCTGCCAACTCAACAACAACAACACACTTCAACACACACAACTCGACTCCTTCCTCTTTTTTTCACCCAGTGCAGCAGCAATGAAATTCGCCAACAACGCCAGCAGAAGCGTTGCACTCTAAATCCCACGAACACATAATTTTTCAAAAAAAAAGTGGAGGCGAAGTTGCTTAGAAATCTCCCGCCGTGACTGTGTGTCGCACCGTGTGCCAACTTGTGTAACACAACGACTTTGGCGCGCTCTTGTCCACACAGCAGTCTGGGCCCAGCCCACGTTAGCTCGCGACACTCAACTCTCTCACCAAGCGCGTGTTGCCTTGTGCTGTATGGCTCCAATCTTTGTTTCTCTCTCTCTCTCTCTCTCTCTCCTCTCTCTCTCTCTCTCTCTCTCTCTCTCTCTCTCTTTCTCTCTCTCTCTCTCTCTCTTCTCTCGTTCTCTCTGTCTGTGTGTCTCTCTCTCTTGCTCTCTGTCTCTGTGTTTCTCTCTCTCTCTTACTCTCTCTCTCTCTCTGTCTCTCTCTCTCTGTGTTTCTCTCTCTCTGTCTCTCTCTGTTTATCTATCTCTCTCTCTCTCTCTCTCTAACTCTGCCGCTCTCTCTCTCTCTCTGCCTGCCTGTCTGTCTGTCTCTCTGTCTGTTTCTTTCTCTCTCTCTCTTTCTCTTCTCTCTCTCTCCCCTCTCTCTCTCTCTTTCTCTGTGTCTGTCTGTCTCTCTGTCTGTCTGTCTGTCTCTCTCTCTCTCTCTAATGTTCAATAAAGGTATCACAATGTTTAAAGTATCAAAAACGAGTGTTCCGCAATATCTCCTCCTCAATTTGTTTAATCAGAATGTGCGATCATACTCAAACTCAAGACAGAATTAATATGAAATTATCCGTCCAAGAATTGACACATATATATGAAAATAGTTTATCGTTTTCTGGTGCACAACTATGGAACACACTCCCCCCAAATATCACAAACACTCAATCATTCTCTTCCTTCAAAGTTACTTTATTTAAATACCTGATGTCAGTGTCGTAGATTACCACGTTAGCAACAATGATGTCAGCTGCCTTTCAACCTATGAATCTAATCTAGTCAATGTGTGTGTGTGTGTGTGTGTGTGTGTGTGTGTGTGTGTGTACGTGTGTGTGCGTGTGTGCGTGCGTCTGTGTGTGTGTGTGTGTGTGGGGTGCACAATGATATCTTTAAAAAAAAAAAAATTTACCATTATTAATACTTTAGCAGTACAAACAGCCAACCAGTATTTCTTTCTGTA
>CM060306.1:134386289-134388789 GCA_030674185.1 Monoplex corrugatus | reverse complement strand
TCTGCGCTTCAGAACTGCGGTACGCGGTTTTACCAATGTGCTAACGGTGCACACATCATCTGTAGGGAATTTAATCCTTATGAAGTTCACTTTTGGTTCCTCCTTGCCCAGATCCAGTTTGAGCTCCTTTCTGCTGCCTCTGCCATCGCTTTAAGGGCTCTAGTCCTCTTCTTCCCAGAAATGGCGAGTTGTTTCATGAGATCATAAGCGGAGGTGCCCACAAACCCTCTTGCCCCGACCTCTATGGCGAAGATTTTGACCCGCAGACCTGCTTTCTTCAGGGTGCTGGCAAGACCGGCGTATTTTTCGGTCTTGTAGATATGTGCTTCTTCCATTCTGCTTTCGTATGGCACAGTGAGTTCTATCAGAATCACTTGTTTCGAGGAGTCAGAGTGGAGAGCGATGTCTGGTCTCATGCCTGTCTTGCTGATGACATCTGGGTAATTTCTCCACTCTGAGAGGTCTGCTGTACACTCCCAGTCGACTGCTCCATCCAGAAGACCCTTTGGCAATGTGCTGGTTGTCATAGCACTTTCGGGCCAGACCTGTTTCCCTCCTGCTTTGTAGAACGTTGTCATAGCAATTGGTGCGTTTGGGGTCATGGTTTTTTCGCTAACCACGTCTGTGATCACTTTCAGAACTTGGTTGTGCATCCATGTATACCTTCCTTGGGCTAGCGCTACTTTGCAAGAGCTTAGGACATGTTCCACTGTTTGTTTCTTCTGACAGAGCGGACATGCTGGGTCGTCTGATTTCCCCCATTTCACTAAGTTTGCATTCGAGGGGAGCAGGTCATATACAGATCTGAGGAGGAAGCTTATCCTTAGAGGAGCCATGTGCCACATATCGTTCCAGCTGAGACTTCTTTGGAGTGCACTGTCCCATGTTGTCCATTGCCCCTGTTGACCTTGCTGGACTGCCTTCTGCACTCTTTTGACATCTTCTTCTTCCTTCAACTCCTGTATGATCATGTCTCTTTTTTCCTTCCCTTTGGCTTTGGACCACTACTGCATTTTTGTTGCTCCCAGTCCCTGTCTGTTGGTTTGCGTGTGTCCAATTATTTCTTTGATGCTGAGGTTTCTCTTGGCATTGTTTACAGCCTCTTGGACTTTCCACTTTCTGCCAGTTCTCAGCTTTGGATGAACTGATGTGGTATACTGACGGAAAGCTCTTTGGTGCACCTTTCAGATAATGACAGCTAAAATTAGAAACAAACTGGGTCAAAGCCACCAAATAAAGGAATTTAAGGAAAATGTGTAGGAGAGCACACAAAAACTTTAGAGGCCGTTTTCTCAAAACTTAATGTTTTTAAACATACATAACTTCTACATATTTTTTTAGTAAAGCTTTATTCAATTACGAAAATAATCAGCAGAATGTACACTTTCCAGTGATATGTATATCTAAAAAATGCCCAAAATGCTAGTTAAGACCGATTTCGTGCTGGGAGGTCACACACACACACACACAATATATATATATATATACATGTATATATGCACACACGCGCACACATGCATACATATGCACACACAAAGACAAACACAGACGCATGCACACACAAATCAACAAAATTAAAATCGATGAATCAAAATGTGGGAACATGTATGTTTTCAATGATCAGTAGCTTTAGACCTACTGGGGTAAATCCAACTGACTTACTAAAAACATGACAGAATGGTTCCGACGTTCGTCCACTAATAACTAAACTAGAGAATCTAGGCTTTGTTTCCAGTTGAGGCCTGGGCTTTTCTCTTCAGTTGGGACAATGGAACTGAACGTCTAGTCCTTGGGAAGAAGACGAAAAACGAGTCGGACATGTGTGTCTTTTGGCCTGCGCACGCTAAAGATCCTACGGGAATTGCAAATCGTGAAGAGCACTGCACTCACTCAGATGCTTTGTTATACAACATTGGCGTTATCAGTCACTGGAGTTATTTCAACAGGAATTCACCACGCTCAGGCAACTCCGCATCCGTTCCACCCATACCTACCATCATTGTCTGACAGATTTCGCGATCCTTCACAAAACCCTATGGGCTGGAAAGGTCTTGAAATGGGGAATGGGGAGAATGGACCCATCAGACACTAAGACACCATCAGAATGATGGAAACATGAAGATGGGTAACGAAGAGGCCAGGTGTTAATGTTGCCGATAGGGACAGTGACAAGAAAGCTACAAAGCAGGTAACACTGACTGCACAACACGCACCTGTCATCACCTGAACAGGTGTGATGATCTACCACTGACTGCACAACACAGACCTGTCATCACCTGAACAGGTGTGATGATCTACCACTGACTGCACAACACAGAACTGTCATCACCTGAACGGTGTGATGATATACCACTGACTGCACAACACGCACCTGTCATCACCTGTACAGGTGTGATGGTCTGTCACTGACTGCACAACACAGACCTGTCATCACCTGTACAGGTGTGATGATCTACACTGACTGCACAACACGCACCTGTCATCACCTGTACAGGTGTGA
>CM060306.1:134316289-134368789 GCA_030674185.1 Monoplex corrugatus | reverse complement strand
GTGACTGTCACGTTATATTACTGACATTGGTGACTGTCACGTTATATTACTGACATTGGTGACTGTCACGTTATATTACTGACATTGGTGACTGTCACGTTATATTACTGACATTGGTGACTGTCACGTTATATTACTGACATTGGTGACTGTCACGTTATATTACTGACATTGGTGACTGTCACGTTATATTACTGACATTGGTGACTGTCACGTTATATTACTGACATGGTGACTGTCACGTTATATTACCTGACATTGGTGACTGTCACGTTATATTACTGACATTGGTGACTGTCACGTTATATTACTGACATTGGTGACTGCCGTTAATTCTGACACTTGTGACTGTATCACTGTCACTATTACTGACATGGTGACTGTCACGTTATATTACCTGACACTGGTGACTGTCACGTTATATTACTGACACTGGTGACTGTCACGTATATTCTGACATTGGTGACTGTCACGTTATATTACTGACACTGGTGACTGTCACGTTATATTACTGACATTGGTGACTGTCACGTATATTCCTGACAATGGTGACTGTCACGTTATATTCTGACATGGTGACTGTCACGTTATATTACCTGACATGGTGACTGTCACGCTATATTACTGACATGGTGACTGTCACGTTATATTACTGACATGGTGACTGTCACGCTATATTACTGACATTGGTGACTGTCACGTTATATTCCTGACCACTTGTGACTGTCACGTTATATTACTGACATGGTGACTGTCACGTTATATTCCTGACATTGGTGACTGTCACGTTATATTACTGACATTGGTGACTGTCACGTTATATTACTGACATGGTGACTGTCACGCTATATTACTGACATTGGTGACTGTCACGTTATATTCCTGACACTTGTGACTGTCACGTTATATTACTGACATTGGTGACTGTCACGTTATATTCCTGACATTGGTGACTGTCACGTATATTACTGACATTGGTGACTGTCACGTTATATTACTGACATGGTGACTGTCACGTTATATTACTGACATTGGTGACTGTCACGTTATATTCCTGACACTGGTGACTGTCACGTTATATTCCTGACATGGTGACTGTCACGTTATATTACTGACATTGGTGACTGTCACGTTATATTACTGACATTGTGACTGTCACGTTATATTACTGACATTGGTGACTGTCACGTTATATTCCTGACATGGTGACTGTCACGTTATATTACTGACATTGGTGACTGTCACGTTATATTACTGACATTGGTGACTGTCACGTTATATTCCTGACACTGTGACTGTCACGTTATATTACTGACATTGGTGACTGTCACGTTATATTACTGACATTGGTGACTGTCACGCTATATTCTGACATTGGTGACTGTCACGCTATATTACTGACATTGGTGACTGTCACGTATATTACTGACATTGGTGACTGTCACGTTATATTACTGACATTGGTGACTGTCACGTTATATTACTGACATTGGTGACTGTCACGTATATTACTGACATTGGTGACTGTCACGCTATATTACTGACATTGGTGACTGTCACGTATATTACTGACATTGTGACTGTCACGCTATATTACTGACATTGGTGACTGTCACGTTATATTACTGACATTGGTGACTGTCACGTTATATTACTGACATTGGTGACTGTCACGCTATATTACTGACATTGGTGACTGTCACGTTATATTCTGACATGGTGACTGTCACGTTATATTCCTGACACTTGGTGACTGTCACGTTATATTCTGACATTGGTGACTGTCACGTTATATTACTGACATTGGTGACTGTCACGTTATATTACTGACATGGTGACTGCTAATCTGATCGTTATATTCTGACATTGGTGACTGTCACGTTATATTGACTGTACATTCTGGGGTGACTGTACGTATATTACTGACATGGTGACTGTCACGTTATATTACTGACATGGTGACTGTCACGTTATATTCTGACATGGTGACTGTCACGTATATTCTGACATTGGTGACGTCACGTATATTACTGACATTGGTGACTGTCACGTTATATTACTGACGTGACTTGTATCACTGGTGACTGTCACGTTATATTACTGACATTGGTGACTGTACGTATTCTGACATGGGACTGTCACGTATATTACTGACATGGTGACTGTCACGTATATTACTGACATTGGTGACTGTCACGTTATATTCCTGACATTGGTGACTGTCACGTTATATTCTGACATTGGTGACTGTCACGTTATATTCCTGACACTGGTGACTGTCACGTTATATTCCTGACATGGTGACTGTCACGTATATTACTGACAATGGTGACTGTCACGTTATATTCCTGACACTGGTGACTGTCAGCTACACAAGGTGCATGTATTCCTGACACTGGTGACTGTCACACTGTATTCCTGACACTGGTGACTGTCACACTGTTCCTGACACTGGTGACTGTCACACTGTATTCCTGACACTGGTGACTGTCACGCTATATTCCTGACACTGGTGACTGTCGCGCTGTATTCCTGACACTGGTGACTGTCACTCTATATTTATGACACTTGTGACTGTCGCGCTGTATTCATGACATTGGTGACTGTCATGCTATATTCCTAACACTGGTGACAGAAAGACAGAGAGAGAAAGAGAGAGACGGACAGAGAGAGAAAGAAAGAAAGGGAGAGAGAGACAGAGAGAGAGAGAGAAAGAGAGTGAGAGAAAGAGAGAGAGAGAGAGATACAGAGAGAGAAATGGAGAGAAAGAGAAAGAGAGAAAGGGGGAATAGAGAGAGAGAGAAAGAGACAGACAGACAGACAGACAAACAGACAGAGACAGACAGAAAAACAGACAAAGACAGACAGAGACAGAGAGACAGAGAGACAGAGAGAGACAGAGAAAGAGAGAGAGAGAGGGAGATAGAGAGAGACACCGAAACAGCGACAGACAGACATACAGAGAAAAAGAAAGCAAGAAAGAAAGAAAGATAGATAGATAGATTGATAGATAGACAGACATACAGACAGACAGATAGATAGATAGATAGAGAGGTAGATAGATATATAGATAGATAGATAGGTAGATATATATATAGATAGATAGGTAGATAGATAGACAGACAGATAGATAGATAGATAGATAGATAGATAGATAGGTAGATAGATAGATAGATAGATAGATATATAGATAGATAGACAGACACAGACACAGACAAAGAGAGAAAGACAGAGACAGACAGAGAGAGAGCGAGAGAGAGAGAGAGACAATGACAATGACAATGACAATGATGCTTTATTTTTCAACGGTAAAAGCTATTGGCTAGAAGCCATTTTTCAAACTTGCCGTTGCTATTCTATACACATGACATTTGTTTACAGTAACAAATACAGCTTAAGGAAAATACATGTTGAATACTAAAATTAAGATACAATGAAATCAACAAACGTACAGTCACCACTTAGAGATAGGTAGATAGATAGATAGATAGATAGATAGATAGATAGATAGATAGATAGATAGATAGATAGAGAGATAGAGAGAGAGAGGTAGATAGTATAGACAGATAGATAGACAGATGAGCAGGTAGATAATGATAAGTAAATAAAGAAAGAAAGATAATGTTGATAGTGATATTAATAAAAATAAGACGAAGAAGAGGAAGAAGAAGAAGGAAGAGGAGGAGGAGGAGAGGAAAACACAGTAAACAAAATAGTAATAAGATAAAACAAAATAAAATGAAATAGAGGGAGAAGAAACATTACATGTGACAAATTTATAGAAGATAAATCAAGCGTCAAATAGACTAATGTTCTTACAATTAAATCAAAGAAGATGAAATCAATTTTCTGATTACACACAAAAAATATTAACACTGTTACAAACAACAATTACCACTACTACCACTACTACTACTACTACTACTGCTACTAAACCCAAAGATAATAAATGGAGGTAGAAAAAAGAGCAGTTCAGAAGGATGATTAGAGGGAAAAAAAAAAAAAAAAAAAAAAAAAAGGGGGGGGGGGGGGTAGCAAACATTGGGTCGATTGAAGGCATAAACACATAAAATTCTACAGGAGACAGAAAATCAACAGATGATATGAAGTCAAATAGACAAATGTATAGATAGATAAATAAAGTAAATGTTACTTTCGACAATAGGAAATTACAGTAATGATAAACGCATATGTAGGCTATAATAGAAATATCATACATGTGTAAACAAATCAATAATTCATGTAATAAGACATAAATAAATCAAGAATAGTAACCATAATCAAGCGCCGTTTTTCTTGATAGGAGAAGAGAGATACAAGCATGATACGGATAACAGTTGGAGAAAAGTGACAAATACAGACAGCAGATAAGAGCCAACCAAACAAACAGACAATATGGCTAACAGATAAGATGGGCAAGCAAGCAAAGCAAAAAACAAACAAACAAACAAAATGAACAAAGGCAATGAGAAATAAAGAAGAAGCAAGACAGAATCAAACACGTCATAGAGTCATCAACAAATCATCGTATATAATACAGAAATAAATACTGGTTGGCAGTTTGAACTGTTAAAATATCAATAATGTTAAAGAGAGAAAAAAAGAAAAAAAAAACAAAAAAAAAAACACAAAAAAAAAAACACGAATTATCATTGTACATACACACACACACACACACACACACACACACACACACACACACACACACACACACACACACACACACACACACACACACACACATTGACTAGATTAGATGTCATAGGTTGAAAGGCAGCTGACGTTATTGTTGCTAACTGAGGTAATCTACGATACTGACGTAAGGTATTTAAATAAAGTAACTTTGAAGGAAGAGAGTGATTGAGTGTTTGTGATATTTTGGGGTAGGGTGTTCCATAGTTGTGCACCAGAAAACGATAAACTATTTTTATATATGTCAATTCTTGGACGGATAATTTTGAATTGATTTTGTCTTGAGTTTGAGTATGATCGCACATTCTGATTAAACAAATTGAGAAGATATTGCGGAACATTCCTTTTTGATACTTTAAACATTGTGATACCTTTATTGAACATTAAGTGTGACTTTAGAGGGAGGATTCCTAACTGTTTAAGTTTTTCATCTGTTGTTAAAGTGGGATCTGGCATGATAAGTTTTGCTGCCCTCCTATGTAAGGTGTTCAATTTTTTTAGATGAACTTCACATGAGCTATCCCACAGTGTAGAGGCATAATCTATGTGCGATTTAATATGAGCATTATAAAATAATTGGCGTGTGTTTGTATCTGTTAGATATCTTAATTTGGACAGAATAAATAAGTTCTTGGAGATAATCCTGCATAAATAATCAATGTGGTTTTGCCAGGTAAGATTATGATCAATGAGAACTCCCAGTAGACGGTGTTCAGGTATTTGTGCAATAGAATTACCTCTCAAAGACAGATTGAGTGACAGAGGGCCAAGCTGCCGTTTTTGGCGTGTGCATATAACCATACATTCAGTTTTCGTAGGGTTCAAAGCCATGGCGTTTTTAGCACACCAATCAGAAATTTCATTTAGGCTCTTTTGTAAACGTGTGTTTACAGTCGCTATGCTTGTGTCTTGTGTATGGATTGTTCCGTCATCAGCGAACATATCACAGTGAACTGTGGGATCAGATATATGAAGTGGTAAGTCATTTATGAATACAGAAAACAGAATGGGTCCTAAGATTGATCCTTGAGGAACGCCACATTTCACATGACCCTTTCTCCCAGGGAGAGAGACAGAAAGGGAGAGAGACAGACAGGGAGAGAGACAGGGAGAGAGACAGACAGGGAAGGAGACAGAAAGGGAGAGAGACAGACAGGGAGAGAGACAGAAAGGGAGAGAGACAGAAAGGGAGAGACAGACAGGGAGGGAGACAGACAGGGAAGAAGACAGAAAGGGAGAGAGACAGACAGGGAGAGAGACAGAAAGGGAGAGAGACAGAAAGGGAGAGAGACAGACAGGGAGAGAGACAGACAGGGAAGGAGACAGAAAGGGAGAGAGACAGACAGGGAGAGAGACAGAAAGGGAGAGAGACAGACAGGGAGAGAGACAGACAGGGAGAGAGACAGAAAGGGAGAGAGACAGACAGGGAGAGAGACAGACAGGGAGAGAGACAGAAAGGGAGAGAGACAGACAGGGAAGGAGACAGAAAGGGAGAGAGACAGACAGGGAGAGAGACAGACAGGGAGGAAGACAGAAAGGGAGAGATACAGACAGGGAGAGAGACAGACAGGGAGAGAGACAGAAAGGGAGAGAGATAGAAAGGGAGAGAGACAGAAAGGGAGAGAGACAGACAGGGAAGGAGACAGAAAGGGAGAGAGACAGACAGGGAGAGAGACAGACAGGGAGGAAGACAGAAAGGGAGAGAGACAGACAGGGAGAGAGACAGAAAGGGAGAGAGACAGACAGGGAGAGAGACAGGGAGAGAGACAGACAAGGAGATAGACAGAAAGGGAGAGAGACAGAAAGGGAGAGAGACAGAAAGGGAGAGAGACAGACAGGGAGACAGACAGGGAGACAGACAGACAGGGAGAAAGACAGACAGGGAGACAGACAGACAGGGAGAGAGACAGACAGGGAGACAGACAGACAGGGAGAGAGACAGACAGGGAGGGAGACAGACAGGGAGAGAGACAGACAGGGAGAGAGACAGACAGGGAGAGAGACAGAAAGGGAGACAGAAAGGGAGAGAGACAGAAAGGGAGAGAGACAGAAAGGGAGAGAGACAGACAGGGAGAGACAGACAGGGAGAGAGACAGACAGGGAAAGAGAGAGAGACAGGGGAGAGACATAAAGGGAGAGAGACAGACAGGGAGAGAGACAGACAGGGAGAGAGACAGACAGGGAGAGAGACAGACAGGGAGAGAGACAGACAGGGAGAGAGACAGAAAGGGAGAGAGACAGACAGGGAGGGAGACAGACAGGGAGAGAGACAGACAGGGAGAGAGACAGAAAGGGAGAGAGATAGGGAGAGAGACAGACAGGGAGAGAGACAGACAGGGAGGGAGACAGAGAACGGGACGAAGGGAAGGACAATATTTCAGAAAGTCTTGGAGTTGTTCCTCACACATTCTTAACCCACAACCCATCTCTATTACCTCCCTTTAAAATCACTGACAGTGGGGAATGAATGGAGTATGACACGAGGGACCATTTCTGTCTGACTGCGTGCTGAAGCCGACGTTTCAGCAACAGAATGAAAAATCATATATGGCAGCAGTCCCACTGGGGTGAATATTTGTCTGTAGATGGCAGAGAGATCTCTTTTTGTCTGGTACTGTTTTAAGACTTACCCTGTGTGAGTACTTTATAGATGGCAAACAGCTCTCTGTGAGATATCTATTATCATTTTCATGCTGATGACGCCAACGTTTGAGCAATCAACTCTAGAAAAGCCTTTGACTGATGTGTAAAAGTTCAGAATTGAATGATACAAACTAAGCTACAGTTGAATGCAGATATTTCAGTTTCAGTTTCAATTTTTCATGATGTCGTCTCCGCGCTGGGAATGAATTCCACATGCACTAACACCGCATATACCATGTGATGGAAAAGATCCAGAATGATCACGGCACACGCCTTAAGCCTGCACATAAACCCACGAGCTGGCCAGGTCCTGAGGTCCTACCTAGATAGTTCCATAACTCTGGGTTCGAAGGAGAGTGAGGTGGTAGAGAAGTCAACTTTTCCCGGGGCCAGCATTACGAGGGCGGCGCCCTTCCCCTTTTCCTCGCTTCAAATTCATATTCATGATCACATATTTTTTAAATCAAGACTTTAAAAAGGCACAAAAACTATTTGGTCTTCAAGGGGTGGGACCTGGGAAATCAACCTATCTCTGCAATGTTTGTTTACCAAGGTAGCCGGGCAATGCCCTGCTTTTCACGATTTTCAACTGCCGTGGGATCTTTAGCTAGAAGGCACAGGGGTCCGACTGGTTTTCCATCCCCTTCCGAAGGACCAGACGTTCATTTCGATTTTCTGAACAAACTGAGGAGAAAAGTTGAAGCCTCTACGGGCAGCGAACTCTGGAACTTCGAGTTTAGATATTGGCAGGCGAACGTCTGAACCATTCTGTCACTTTTCTCCCTTGAATACAGATAAGACTGAAGCAATGCTCATTGGTACAAAGCAAAGTTTTTCACCGTAAAAGCTTGTTCTATCCAACTAAGCGACAACGTTGTTGTATTCTCTGAATCAGTCAAATCAAGACCCTTGGCGTTGTTCTTGATCCTCAACTCTCTATGTAGAAATTTATCATCCAAACATGTCAGTCTCGTTACCGTCAACCTCAACGTTTCAGTTCTATTCGCTCTTACCTTTCAACTTCACCAGTATCTACACCTGCGAGTGCAGTATCTACACTTGCGAATTCTCTGATCTTGTCCATCATCGGTTGTTGTAACTGTCTGCTCTGTGGCTTGATGCTTCTTCTGTTGCATGCCTCCAACGCATTCAGAATTCTGTTACCAGTCGTGCCCTTTGTGAAAACAGACAAGATCATGTCACTACTCCCTTGCTTCAATGTATCTACTGGCTGCCTGTTTCTCACAGAATTTCATACAAACATCAGCACATTATGCTACAGGTGTATCAGTGGTATGGCACCTGTTTATCTTCGTGACCACCTCCCTTCCCAAACCTCTCCGTTCTGCTTCTGATGCTATTTGTCTACAAATTCCTCGACACAAAGGTACCACAGTCGGTTGTCGCTCTTTTTCTGTGTCCGGTCCATACAACTGGAAGGATCTTTCCCCGTCTGTTGGACAGTCACACACTCTGTCTTCCTTCATGTCTAGCATGAAGACATACTTTTGTGCTCAGCAGTGATTTCCCCTTTCTACATTTCACTCTGTTGCTCCACTGCTTTCTTGTTCTTCCCCTCCTGTTTGTGTGTGGGTGTTGTGACTGGAGTTTGGGTCGTTGTTTGGGCACTTGCTTTGGTGAGTGGTGAGTTTTGGTCGTTGTTTGGGCACTTGCTTTGGTGAGTGGTGAGTTTTGGTCGTTGTTTGGGCAATTGCTTTGGTGAATGGTGAGTTTTGGTCGTTGTTTGGGCAATTGCTTTGGTGAGTGGTGAGTTTTGGACGTTGTTTGGGCAATTGCTTTGGTGAGTGGTGAGTTTTGGTCGTTGTTTGGGCAATTGCTTTGGTGAGTGGTGAGTTTTGGTCGTAGTGTGGGCAATTGCTTTGGTGAGTGGTGAGTGTTCGTTGTTTGGGCAATTGCTTTGGTGAATGGTGAGTTTTAGTCGTTGGTTGGGCAATTGCTTTGGTGAGTGGTGAGTTTTGGTCGTTGTTTGGGCAATTGCTTTGGAGAGTGGTGAGTTTTGGTCGTTGTTTGGACAATTGCTTTGGTGAGTGGTGAGTGCTCGTTGTTTGGGCAAATGCTTTGGTGAGTGGTGAGTGTTCGTTGTTGTTTGGGCGATTGCTTTGGTGAGTGGTGAGTTTCGGTCGTTGTTTGGGCAATTGCTTTGGTGAGTGGTGAGTTTTGGTCGTTGTGTGGGCAATTGCTTTGGTGAGTGGTGAGTTTTGGTCGTTGTTTGGGTGATTGCTTTGGTGAGTGGTGAGTTTTGGCCGTTGTTTGGGCAATTGCTTTGGTGAGTGGTGAGTTTTGGTCGTTGTTTGGGCAATTGCTTTGGTGAGTGGTGAGTTTTGGTCGTTGTGTGGGCAATTGCTTTGGTGAGTGGTGAGTTTTGGTCGTTGTTTGGGTGATTGCTTTGGTGAATGGTGAGTTTTGGTCGTTGTTTGGGCAATTGCTTTGGTGAGTGGTGAGTTTTGGACGTTGTTTGGGCAATTGCTTTGGTGAGTGGTGAGTTTTGGTCGTTGTTTGGGCAATTGCTTTGGTGAGTGGTGAGTTTTGGTCGTAGTGTGGGCAATTGCTTTGGTGAGTGGTGAGTGTTCGTTGTTTGGGCAATTGCTTTGGTGAATGGTGAGTTTTAGTCGTTGGTTGGGCAATTGCTTTGGTGAGTGGTGAGTTTTGGTCGTTGTTTGGGCAATTGCTTTGGAGAGTGGTGAGTTTCGGTCGTTGTTTGGGCAATTGCTTTGGTGAGTGGTGAGTGCTCGTTGTTTGGGCAAATGCTTTGGTGAGTGGTGAGTGTTCGTTGTTGTTTGGGCAATTGCTTTGGTGAGTGGTGAGTTTTGGTCGTTGTTTGGGCAATTGCTTTGGTGAGTGGTGAGTTTTGGTCGTTGTTTGGGCGATTGCTTTGGTGAGTGGTGAGTTTTGGTCGTTGTTTGGGCGATTGCTTTGGTGAGTGGTAAGTTTTGGTCGTTGTGTGGGCAATTGCTTTGGTGAGTGGTAAGTTTTGGTCGTTGTGTGGGCAATTGCTTTGGTGAGTGGTGAGTTTTGGTCGTTGTTTGGGTGATTGCTTTGGTGAATGATGAGTTTTGGCCGTTGTTTGGGCAATTGCTTTGGTGAGTGGTGAGTTTTGGCCGTTGTTTGGGCAATTGCTTTGGTGAGTGGTGAGTTTTGGCCGTTGTTTGGGCAATTGCTTTGGTGAGTGGTGAGTTTTGGCCGTTGTTTGGGCAATTGCTTTGGTGAGTGGTGAGTTTTGGTCGGTGTGTGGGCAATTGCTTTGGTGAGTGGTGAGTTTTGGTCGTTGTTTGGGCAATTGCTTTGGTGAGTGGTGAGTTTTGGTCGTTGTGTGGGCAATTGCTTTGGTGAGTGGTGAGTTTTGGTCGTTGTTTGGGCAATTGCTTTGTGAGTGGTGAGTTTTGGCCGTTGTTTGGGCAATTGCTTTGGTGAGTGGTGAGTTTTGGCCGTTGTTTGGGCAATTGCTTTGGTGAGTGGTGAGTTTTGGTCGGTGTGTGGGCAATTGCTTTGGTGAGTGGTGAGTTTTGGTCGTTGTTTGGGCAATTGCTTTGGTGAGTTGTGAGTTTTGGTCGTTGTTTGGGCAATTGTTTTGGTGAGTGGTGAGTGTGCACTTTGGTTTGATTCTTGTAAACAGCACGAAGACTGAAGTCATGGTAATCAGTAAAAAAAACACATCATGAAATCCCCTCATGCAAAATAGCAGCAAATGGCACAACTTTGAGACAGGTTGATAAGTTTATATATCTGGGAACGGTCAAAAAAGCATTCAAGAAGACGAAAAGCATTTTTACCAACAAATGCTTATCAATTAACATCAAGAAGAGAGTTCTTAAATGTTGTATAGAACTGATAATGTTATACAGTTGTGAGGCGTGGACATCAACACGCAAAGCCAGAACAAGACTGAGGCAGCCGAGATGTGTTTTCTAAGAAGTATGTTGAGAGTTCTATGGACAGCAAAGAAAACAAACGAGACAGTCTTGATAGAGGCAGACTCAAGAAGATCATTGATAAGGAAGATCGGGAAAAGACAAGCAA
Organism: Monoplex corrugatus; assembly: GCA_030674185.1. Lineage (NCBI taxonomy): Eukaryota > Metazoa > Mollusca > Gastropoda > Littorinimorpha > Ranellidae > Monoplex > Monoplex corrugatus. The sequence goes on along the minus strand of CM060306.1, from coordinate 134,357,416 downwards.
CATTTATAGGCCATTTTGTGAGGAAAGGGGAATTAGAGCACCTGGTCACAAAGGAAAGCTGGAGGGAAAGAGAGCACCAGGTAGACCCAGGGAGAAAATATTGGACAGACCTGCAGAGTGGCTGAGGACAGAGAAGGTGGAAGATGTGCTTGCGGCGACTAGGGATAGATGCATATGGAGGGCCATGATCGCCAACGCCATGCAGCAGGGCACATGATGATGATGATGATCAATATTTGATGCCTTATAAATGTCTTAATTGTTATTGTTAGATCACAAGAAGGTCTTTTGATGTCAATGTTTGATATAAATGGTAGGAGGCTCATTTGGCGTGATAATTTATTCGTATATATATCTAGAACATTCTTTGTGTGAAGATTTGTTCATATATGTCAGGAAGGTCATTGTGTGTGATATGTATTTATGACTGGAGGTAAGTTTATTTTGTATGAATTCGTGTTTATAGATAGCAAAAGTTCATTTTTAATGAACACCCGCTAATAGGAGACAGGTGGTTCATTTCGTGTGACTGTGTTTATGTGACTATGTGTTTTATGTGACTATGTGTTTTATGTGACTATGTTTTTTATGTGACTATGTGTTTTATGTGACTATGTTTTATGTGACTATGTGTTTTATGTGACTATGTGTTTTATGTGACTATGTTTTATGTGACTATGTGTTTTATGTGACTATGTGTTTTATGTGACTATGTTTTTATGTGACTATGTTTTTATGTGACTATGTGTTTTATGTGACTATGTGTTTTATGTGACTATGTGTTTTATGTGACTATGTGTTTTATTTGACTATGTGTTTTATGTGACTGTGTGTTTATGTGACTATGTGTTTTATGTGACTGTGTGTTTTATGTGACTATGTGTTTTATGTGACTGTGTGTTTTATGTGACTGTGTGTTTATGTGACTATGTGTTTTATGTGACTATGTGTTTTATGTGACTGTGTGTTTTATGTGACTGTGTGTTTATGTGACTATGTGTTTTATGTGACTATGTGTTTTATGTGACTGTGTGTTTATGTGACTATGTGTGTTTTATGTGACTATGTGTTTTATGGGACTGTGTGTTTTATGTGACTGTGTTTTATGTGACTATGTGTTTTATGTGACTGTGTTTTATGTGACTATGTGTTTTATGTGACTATATGTGTTTTATGTGACTATGTGTTTTATGTGACTGTGTGTTTTATGTGACTATGTGTTTATGTGACTATGTGTTTTATGTGACTATGTGTTTATGTAACTATGCGTTTTATGTGTCTATGTGTTTATGTGACTATGTGTTTATGTGACTATGTGTTTTATGTGACTATGTGTTTTATGTGACTATGTGTTTATGTGACTATGTGTTTTATGTGACTATGTGTTTTATGTAACAATGTGTTTATACATCGCTTGGTGTATTTTATGTATACATGGCGAGAAGTCGACTTCGTGTAGGTACTTCTTTTAAAGATGGCGGGAGTCTCACTTGGAATATGTGTTTACAGATGGCAGGAAATCCACTTGATGTAGTACCTGCAGACTATATGGCAAGACGCTGACTTTGTGTGCATGTCTGTGTACATATGGCAGGAAGATCGTGTGCCTAAGAGTTCACTACCACATATACACACATACATCACACCCATGCAGCACAGTTCACTACCACATATACACACATACATCACACCCATACAGCACAGTTCACTACCACATGTACACACATACACCAATGATCACACCCATATAGCAGAGTTCACTACCACATATACACACATACACCAATGATCACACCCATGCAGCACAGTTCACTACCACATATACACACATACATCACACCCATACAGCACAGTTCACTACCACATATACACACACACACCAATGATCACACCCATACAGCACAGTTCACTACCACATATACACACATACACCAATGATCACACCCATACAGCACAGTTCACTACCACATATACACACATACACCAATGATCACACCCATACAGCACAGTTCACTACCACATATACACACATACACCAATGATCACACCCATACAGCACAGTTCACTACCACATATACACACATACACCAATGATCACACCCATACAGCACAGTTCACTACCACATATACACACATACATCACACCCATACAGCACAGTTCACTACCACATGTACACACATACACCAATGATCACACCCATACAGCACAGTTCACTACCACATATATACACATACATCACACCCATACAGCACAGTTCACTACCACATGTACAAACATACATCACACCCATACAGCACAGTTCACTACCACATGTACAAACATACACAATTGGTCACACCCATACAGCACAGTTCACTACCACATGTACACACATACACAATTGGTCACACCCATACAGCACAGCCAGGGTTAGCCACACAACCCATCACTTGCTTTGAGGAAGACTACAGAAGATATCAACATTAACCCCTGTGTCAGTACCATTCAAGCACAGAAGATATCAACATTAACCCCTGTGTCAGTACCATTCAAGCACAGAAGATATCAACATTAACCCCTGTGTCAGTACCATTCAAGCACAGAAGATATCAACATTAACCCCTGTGTCAGTACCATTAACCCCTGTGTCAGTACCATTCAAGCATGTTGGATGTTTTTTACAGGATGAAGTTTTCAAGGTAACTGCTGGCAGATCTGGTTGGAGCGCAGATGGAGTTTTCCGAGTACGATGAATCTCTTTAGCACACATTTCAAAGAAAGTACAAACAAACAAACTCAAAACGTCAATTGCTTGTGTACTAACAAACTCTAGTGGGTTACTTTTCATTCTGTCACGCATGGGGGCTGGGTATCACTGCAATATTTGCCAAGTCTCTTGTGTAGTTTGTATGGTTAGACTAGAACGGAATTCAGTAAACGTTTCTCAGAGAATCCTTTAATTATCCTGCTTTTCATTAAACTACATTTAATAAGTAAGGCAAGAGTTCATACTAGATCTGGTTGAGGAGGATTGACAGTGATATTCATGAAGCTTACAGTTCACCTTTGTACATGGACAGTCATCTGATGGTTAAATGCTTAAGACAACGTCATGAGGTTGACTTGCCTTGAGGTGCCTGATCACCTTAGTGGCGCAAATTCAAACCCACGTGACGTAACAATGGACGACAACAGAGGGACAGACATAACAATGGACGACAACAGAGGGACAGACATAACAATGGACGACAACAGAGGGACAGACGTAACAATGGACGACAACAGAGGGACAGACATAACAATGGACGACAACAGAGGGACAGACATAACAATGGACGACAACAGAGGGACAGACATAACAATGGACGACAACAGAGGGACAGACATAACAATGGACGACAACAGAGGGACAGACATAACAATGGACGACAACAGAGGGACAGACATAACAATGGACGACAACAGAGGGACAGACATAACAATGGACGACAACAGAGGGACAGACATAACAATGGACGACAACAGAGGGACAGACGTAACAATGGACGACAACAGAGGGACAGACATAACAATGGACGACAACAGAGGGACAGACATAACAATGGACAACAACAGAGGGACAGACATAACAATGGACAACAACAGAGGGACAGACATAACAATGGACGACAACAGAGGGACAGACGTAACAATGGACGACAACAGAGGGACAGACATAACAATGGACAACAACAGAGGGACAGACATAACAATGGAGAACAACAGAGGGATAGACGTAACAATGGACAACAACAGAGGGACAGACATAACAATGGACGACAACAGAGGGACAGACGTAACAATGGACGACAACAGAGGGACAGACATAACAATGGAGAACAACAGAGGGATAGACATAACAATGGACGACAACAGAGGGACAGACATAACAATGGACCACAACAGAGGGACAGGCATAACAATGGACGACAACAGAGGGACAGACATAACAATGGACGACAACAGAGGGACAGACATAACAATGGACGACAACAGAGGGACAGACATAACAATGGACGACAACAGAGGGACAGACGTGACAATGGACGACAACAGAGGGACATTCAGGAGTTGAGAGCTGGACACCGCCAGGTCCCCTAGAGATGTAAAGAGTTTGGGTCAAACACTTACTGCAGGGTTGTTGTCTCTTCTTCAGACCTTCAGTTGTCCAGCTGTCACCAACGTTACTGGCTTCTATTGATGCAGTTGTCTATAGAAACATTTGGTTGTTTCCTACTTTAAATGCTTTATGTCCCGTTTAGGCTCAAAGGCAAACTCTACCAAACATATTTCCTTTCAAAAGATATCTTGCAACAAAATATCAAATAGAATCAAGCAATGCAAAACTGACGCCGATTGCCATACTTACCATCAAAACAAGCGAAACGTTTTGCTGGCTGTTTGAGTTTTGAGTTTTGAAATATCAATGTGAATCTGACCGACTATAAACTCTCCATGTATAAAGACAACTGTATGGCATCTTTCATGCTTTTTTTTTGTTTCACATAGATGTATATACGTACTTAAGCATATGAATATTTTGCACTATTTGAATTTTTTTTTGTGATGATCCAATTGTCATTGCACTTTGCTGTTGTTGCTTGTATTTGTATTACTTTGTTAAAAACAAATCTAAAAAAAAGTTTGAAGGAGAAGAAAAAGTTCACAAGCAAAAAATGGAGGGACGCATTTGAAATCGAGTGTGTGTGTGTGTGTGTGTGTGTGTGTGTGTGTGTGTGTGTGTGTGTGTGTGTGTGTGTGTGTGTGTGTGTGTGTGTGTGTGTGTGTGTATGTGTGTAAGTGTGTGTGTGTGTGTGTGTGTAAGTGTGTGTAAGTGTGTGTGTGTGTGTGTGTGTAAGTGTGTGTGTGTGTGTGTGTGTGTGTAAGTGTGTGTGTGTGTGTGTGTAAGTGTGTGTAAGTGTAAGTGTGTGTAAGTGTGTGTGTTTGTGTGTGTGTGAATGTGGTGTATATGTGTGTGTCTCTCTCTCTGTCTCTGTCTCTGTCTCTCTCTCCCGCTCTGTGTATGTGTGTGTGTGTGTGTGTGTGTGTGTGTGTGTGTGTGTGTGTGTGTGTGTGTGTGTGTGTGTGTTTGTGTGTGTATTACCACGATATTTCTGAGCAGATCTCTTTCAAATCTGGTTCAAAATCATGCACAGCTGAGAGGTCACACACGCTTAAATTAAGATGTGACCTCACAGTGCCAAGTCAAGGTCTGTCTTCATCACCAGGTCAGACATGGGGGAACATACCTACGGTCTGTGTTGGCATCCCCCGTCCCTTTCTCTTCTGTTGATGGTGTCCAATGTTTGGCACTTGTTTTGCCCTGTCCTGTCTCTGATGTCTATGTGGCTTGACTCAACTTTCCTCTCTTTCTTTTGACTTCTGGTTTTCCTTCCATCGCATATTTCTTGAGGGATCAGTTTTGTGTGCAAGCCTAAGCAGGTCATCTTTTTACAGTATGATGTTCAACAGTTCTGTTTGCACATTCAGTTCTTGGAGGACACTTTCGTTTGTTCTTTTATCATCCCATTTCACTGCCAAATGGCGTCTTTAAAACCACATCTTAACGATGTTAATTCTGTCAATGTCTGTTTTTTTTTCTAAAGTCAAGGACAAAACATGTGCCAAAAATCAGCACTCTGTGAAAAAGCTGTGTGCACAGCACTGTATCAAAACCTTCTGCTAGAATTTACTTTCTGTTTACACTGATGAAACAGCCCACCACTGTGCTCACTTCAGTTTAAGTTTTTATTTCATATCATGCTTTTTCAGGGTCACACTGACCTTGAACAATAAAAAAAATTCATGATTTTAGAAATGTTTGTGAACGGAGATTGTTAGAAGGGCTTAACCATCTTGATTTTTTCACATCTGTCGTTCACTGTTTTTCCTTTTTTCTGCCTTGGTCATGCAGCGCCAAATGCTCTCTTCTGTGTGATGAATCAGTTGGGCAACTTTTGACTGAAGTCAAACTTTCAGCCTTTGTGCCCAAAAGTGTATCTTGACCTCAATTTTACGGCTTGTATCATTCATCACCTTTCTCACCCTCCTCGGATATTTTCTTTCTTTTTTTCTTTTTTTCTTTTCTTTCCTTCTTTCTTTCTTTTTTCTTTCTTTCTTTCTTTCTTTCTTTCTTTTTCTCTTTCTTTCTTTCTTTATCTCTTTCTTTCTTTCTTTCTCTCTCTCTTTCTTTCTTTCTTTCTTTTTACTTTCCTTCTTTCTTTCTTTCTTTCTCTCTCTCTTTTCTTTCTTTCTTTCTTTTTTTTCTTTCTTTTTCTTTCTTTTTCTTTTTTTTTTCTTTCTTTTTTTTTCTTTCTCTTCTTTCTTTCTCTCTCTTTCTTTCTTTCTTTCTTTATCTCTTTCTTTCTTTCTTTCTCTCTCTCTTTCTTTCTTTCTTTCTTTTTACTTTCCTTCTTTCTTTCTTTCTTTCTCTCTCTCTTTCTTTCTTCTTCTTTCTTTCTTTTTCTTTCTTTCTTTTTTCTTCTTTCTTTTCTTTCTCTTTCTTTCTCTCTTTCTTCTTTCTTTCTCTCTTTCTTTCTCTCTTTCTTTCTTTCTTTCTCTCTTTTTCTTTTTCTTTCTCTCTTTCTTTCTTTCTTTCTTCTTTCTTTCTTTTCTTTCTTTCTTTCTTTCTCTCTCTTTCTTCTTTCTTTCTTCTTTCTTTTTTTCTTTCTTTCTTTCTCTCTTTCTTTCTTTCTTTCTTTCTCTCTCTTTCTTTCTTTCTTTCTTTTTCTTTCTTTTTCTTCTCTTTCTTTCTCTCTTCTTTCTTTCTTTCTTCTTTTCTTTCTTCTTTCTTTCTTTCTTTCTCTCTTTCTTTCTTTCTTTCTTTCTTCTTTCTTTTTTCTTCTTCTTTTTCTTCTTTCTTCTTCTCTTTCTTTCTTTCTCTTCTGTTCTTGTCTTTTTTTTCTCTTTCTTTAATCCCTTCTCTATTTCTTTCTTCCTTCTTTTCTTTCTTCTATTTTTTACTTTTTCTTTTGTGTCGTAAATCTGTCTTCAACTAACTTGCAACGCTTCAAAATATTTGTGAAATTGATACTTCTGATCCAGGATCAATGCGTACACACAAACTTTGAAAAACAAACAACAACAAAAATACAAAGCAGAAAAACACGAAAATGGAAGTAGAACGCGTAATCAATATAACAAAAAACAAGACAGGCACATATTTTGGCCCACTGACCTTTGTATGCAAAAGATCAGAAAGTAACACAACACCTAGCACAACACTTAACACAATACCTAGCACAATACCTAGCACAACATCTATCACAACACCTAACACAACACCTAGCACAACACCTAGCACAACACCTAGCACAATACCTAGCACAACACCTAACACAACACCTAACACAATATCTAGCACATCTAGCACAACACCTAGCACAACATCTAGCACAACACCTAGCACAACACCTAACACAACACTTAGCACAATACCTAGCACAACACCTAGCACAGCATCTAGCACAACACCTAGCACAACACCTAGCACAATACCTAACACAACACTTAGCACAACATCTAGCACAACACCTAGCACAACACCTAGCACAACACCTAGCACAACACCTAGCACAGCACTTAGCACAACACCTAACACAACATCTAGCACAATATCTAGCACACCACCTAGCACAACACATAGCACAACACATAGCACAACATCTAGCACACCACCTAGCACAACACCTAACACAACACCTAGCACAACATCTAACACAACACCTAGCACAACACCTAGCACAACACCTAGCACAATACCTAGCACAACACCTAACACAACACCTAACACAATATCTAGCACATCTAGCACAACACCTAGCACAACATCTAGCACAACACCTAGCACAACACCTAACACAACACTTAGCACAATACCTAGCACAACACCTAGCACAGCATCTAGCACAACACCTAGCACAACACCTAGCACAATACCTAACACAACACTTAGCACAACATCTAGCACAACACCTAGCACAACACCTAGCACAACACCTAGCACAACACCTAGCACAGCACTTAGCACAACACCTAAACCAACATCTAGCACAATATCTAGCACACCACCTAGCACAACACATAGCACAACACATAGCACAACATCTAGCACACCACCTAGCACAACACCTAACACAACACCTAGCACAACATCTAACACAACACCTAGCACAACACCTAGCACAACACCTAGCACAACATATAACACAACACATAACACAACACCTAACACAACACCTAACACAACACATAACACAACACCTAGCACAACACCCAGCACAACACATAACAATACATAACACAACACATAACACAACACATAACACAACACATAACACAACACATAACACAACACATAACACAACACCTAGCACAACACCTAGCACAACACCTAGCACAACACCTAACACAACACCTAACACAACACCTAACACAACACCTAGCACAACACCTAATACAACACCTAGCACAACACCTAGCACAACACCTAACACAACACCTAACACAACACCTAGCACAACACCTAGCACAACACTAACACAACAAACACTACACAACATCGGACACGGAGCGTCCGGCAGGAAAAAATGGTCACTGGGAAATTATATACTTGTTGTTTGTTTGTTTGTTTGTTTGTTAGTTTATTTGTTTGTTTGTTTGTTTGTTGTTTGTTTGTTTGTTTGTTTGATTGATTGATTCAGCTAAAAGTGCATTTGTTCTTTTTTTTTTCTTTTTCATACGCTTGACAAAGGCCAGTTGGCGGAAAGTGTGTGTGTGTGCCTGTTTAGTTTTATCACATACTTTTTGTGTTTTTTGGTTCGTATTTGTTTGAAAAGCCAGAACAAGATTGAGGCAGCCGAAATGTGGTTTCTAGGAAGAATGTTGAGAGTTCCATGGACAGCAAAGAAAACAAACGAGACAGTCTTGATGGAGGCAGACACAAGAAGAACATTGATAAAGAAGACAAGGAAAAGACAAAGCAACATTTATAGGCCATTTTATGAGGAAAGAGGAATTAGACAACAGGAAAGCTGGAAGGAAAGAGAACACCAGGTAGACCCAGGGAGAAAATATTGGACGGACTTGCAGAGTGGCTGAGGACATAGAGTGTGGAAGATGTGCTTGCGGCAAGAAGGGATAGATTGGTGTGGAGGGCCATGATCGTCAACGCCATACGGCAGGGTACATGATGATGACGGTTTGTTTGAATGCGGGCAGTCACCTTGACTGAAATACCTTTTCAATATAATTATAACGAACTGCCAGGGTTGGCTGCTGGCTGTAACACAGTTACAGTTGTTACAAGGTAGGTGAGTAACGGATGGACTCTATTCCCATTTTCTACATCAGCACGTGTAAAGACGTCTTTGTGCCTAAACCTTCTGTCTGTGTATACACACATTAAACATGGAATATGCACGTTAAACATCCTATGTGTCATGACAGTGTCTGGTAGCTTAAGCAGACATGAATACACCCATCAAACAGATCTAACAAGGAGGCAGTATGCAGACTGTGCAGCAAAATACTATCTGCATATTGTGGGCAACAAAACACGCATACATTCATCAGAGAAAAAAATCGAACTCTTAAAAAAAGTAAAATAATCTGTGGATAGTAAATTCAACATTTTATTACAACATTCACAACAATCAAAAACTCTTTGGTTATAAATGAGAGAAACTGCGAGACAAAATAAAGATCTCTTGATCTTGTTAAGTGAAAAAAACCCCAATAAAAACAAAGACAGAAAAGAAGAAGGAGAAGAAGGAAGAAAGTAAGAAGAAGGAAAGAAAGAAAATTAGAAAGAAATAACAAAGAAACAAACAAACGAGAAAAAAGAAACAAAGAAAGACGCAAAGAAAAAAACAAAGAAAGAAACAAAGATATGAGCTTAAAATGACAGACATAATGGTGGTGAAGATAAATAAAATTCACCCTGTTTATCTTCTCATCATAATCATAATCACCATCATCGTCGTCGTCATCCTCCTCCTTCTCCTTTTTCTTTTCCTCAGCATCATCCCTATAAGGATCATCCATATAAAAAATCATCATCATCATCCCTATAAAAATCATCAGCATCATTCCTATACAAATCATCAGTATCATCCCTATAAAAATCATCATCATCATCCCTATAAAAATCATCAGTATCATCCCTATAAAAATCATCATCATCATCCCTATAAAAATCATCAGCATCATCCCTATAAAAATCATCATCATCATCCCTATACAAATCATCAGTATCATCCCTATAAAAATCATCAGTATCATCCCTATAAAAATCATCAGTATCATCCCTATAAAAATGATCAGCATCATCCCTATACAAATCATCAGCATCATCATCCCTATAAAAATCTTCAGCATCATCCCTATAAAAATCATCACCATCATCCCTATAAAAATCATCAACATCATCCCTATAAAAATCATCAGCATCATCCCTATAAAATCATCACCATCATCCCTATAAAAATCATCATCATCATCCCTATAAAAGTCATCAGCATCATCCCTATAAAAATCATCACCATCATCCCTATAAAAATCATCAACATCATCCCTATAAAAATCATCATCATCATCCCTATAAAAATCATCAGCATCATCCCTATAAAATCATCAACATCATCCCTATAAAAATCATCAGTATCATCCCTATAAAAGTCATCAGCATCATCCTATAAAATCATCAACATCATCCCTATAAAAATCATCAACATCATCCCTATAAAAATCATCAACATCATCCCTATAAAATCATCAGCATCATCCCTATAAAAATCATCAGCTTCATCATCCCTAAAACAAATCATCAGCATCATCCCTATACAAATCATCAGCATCATCCCTATAAAAGTCATCATCATCATCCCTATAAAAATCATCAGCATCATCATCCCTATAAAAATCATCAGCATCATCATCCTATAAATATCATCAGCATCATCCTATAACATCATCCAAGCATCATCCCTATAAAAATCATCAGCATCATCCCTATAAAAATCATCAGCATCATCATCCCTATAAAAATCATCAGCATCATCCATATAAAATCATCAGCACAGCATCATCCCTATAAAAATCATCAGCATCATCCCTATAAAATCATCAGCATCATCCCTATAAAAATCATCAGCACAGCATCATCCCTATAAAAATCATCGCATCATCCTATAAAAATCATCAGCATCATCCCTATAAAAATCATCAGCATCATCCCTATAAAAATCATCAGAATCATCATCCCTCTAAAAATCATCAGCATCATCCCTATAAAAATCATCAGCATCATCATCCCTATAAAAATCATCAGCATCATCCCTATAAAAATCATCAGCATCATCCCTATAAAAATCATCACCATCATCCCTATTAAAATCATCATCATCATCCCTATAAAAATCATCAGCATCATCATCCCTATAAAAGTCATCATCAGCATCATCCTATAAAATCATCAGCATCATCTTCCCTATAAAACCATGTCACCTGACCCTCATTCTCTATACAACTTACTACTTTTACCCAGTCTCACAATAAAATTCTCAACACAATCAGATCCATGTTTTCAAAACTGCGACTGGAATCTCGTTATATTATGAATTGGTGACTGTCACGTTATATCTGACACAGTGACTGTCCACTATATATGACATGGTGACGCACGTTATAGTACTGACACGTACTCACGTTATATACGACATGTGACTGCACTTATATTCTGACACTGTGCTGTCACGTTATATACGACATTGGTGACTGCACGTTATTCTGCACTGGGACGTCACGTTATATACTGACATTGTGACTGTCACGTTATATTACGACACTGGTACTGTCACGTTATATTACTGACATTGTGATTGTCACTTATATTACTGACATTGTCATTGTCATCATATTCCTGACAATGGTGACTGTCACTTATATAACGACATTGTGACTGTCACGTTATTCCTGACATGGTGACTGTCACTTATATTCTGACATTGGTGACTGTCAAGCTTATTACTGATAGTCTGTCACTTATATTCTTGACATTGGTGACTGTCACGTTATATTACTAACATTGGTGACTGTCACGTATTACTGACATGGTGACTGTCACGTAATCCTGACACTTGTGACTGTCACGTTATATTCTGACATTGGTGACTGTCACGTATATTGATTGGTGACTGTACGAATTACTGACATTGGTGACTGTCACGCTATATTACTGACACTGGTGACTGTCACGTTATATTACTGACATTGGTGACTGTCACGTTATATTACTGACATTGGTGACTGTCACGTTCATATTACTGACATGGTGACTGTCACGTTATATTATGACATTGGTGACTGTCACGTTATATTACTGACATTGGTGACTGTACGTTATTCTGACACTATTGATGTCACGATATTACTGAATTGGTGACTGTCACGTTATATTACTGACACTGGTGACTGTCACGTTATATTCCGGACATTGGTGACTGTCACGTTATATTCTGACATTGGTGACTGTCACGCTATATTACTGACATTGGTGACTAGCACGTTATATTCCTGACACTTGTGACTGTCACGCTATATTGATGACAATGGTGACTGTCACGTTATATTCCTGACACTGGTGACGTCACGTTATTTTCTGACACTGTGACTGTCACGCTATATTCCTGACATGGTGACTGTCACGTTATATTCCTGACACTGGTGACTGTCACGTATATTCCTGCATGGTGACTGTCACGCTATATTCCTGCATGGTGACTGTCACGTTATATTCCTGACACTGGTGACTGTCACGTTATATTTCTGACATTGGTGACTGTCACGCTATATTCCTGCCAATGGTGACTGTCACGTTATATTACTGACACTGGTGACTGTCACGCTATATTACTGACATTGGTGACTGTCACGTTATATCCCTGACAGTTGTGACTGTCACGTTATATTACTGACATTGGTGACTTCACGTTATATTCTGACATTGGTGACTGTCACGTTATATTCTGACATGGTGACTGTCACGTTATATTATGACATTGGTGACTGTCACGTTATATTACTGACATTGGTGACTGTCACGTTATATTCTGACACTTGTGACTGTCACGTTATATTACTGACACTGGTGACTGTCACGTTAATTCCTGACATTGGTGACTGTCACGTTATATTACTGACATTGGTGACTGTCACGTTATATTCCTGACATGGTGACTGTCACGCTATGTCCTGATCAACTGGTGACTGTCACGTTATATTCCTGACAACTGGTGACTGTCACGTTATATTCCTGACACTGGTGACTGTCACGTTATATTCCTGACACTGGTGACTGTCACGTTATATTCCTGACACTGGTGACTGTCACGTTATATTACTGACATGGTGACTGTCACGCTATATTACTGACATTGGTGACTGTCACGCTATATTCCTGCAATGGTGACTGTCACGTTATATTCCTGACACTGGTGACTGTCACGTTATATTTCTGACATTGTGACTGTCACGTATATTCCTGCCAATGGTGACTGTCACGTTATTTCCTGACACTGGTGACTGTCACGTTATATTCCTGACACTGGTGACTGTCACGTTATATTCCTGACACTGGTGACTGTCACGTTATATTACTGACTGGTGACTGTCACGCTATATTACTGACATTGGTGACTGTCACGTTATATTCTGACATTGGTGACTGTCACGTTTATATTCCTGACACTGGTGACTGTCACGTTAACTGACGATGACTGTCACGTTATATCCTGACATGGTGACTGTCACGTTATATTCCTGACACTGGTGACTGTCACGTTATATTCCTGACACTGGTGACTGTCACGTTATATTACTGACACTTGGTGACTGTCACGTTATATTACTGACATTGGTGACTGTCACGTTATATTCTGACATGGTGACTGTCACGTTATATTACTGACATTGGTGACTGTCACGTTATATTACTGACATTGGTGACTGTCACGTTATATTCTGACACTGGTGACTGTCACGTTATATTCCTGACACTGGTGACTGTCACGTTATATTACTGACATTGGTGACTGTCACGTTATATTACTGACATTGGTGACTGTCACGTTATATTACTGACACTGGTGACTGTCACGTTATATTCCTGACATTGGTGACTGTCACGTTATATTTCTGACATTGGTGACTGTCACGCTATATTACTGACATTGGTGACTGTCACGTTATATTACTGACATTGGTGACTGTCACGTTACATTACTGACACTGGTGACTGTCACGCTATATTACTGACATTGGTGACTGTCACGTTATATTACTGACATTGGTGACTGTCACGTTATATTACTGACATTGGTGACTGTCACGTTATACTACTGACATTGGTGACTGTCACGTTATATTACTGACATTGGTGACTGTCACGCTATATTACTGACATTGGTGACTGTCACGTTATATTCCTGACACTGGTGACTGTCACGTTATATTCCTGACATTGGTGACTGTCACGTTATATTACTGACACTGGTAACTGTCACGTTATATTCCTGACACTGGTGACTGTCACGCTATATTCCTGCCAATGGTGACTGTCACGTTATATTCCTGACACTGGTGACTGTCACACTGTATTCCTGACTGGTGACTGTCACACTGTACCTGACACTGGTGACTGTCACACTGTATTCCTGACACTGGTGACTGTCACACTGTATTCCTGACACTGGTGACTGTCACGCTATATTCCTGACACTGGAGACTGTCGCGCTGTATTCCTGACACTGGTGACTGTCACTCTATATTTATGACACTTGTGACTGTCGCGCTGTATTCATGACATTGGTGACTGTCATGCTATATTCCTAACACTGGTGACAGAAAGACAGAGAGAGAAAGAGAGAGACGGACAGAGAGAGAAAGAAAGAAAGGGAGAGAGAGACAGAGAGAGAGAGAGAAAGAGAGTGAGAGAAAGAGAGAGAGAGAGATACAGAGAGAGAAATGGAGAGAAAGAGAAAGAGAGAAAGGGGGAATAGAGAGAGAGAGAAAGAGACAGACAGACAGACAGACAGACAGACAAACAGACAGAGACAGACAGAAAAACAGACAAAGACAGACAGAGACAGAGAGACAGAGAGACAGAGAGAGACAGAGAAGGAGAGAGAGAGAGGGAGATAGAGAGAGACACCGAAACAGCGACAGACAGACATACAGAGAAAAAGAAAGCAAGAAAGAAAGAAAGATAGATAGATAGATAGATAGATAGATAGATAGACAGACATACAGACAGACAGATAGATAGATAGATAGAGAGGTAGATAGATATATAGATAGATAGATAGGTAGATATATATATAGATAGATAGGTAGATAGATAGACAGACAGATAGATAGATAGATTAGATAGATAGGTAGATAGATAGATAGATAGATAGATAGATAGATAGATAGATAGATAGATAGATAGATAGATAGATAGATAGATAGACAGACACAGACACAGACAAAGAGAGAAAGACAGAGACAGACAGAGAGAGAGAGGGGAGAGAGCGAGAGAGAGAGAGGAGAGAGAGAGAGAGAGAGAGAGAGAGAGAGAGAGAGAGGGGAAATTATATTCATGAACATCTGTATTATGTATACAATCCACCACCATAAAGAGTTTAATCAAAATGAAGGAAGTGTAACAGTATAAAGAAATCAGATGATTGCCAAGCTGGCACATCAAAGACAAAGGGAGACAGACAGATCGACAGAAAGGGAGAGAGACAGACAGGGAAGGAGACAGAAAGGGAGAGAGACAGACAGGGAGAGAGACAGACAGGGAAGAAGACAGAAAGGGAGAGAGACAGACAGGGAGAGAGACAGACAGGGAAGGAGACAGAAAGGGAGAGAGACAGAAAGGGAGAGAGACAGACGGGGAGGGAGACAGACAGGGAAGGAGACAGAAAGGGAGAGAGACAGAAAGGGAGAGAGACAGAAAGGGAGAGAGACAGAAAGGGAGAGAGACAGACAGGGAAGGAGACAGACAGGGAAGAAGACAGAAAGGGAGAGAGACAGAAAGGGAGAGAGACAGACAGGGAAGAAGACAGAAAGGGAGAGAGACAGACAGGGAGAGAGACAGACAGGGAGAGAGACAGAAAGGGAGAGAGATAGAAAGGGAGAGAGACAGACAGGGAGGGAGACAGACAGGGAGGGAGACAGAAAGGGAGAGAGACAGAAAGGGAGAGACAGACAGGGAGAGAGACAGACAGGGAGGGAGATAGAAAGGGAGAGAGACAGAAAGGGAGAGAGACAGACAGGGAGGGAGACAGAAAGGGAGAGAGACAGAAAGGGAGAGAGACAGACAGGGAAGGAGACAGAAAGGGAGAGAGACAGACAGGGAGAGAGAGAGACAGGGAGGAAGACAGAAAGGGAGAGAGACAGACAGGGAGAGAGACAGGGAGAGAGACAGACAAGGAGATAGACAGAAAGGGAGAGAGACAGAAAGGGAGAGAGACAGAAAGGGAGAGAGACAGACAGGGAGACAGAAAGGGAGAGAGACAGACAGGGAGAGAGACAGACAGGGAGAAAGACAGACAGGGAGACAGACATACAGGGAGAGAGACAGACAGGGAGAGAGACAGAAAGGAAGAGAGACAGACAGGGAGAGAGACAGACAGGGAGGGAGACAGACAGGGAGGGAGACAGACAGGGAGGGAGACAGACAGGGAGACATACAGGGAGACAGACAGGGAGAGAGACAGACAGGGAGGGAGACAGAAAGGGAGAGAGACAGACAGGGAGAGAGACAGAAAGGGAGGGAGACAGAAAGGGAGAGAGACAGAAAGGGAGAGAGACAGACAGGGAGAGAGACAGAAAGGGAGAGAGACAGAAATGGAGAGAGACAGACAGGGAGAGAGACAGACAGGGAGAGACAGACAGGGACAGAGACAGACAGGGAGAGAGAGAGAGACAGGGGAGAGACAGACAGTGAGAGAGACAGACAGGGAGAGAGACAGACAGGGAGAGAGACAGACAGGGAGAGAGACAGACAGGGAGGGAGACAGACAGGGAGAGAGACAGACAGGGAGAGAGACAGAAAGGGAGAGAGACAGAAAGGGAGGGAGACAGAGAACGGGACAAGGGGAAGGACAATATTTCAGAAAGTCTTGGAGTTGTTCCTAACACATTCTTAACCCACAACCCATCTCTATTACCTCCCTTTAAAATCACTGACAGTGGGGAATGAATGGAGTATGACACAAGGGACCATTTCTGTCTGACTGCGTGCTGAAGCCGACGTTTCAGCAACAGAATGAAAAATCATATATGGCAGCAGTCCCACTGGGGTGAATATTTGTCTGTAGATGGCAGAGAGATCTCTTTTTGTCTGGTACTGTTTATAGACTTACGCTGTGTGAGGACTTTATAGATGGCAAACAGCTCACTGTGAGAAATCTATTATCATTTTTATGCTGATGACGCCAACGTTTGAGCAGTTCAACTCCAGAAAAGCCTTTGACTGATGTGTCTGAGTTCAGAATTGAATGATACAAACTAAGCTACAGTTGAATGCAAATATTTCAGTTTGAGTTTCAATTTTTCGTGATGTCGTCTCCGCGCTGGGAATGAATTCCACATGCACTAACACCACAGGTGCCATGTGATGGAAAAGATCCAAATGATCACGGCACACGCTTTAAGCCTACACATAAACCCATCAGCTGGCCAGGTCCTGAGGTCCTACCTAGATAGTTCCATAACTCTGGGGTCGAAGGAGAGTGAGGTGGTAGAGACCTCAACTTGTCCCGGGGCCAGCATTACGAGGGCGGCGCCCTTCCCTTTTCCTCGCTTCAAATTCATATTCATATTCACATTTTTTTAAATCAAGACTTTCAAAAGGCACGAAAGCTACTTGTCTTCAAGGGGTGGGACCTGGGAAATCAACCTATCTCTGCAATGCTTGTTTACCAAGGTTGCCGGGCAATGCCCTGCTCTTCACGATTTTCAACTGCCGTGGGATCTTTAGCATGCGGAGCCAGAAGGCACAGGGGTCCAACTCGTTCTTCATCCCCTTCCGAAGGACCAGATGTTCAGTTCGATTTTCTGAACAAACTGAGGAGAAAAGTTGAAGTCTCTACGGGCAGCGAATTCTGGGACCTCGAGTTCAGATATTGGCAAGGCGAACGTCTGAACCATTCTGTCACTCTTCTCCCTTGAATGCAGATAGGACTGAAGCAATGCTCATTGGTACAAAGCAAAGTTTTTCACCGTAAAAGCTTGTTCCATCCAACTAGGCGACAACGTTGTTGTATTGTCTGAATCAGTCAAATCAAGACCCTTGGCGTTGTTCTTGATCCTCAACTCTCTATGTAGAAATTCATCATCCAAACAACACACACACACATACACACACGCACGCACGCACGCACGCACGCACGCACGCACGCACGCACGCACGCACGCACACACACACACACACACACTCACACATGAGCTAGGGCTCACTCAGCTTCTTAAGTGTTCTCAGGATATTTGATCAACACCCTCAATGACGTATGTGTGAAGTGGACGAGACCTGACTGTGCTGTCCCAGACACACACACACACACACACACACACACACACACACACACACACACACACACACACACACACACACACACACACACACACACACACACACACAGAGACACAGACACACACACACACACACACACACGCACACATATACATACACACACACATATATATATATATATCATATATATATATATATGTATATATATATATATATATATATATATATATATGTGTGTGTGTGTGTGTGTGTGTACATATACATCCATACATATATGTATATATATATATATATATATATATATATATATATATATGTATATATATATATACAGACTAAAAGACATACACACACACACACACAGACAAAGAGAGAGAAAGAAGGAGAGAGAGAGGGAGAGGGAGAAAGAGAAATAGAGAGGGGAGGGAGAGAAGAGGGGAGGGAGAGAGAGAGAGTGGGAGGATGAGAGAAGAGAAAGGAGGAGGGAGAGAGAGGGGGAGGGAGAGAGAGGGATAGAGAGAGAAAGAAAGAAAGAGAGAGACAGAGAGAGAGAGAGGGGGGAGGTAGAGAGAGGGGACAGAGGCTTCAGTGTATCTACGCCTACTGGCTGCCTGTTTCTCACAGAATTTCATACAAACATCAGCACATTATGCTACAGGTGTATCAGTGGTAATGGCATCTGTTTATCTTCGTGACCACCTCCCTTCCCAAACCTCTCCGTTCTGCTTCTGATGCTATTTGTCTACAAATTCCTCGACACAAAGGTACCACAGTCGGTTGTCGCTTTGTTTCTGTGTCTGGTCCATACAACAGGAACGATCTTTCCCCGTCTGTTGGACAGTCACACACTCTGTCTTCCTTCCAGTCTAGCTTGAAGACATATTTTTGTGCTCAGCAGTGATTTCCCCTTTCTACATTTCACTCTGTTGCTCCACTGCTTTCTTGTTCTTCCCCTCCTGTTTGTGTGTGTGTGTTGTGACTGGAGTTTGGGTCGTTGTTTGGGCAATTGCTTTGGTGAGTGGTGAGTTTTGGTCGTTGTTTGGGCAATTGCTTTGGTGAATGGTGAGTTTTGGTCGTTGTTTGGGCAATTGCTTTGGTGAGTGGTGAGTTTTGGTCGTAGTTTGGGCAATTGCTTTGGTGAGTGGTGAGTTTTGGTCGTTGTTTGGGCAATTGCTTTGGTGAGTGGTGAGTTTTGGTCGTTGTTTGGGTGATTGCTTTGGTGAGTGGTGAGTTTTGGTCGTAGTTTGGGCAATTGCTTTGGTGAGTGGTGAGTGTTCGTTGTTTGGGCAATTGCTTTGGTGAATGGTGAGTTTTAGTCGTTGGTTGGGCAATTGCTTTGGTGAGTGGTGAGTTTTGGTCGTTGTTTGGGCAATTGCTTTGGAGAGTGGTGAGTTTTGGTCGTTGTTTGGGCAATTGCTTTGGTGAGTGGTGAGTGTTCGTTGTTTGGGCAAATGCTTTGGTGAGTGGTGAGTGTTCGTTGTTGTTTGGGCGATTGCTTTGGTGAGTGGTGAGTTTTGGTCGTTGTTTGGGCAATTGCTTTGGTGAGTGGTGAGTTTTGGTCGTTGTTTGGGCGATTGCTTTGGTGAGTGGTAAGTTTTGGTCGTTGTGTGGGCAATTGCTTTGGTGAGTGGTAAGTTTTGGTCGTTGTGTGGGCAATTGCTTTGGTGAGTGGTGAGTTTTGGTCGTTGTTTGGGTGATTGCTTTGGTGAGTGGTGAGTTTTGGCCGTTGTTTGGGCAATTGCTTTGGTGAGTGGTGAGTTTTGGCCGTTGTTTGGGCAATTGCTTTGGTGAGTGGTAAGTTTTGGTCGTTGTTTGAGCAATTGCTTTGGTGAGTGGTGAGTTTTGGCCGTTGTTTGGGCAATTGCTTTGGTGAGTGGTGAGTTTTGGTCGTTGTGTGGGCAATTGCTTTGGTGAGTGGTGAGTTTTGGTCGTTGTTTGGGTGATTGCTTTGGTGAGTGGTGAGTTTTGGCCGTTGTTTGGGCAATTGCTTTGGTGAGTGGTGAGTTTTGGCCGTTGTTTGGGCAATTGCTTTGGTGAGTGGTGAGTTTTGGCCGTTGTTTGGGCAATTGCTTTGGTGAGTGGTGAGTTTTGGTCGGTGTGTGGGCAATTGCTTTGGTGAGTGGTGAATTTTGGTCGTTGTTTGGGCAATTGCTTTGGTGAATGGTGAGTTTTGGTCGTTGTTTGGGCAATTGTTTTGGTGAGTGGTGAGTGTGCACTTTGGTTTGATTCTTGTAAACAGCACGAAGACTGAAGTCATGGTAATCAGTAAAAAAAACACACCATGAAATCCCCTCATGCAAAATAGCAGCAAATGGCACAACTTTGAGACAGGTTGATAAGTTTATATATCTGGGAAGGTCATCTCACCAGACGGCAGATGCACATCAGAAATAGTCAGCAGAATCGGCCCAGCCAAAAGAGCATTGAAGAAGACGAAAAGCATTTTTACCAACAAATGCTTATCAATTAACATCAAGAAGAGAGTTCTTAAATATTGTATAGAACTGATAATGTTATACAGTTGTGAGGCGTGGACAGTCAACACGCAAAGCCAGAACAAGACTGAGGCAGCCGAGATGTGTTTTCTAAGAAGTATGTTGAGAGTTCTATGGACAGCAAAGAAAACAAACGAGACAGTCTTGATAGAGGCAGACTCAAGAAGATCATTGATAAGGAAGATCGGGAAAAGACAGGCAACATTTATAGGCCTTTTTATGAGGAAAGGGGAATTAGAGCACCTGGTCACAAAGGAAAGCTGGAGGGAAAGAGAGCACCAGGTAGACCCAGGGAGAAAATATTGGACAGACCTGCAGAGTGGCTGAGGACACAGAAGGTGGAAGATGTGCTTGCGGCGACTAGGGATAGATGCATATGGAGGGCCATGATCGCCAACGCCATGCAGCAGGGCACATGATGATGATGATGATCAATATTTGATGCCTTATAAATGTCTTAATTGTTATTGTTAGATCACAAGAAGGTCTTTTGATGTCAATGTTTGATATAAATGGTAGGAGGCTCATTTGGCGTGATAATTTATTCGTATATATATCTAGAACATTCTTTGTGTGAAGATTTGTTCATATATGTCAGGAAGGTCATTGTGTGTGATATGTATTTATGACTGGAGGTAAGTTTATTTTGTATGAATTCGTGTTTATAGATAGCAAAAGTTCATTTTTAATGAACACCCGCTAATAGGAGACAGGTGGTTCATTTCGTGTGACTGTGTTTATGTGACTATGTGTTTTATGTGACTGTTTTTTATGTGACTATGTGTTTTATGTGACTATGTGTTTTATGTGACTATGTTTTATGTGACTATGTGTTTTATGTGACTATGTTTTATGTGACTATGTGTTTTATGTGACTATGTGTTTTTTGTGACTATGTTTTATGTGACTATGTGTTTTATGTGACTATGTGTTTTATGTGACTATGTGTTTTATGTGACTATGTGTTTTATGTGACTATGTTTTATGTGACTATGTGTTTTATGTGACTATGTTTTATGTGACTATGTGTTTTATGTGACTATGTTTTATGTGACTATGTGTTTTATGTGACTATGTGTTTTATGTGACTATGTGTTTTATGTGACTATGTTTTATGTGACTATGTTTTTATGTGACTATGTGTTTTATGTGACTATGTGTTTTATGTGACTATGTGTTTTATGTGACTATGTGTTTTATGTGACTATGTGTTTTATGTGACTATGTGTTTTATGTGACTATGTGTTTATGTGACTATGTGTTTTATGTGACTATGTGTTTTATGTGACTATGTGTTTTATTTGACTATGTGTTTTATGTGACTGTGTGTTTTATGTGACTATGTGTTTATGTAACTATGCGTTTTATGTGTCTATGTGTTTATGTGACTATGTGTTTTATTTGACTATGTGTTTTATGTGACTGTGTGTTTTATGTGACTATGCGTTTTATGTGTCTATGTGTTTATGTGACTATGTGTTTATGTGACTATGTGTTTTATGTGACTATGTGTTTTATGTGACTATGTGTTTATGTGACTATGTGTTTTATGTGACTATGTGTTTTATGTAACAATGTGTTTATACATCGCTTGGTGTATTTTATGTATACATGGCGAGAAGTCGACTTCGTGTAGGTACTTCTTTTAAAGATGGCGGGAGTCTCACTTGGAATATGTGTTTACAGATGGCAGGAAATCCACTTGATGTAGTACCTGCAGACTATATGGCAAGACGCTGACTTTGTGTGCATGTCTGTGTACATATGGCAGGAAGATCGTGTGCCTAAGAGTTCACTACCACATATACACACATACATCACACCCATGCAGCACAGTTCACTACCACAATACACACATACATCACAAAACCATACAGCCAACAGTTCACTACCACATATACACACATACACAATGATCACACCCATACAGCACAGTTCACTACCACATATACACACATACACCAATGATCACACCCATACAGCACAGTTCACTACCTACATATACACACATACACCAATGACTACACCCATACAGCACAGTTCACTACCACATATACACACATACACCAATGATCACACCCATACAGCACGTTCACTACCACATATACACACATACACCAATGACACACCCATACAGCACAGTTCACTACCAACATATACACACATTACACCAATACACACACCCATACAGCACAGTTCATACACATATACACACATACACCAATGACACACCCATACAGCACAGTTCACTACCACATATACACACACACATGCCCACACCCATACAGCACAGTTCACTATCACATATACACACACACACCAATGATCACACCCATACAGCACAGTTCACTACCACATATACACACATACACCAATGACCACACCCATACGGCACAGTTCACTACCACATATACACACATACACCAATGATCACACCCATACAGCACAGTTCACTACCACATATACACACATACACCAATGACCACACCCATACAGCACAGTTCACTACCACACATACACACATACACCAATGATCACACCCATACAGCACAGTTCACTACCACATATACACACATACACCAATGATCACACCCATACAGCACAGTTCACTACCACATATACACACACACACCAATGACCACACCCATACAGCACAGTTCACTACCACATATACACACATACACCAATGACCACACCCATACAGCACAGTTCACTACCACATATACACACATACACCAATGATCACACCCATACAGCACAGTTCACTACCACATATACACACATACATCACACCCATACAGCACAGTTCACTACCACATGTACAAACATACATCACACCCATACAGCACAGTTCACTACCACATGTACAAACATACACAATTGGTCACACCCATACAGCACAGCCAGGGTTAGCCACACAACCCATCACTTGCTTTGAGGAAGACTACAGAAGATATCAACATTAACCCCTGTGTCAGTACCATTCAAGCACAGAAGATATCAACATTAACCCCTGTGTCAGTACCATTCAAGCACAGAAGATATCAACATTAACCCCTGTGTCAGTACCATTCAAGCACAGAAGATATCAACATTAACCCCTGTGTCAGTACCATTCAAGCACAGAAGATATCAACATTAACCCCTGTGTCAGTACCATTCAAGCATGTTGGATGTTTTTTACAGGATGAAGTTTTCAAGGTAACTGCTGGCAGATCTGGTTGGAGCGCAGATGGAGTTTTCCGAGTACGATGAATCTCTTTAGCACACATTTCAAAGAAAGTACAAACAAACAAACTCAAAACGTCAATTGCTTGTGTACTAACAAACTCTAGTGGGTCACTTTTCATTCTGTCACGCATGGGGGCTGGGTATCACTGCAATATTTGCCAAGTCTCTTGTGTAGTTTGTATGGTTAGACTAGAACGGAATTCAGTAAACGTTTCTCAGAGAATCCTTTAATTATCCTGCTTTTCATTAAACTACATTTAATAAGTAAGGCAAGAGTTCATACTAGATCTGGTTGAGGAGGATTGACAGTGATATTCATAAAGCTTACAGTTCACCTTTGTACATGGACAGTCATCTGATGGTTAAATGCTTAAGACAACGTCATGAGGTTGACTTGCCTTGAGGTGCCTGATCACCTTAGTGGCGCAAATTCAAACCCACGTGACGTAACAATGGACGACAACAGAGGGACAGACATAACAATGGAAGACAACAGAGGGACAGACGTAACAATGGACGACAACAGAGGGACAGACATAACAATGGACGACAACAGAGGGACAGACATAACAATGGACGACAACAGAGGGACAGACATAACAATGGACGACAACAGAGGGACAGACATAACAATGGACGACAACAGAGGGACAGACATAACAATGGACGGCAACAGAGGGACAGACATAACAATGGACGACAACAGAGGGACAGACGTGACAATGGACGACAACAGAGGGACAGACATAACAATGGACGACAACAGAGGGACAGACGTGACAATGGACGACAACAGAGGGACAGACATAACAATGGACGACAACAGAGGGACAGACATAACAATGGACAACAACAGAGGGACAGACATAACAATGGACAACAACAGAGGGACAGACATAACAATGGACGACAACAGAGGGACAGACGTAACAATGGACGACAACAGAGGGACAAACATAACAATGGACAACAACAGAGGGACAGACATAACAATGGACAACAACAGAGGGACAGACATAACAATGGACGACAACAGAGGGACAGACGTAACAATGGACGACAACAGAGGGACAGACATAACAATGGACAACAACAGAGGGACAGACATAACAATGGACAACAACAGAGGGACAGACGTAACAATGGACAACAACAGAGGGACAGACGTAACAATGGACGACAACAGAGGGACAGACATAACAATGGACGACAACAGAGGGACAGACATAACAATGGACGACAACAGAGGGACAGACATAACAATGGACGACAACAGAGGGACAGACATAACAATGGACGACAACAGAGGGACAGACATAACAATGGACGACAACAGAGGGACAGACATAACAATGGACGACAACAGAGGGACAGACATAACAATGGACGACAACAGAGGGACAGACATAACAATGGACGACAACAGAGGGACAGACGTGACAATGGACGACAACAGAGGGACATTCAGGAGTTGAGAGCTGGACACAGCCAGGTCCCCTAGAGATGTAAAGAGTTTGGGTCAAACACTTACTGCAGGGTTGTTGTCTCTTCTTCAGACCTGCAGTTGTCTATAGAAACATTTGGTTGTTTCCTACTTTAAATGCTTTATGTCCCGTTTAGGCTCAAAGGCAAACTCTACCAAACATATTTCCTTTCAAAAGATATCTTGCAACAAAATATCAAATAGAATCAAGCAATGCAAAACTGACGCCGATTGCCATACTTACCATCAAAACAAGCGAAACGTTTTGCTGGCTGTTTGAGTTTTGAGTTTTGAAATATCAATGTGAATCTGACCGACTATAAACTTCCATGTATAAAGACAACTGTATGGCATCTTTCATGCTTTTGTTTGGTTTCACATAGATGTATATACGTACTTAAGCATATGAATATTTTGCACTATTTGAATTTTTGTTGTGTGATGATTCAATTGTCATTGCACTTTGCTGTTGTTGCTTGTATTTGTATTACTTTGTTAAAAACAAATCTAAAAAAAGTTTGAAGGAGAAGAAAAAGTTCACAAGCAAAAAATGGAGGGACGCATTTGAAATCGAGTGTGTGTGTGTGTGTGTGTGTGTTGTGTGTGTGTGTGTGTGTGTGTGTGTGTGTGTGTGTGTGTGTGTGTGTGTGTGTGTGTGTAAGTGTGTGTGTATGTGTGTGTAGTGTGTGTAAGTGTGTGTGTGTGTGTGTGTAAGTGTGTGTGTGTGTGTGTGTGTGTGTGTGTGTAGTGTGTGTGTGTGGTGTGTAAGTGTGTGTGTGTAAGTGTGTGTAAGTGTGTGTGTTAGTGTGTGTGTTTGTGTGTGTGTGTGAATGTGGTGTATATGTGTGTGTCTCTCTCTCTGTCTCTGTCTCTCTCTCTCTCTCCCGCTCTGTGTATGTGTGTGTGTGTGTGTGTGTGTGTGTGTGTGTGTGTGTGTGTGTGTGTGTGTGTGTGTGTGTGTGTGTGTGTGTGTGGTGTGTTTGTGTGTGTATTACCACGATACTTCTGAGCAGATCTCTTTCAAATCTGGTTCAAAATCATGCACAGCTGAGAGGTCACACACGCTTAAATTAAGATGTGACCTCACAGTGCCAAGTCAAGGTCTGTCTTCATCACCAGGTCAGACATGGGGGAACATACCTACGGTCTGTGTTGGCATCCCCCGTCCCTTTCTCTTCTGTTGATGGTGTCCAATGTTTGGCACTTGTTTTGCCCTGTCCTGTCTCTGATGTCTATGTGGCTTGACTCAACTTTCCTCTCTTTCTTTTGACTTCTGGTTTTCCTTCCATCGCATATTTCTTGAGGGATCAGTTTTGTGTGCAAGCCTAAACAGGTCATCTTTTTACAGTATGATGTTCAACAGTTCTGTTTGCACATTCAGTTCTTGGAGGACACTTTCGTTTGTTCTTTTATCATCCCATTTCACTGCCAAATGGCGTCTTTAAAACCACATCTTAACGATGTTAATTCTGTCAATGTCTGTTTTTTTTTCTAAAGTCAAGGACAAAACATGTGCCAAAAATCAGCACTCTGTGAAAAAGCTGTGTGCACAGCACTGTATCAAATCCTTCTGCTAGAATTTACTTTCTGTTTACACTGATGAAACATCCCACCGCTGTGCTCACTTCAGTTTAAGTTTTTATTTCATATCATGCTTTTTCAGGGTCACACTGACCTTGAACAATAAAAAAAATTCATGATTTTAGAAATGTTTGTGAACGGAGATTGTTAGAAGGGCTTAACCATCTTGATTTTTTCACATCTGTCGTTCACTGTTTTTCCTTTTTTCTGCCTTGGTCATGCAGCGCCAAATGCTCTCTTCTGTGTGATGAATCAGTTGGGCAACTTTTGACTGAAGTCAAACTTTCAGCCTTTGTGCCCAAAAGTGTATCTTGACCTCAATTTTACGGCTTGTATCATTCATCACCTTTCTCACCCTCCTCGGATATTTTCTTTCTTTTTTTCTTTTTTTTCTTTCTTTCTTTCTTTCTTCTTCTTTTTTCTTTTCTTCTCTTTCTTTCTTTCTTTCTTTCTTTCCTTTTTTCTCTTTTTCCTCTCTTTCTTTCTTTCTTTCTCTATTCTTTCTTTCTTTCTTCTTTTCTTCTCTTTCCTTTTTCTTTCTTTCTTTCTTTCTTTTTCTTTCTTCTTTCTTTCTTTCTTTCTTTCTTTCTCTCTCTTTCTTCCTCTTTCTTTCTTCTTTCTTTTTTCTTTCTTTTTTTTTTCTTTCTTTCTTCTTTCTTTTTCTTTCTTTCTTTTCTCTTTCTTTTCTTTTTTCTTTCTTTTCTTTCTTCTTTCTTTCTTTTTTCTTTCTTTTTCTTTCTTTCTTCTTTCTTTCTTTCTTTTCTTTTCTTTCTTTCTTCTCTTCTTCTTTCTTTCTTTCTTTCTTTCTTTTACTTTCTCTTCTTTCTTCTTTCTTTCTCTTCTTTCTTTCTTTCTTTTCTTTTCTTTCTTTCTTTCTTTCTTTCTTTCTTTCTTTCTTTTTTTTTCTTTCTTCTCTTTCTTTCTTTCTTTCTCTTCTTTCTTTCTTTCTTTCTCTTCTTTCTTTTTCTTTCTTTTTCTTCTTTCTTCTTTTTCTTTCTTTCTTTTTTTCTTCTTTCTTCTTTCTTCTTTCTTCTTTTTCTTTCTTTCTTTCTTCTTCTTTCTTCTTTCTTTCTCTCTTCTTCTTCTTCTTTCTTTCTTCTTCTTTCTTTCTTTCTTCTTTCTTCTTTCTTTCTTTCTTTCTTTCTTTCTTTCTTTCTTTCTTCCTCTTTCTTTCTTTCTTTTTTCTCTTTCTTTCTCTCTTCTTTCTTTCTTTCTCTCTTTCTTTCTCTCTTTCTTTCTTCTTTCTCTCTATTCTTTTCTCTTTCTTTAATCCCTTCTCTATTCTTCTTCTTCTTTTCTTTCTTCTATTTTTTACTTTTTCTTTTGTGTCGTAAATCTGTCTTCAACTAACTTGCAACGCTTCAAAATATTTGTGAAATTGATACTTCTGATCCAGGATCAATGCGTACACACAAACTTTGAAAAACAAACAACAACAAAAATACAAAGCAGAAAAAACACGAAAATGGAAGTAGAACGCGTAATCAATATAACAAAAAACAAGACAGGCACATATTTTGGCCCACTGACCTTTGTATGCAAAAGATCAGAAAGTAACACAACACCTAGCACAACACTTAACACAATACCTAGCACAATACCTAGCACAACATCTATCACAACACCTAACACAACACCTAGCACAACACCTAGCACAACACCTAGCACAATACCTAGCACAACACCTAACACAACACCTAACACAATATCTAGCACATCTAGCACAACACCTAGCACAACATCTAGCACAACACCTAGCACAACACCTAACACAACACTTAGCACAATACCTAGCACAACACCTAGCACAGCATCTAGCACAACACCTAGCACAACACCTAGCACAATACCTAACACAACACTAGCACAACATCTAGCACAACACCTAGCACAACACCTAGCACAACACCTAGCACAACACCTAGCACAGCACTTAGCACAACACCTAACACAACACCTAGCACAATATCTAGCACACCACCTAGCACAACACATAGCACAACACATAGCACAACATCTAGCACACCACCTAGCACAACACCTAACACAACACCTAGCACAACACTAACACAACACCTAGCACAACACTAGCACAACACTAGCACACATATACACAACACATAACACAACACATAACACAACACATAACACAACACATAACACAACACCTAGCACAACACCCAGCACAACACATAACACAACACATAACACAACACCTAGCACAACACCTAGCACAACATAAACACATCACCTAACACAACACATAACACAACACCTAACACAACACATAACACAACACCTAGCACAACACCCAGCACAACACATAACACAATACATAACACAACACATAACACACACATAACACAACACATAACACAACACATACAAACACCTAGACAACCCTACACAACACCTAACACAACACCTAACACAACACCTAACACAACACCTAACACAACACCTAACACAACACCTAGCACAACACCTAGCACAACACCTAACACAACACCTAACCAACACAGCACCCTAGCACAACACCTAACACAACACCTAGCACAACACTAGCACAACATCTAGCACAAACCTAACACAACACCTAACACAACACCTAACACAACACCTAGCACAACACCTCACAACACCTACACAACACCTAGCACAACACCTAGCACAACACCTAACACAACAAACACTACACAACATCGGACACGGAGCGTCCGGCAGGAAAAAATGGTCACTGGGAAATTATATACTTGTTGTTTGTTTGTTTGTTTGTTTGTTAGTTTATTTGTTTGTTTGTTTGTTTGTTGTTTGTTTGTTTGTTTGTTGTTTGTTTGTTTGTTTGATTGATTGATTGTTGTTTGTTTGATTGATTGATTGATTCAGCTAAAAGTGCATTTGTTCTTTTTTTTTCTTTTTCATACGCTTGACAAAGGCCAGTTGGCGGAAAGTGTGTCTGTTTAGTTTTATCACATACTTTTTGTGTTTTTTGGTTCGTATTTGTTTGAAAAGCCAGAACAAGATTGAGGCAGCCGAAATGTGGTTTCTAGGAAGAATGTTGAGAGTTCCATGGACATCAAAGAAAACAAACGAGACAGTCTTGATGGAGGCAGACACAAGAAGAACATTGATAAAGAAGACAAGGAAAAGACAAAGCAACATTTATAGGCCATTTTATGAGGAAAGAGGAATTAGACAACAGGAAAGCTGGAAGGAAAGAGAACACCAGGTAGACCCAGGGAGAAAATATTGGACGGACTTGCAGAGTGGCTGAGGACATAGAGTGTGGAAGATGTGCTTGCGGCAAGAAGGGATAGATTGGTGTGGAGGGCCATGATCGTCAACGCCATACGGCAGGGTACATGATGATGACGGTTTGTTTGAATGCGGGCAGTCACCTTGACTGAAATACCTTTTCAATATAATTATAACGAACTG
Source organism: Monoplex corrugatus (assembly GCA_030674185.1). NCBI lineage: Eukaryota > Metazoa > Mollusca > Gastropoda > Littorinimorpha > Ranellidae > Monoplex > Monoplex corrugatus. Next base: position 134,326,589 of record CM060306.1, on the reverse strand, counting down.
CCAGGGTTGGCTGCTGGCTGTAACACAGTTACAGTTGTTACAAGGTAGGTGAGTAACGGATGGACTCTATTCCCATTTTCTACATCAGCACGTGTAAAGACGTCTTTGTGCCTAAACCTTCTGTCTGTGTATACACACATTAAACATGGAATATGCACGTTAAACATCCTATGTGTCATGACAGTGTCTGGTAGCTTAAGCAGACATGAATACACCCATCAAACAGAACTAACAAGGAGGCAGTATGCAGACTGTGCAGCAAAATACTATCTGCATATTGTGGGCAACAAAACACGCATACATTCATCAGAGAAAAAAATCGAACTCTTAAAAAAAGTAAAATAATCTGTGGATAGTAAATTCAACATTTTATTACAACATTCACAACAATCAAAAACTCTTTGGTTATAAATGAGAGAAACTGCGAGACAAAATAAAGATCTCTTGATCTTGTTAAGTGAAAAACCCCCCAATAAAAACAAAGACAGAAAAGAAGAAGGAGAAGAAGGAAGAAAGTAAGAAGAAGGAAAGAAAGAAAATTAGAAAGAAATAACAAAGAAACAAACAAACGAGAAAAAAGAAACAAAGAAAGACGCAAAGAAAAAAACAAAGAAAGAAACAAAGATATGAGCTTAAAATGACAGACATAATGGTGGTGAAGATAAATAAAATTCACCCTGTTTATCTTCTCATCATAATCATAATCACCATCATCGTCGTCGTCATCCTCCTCATTCTCCTTTTTCTTTTCCTCAGCATCATCCCTATAAGGATCATCCCTATAAAAAATCATCAACATCATCCCTATAAAAATCATCAGCATCATCATCCCTATAAAAATCATCAGCATCATTCCTATACAAATCATCAGTATCATCCCTATAAAAATCATCAGTATCATCCCTATAAAAATCATCAGTATCATCCCTATAAAAATCATCAGCATCATCCCTATACAAATCATCAGCATCATCATCCCTATAAAAATCATCAGCATCACTCCTATAAAAATCATCAGTATCATCCCTATAAAATTCATCAGCATCATCCCTATAAAAATCATCACCATCATCCCTATAAAAATCATCAACATCATCCCTATAAAAATCATCATCATCATCCCTATAAAAATCATCAGCATCATCCCTATAAAAATCATCAACATCATCCCTATAATAATCATCAGCATCATCCCTATAAAAATCATCAACATCATCCCTATAAAAATCATCAGCTTCATCATCCCTATACAAATCATCAGCATCATTCCTATACAAATCATCAGTATCATCCCTATAAAAATCATCAGTATCATCCCTATAAAAATCATCAGTATCATCCCTATAAAAATCATCAGCATCATCCCTATACAAATCATCAGCATCATCATCCCTATAAAAATCATCAGCATCACTCCTATAAAAATCATCAGTATCATCCCTATAAAATTCATCAGCATCATCCCTATAAAAATCATCACCATCATCCCTATAAAAATCATCAACATCATCCCTATAAAAATCATCATCATCATCCCTATAAAAATCATCAGCATCATCCCTATAAAAATCATCAACATCATCCCTATAATAATCATCAGCATCATCCCTATAAAAATCATCAACATCATCCCTATAAAAATCATCAGCTTCATCATCCCTATACAAATCATCAGCATCATTCCTATACAAATCATCAGCATCATCCCTATAAAAATCATCAGCTTCATCATCCCTATACAAATCATCAACATCATCCCTATACAAATCATCAGCATCATCCCTATAAAAATCATCAGCATCATCCCTATAAAAATCATCAGCATCATCATCCCTATAAATATCATCAGCATCATCATCCCTATAAGCATCATCCCTATAAAAATCATCAGCATCATCCCTATAAAAATCATCAGCATCATCATCCCTATAAAAATCATCAGCATCATCCCTATAAAAATCATCAGCTCAGCATCATCCCTATAAAAGTCATCAGCATCATCCCTATAAAAATCATCAGCATCATCCCTATAAAAGTCATCAGCATCATCCCTATAAAAGTCATCAGCATCATCCCTATAAAAGTCATCAGCATCATCCCTATAAAAGTCATCAGCATCATCCCTATAAAAGTCATCAACATCATCCCTATAAAAATCATCAGCATCATCCCTATAAAAATCATCAGTATCATCCCTATAAAAGTCATCAGCATCATCCCTATAAAAATCATCACCATCATCCCTATAAAAATCATCATCATCATCCCTATAAAAATCATCAGCATCATCATCCCTATAAAAGTCATCATCAGCATCATCCATATACAAATCATCAGCATCATCTTCCCTATAAAACCATGCCCACCTGACCCTTCCTTCTCTGGTACACCTCTTACTACTTTTACCCCAGTCTCACAAGAAGAAATTCTCAACACAATCAGATCCATGTCGTTCAAAACCTGCGAACTGGAATCTCTTCCAGGTTCTCTCTACTCCGACTGTCTCCCTACTCTCCTCCCATTCATCACTGACATCATCAACACTTCTCTTCAAACTGGAACTGTCCCAGATTCTTTCAAGTCTGCTATTGCTCACCCTCTCCTCAAGAAACACAATTTAGACCCAAATGAACTGAAAAATTACCGGCCTATCTCTAATCTCTCTTTCTTGTCAAAACTTGAAAAAGTCGTCCTCAACCAGCTGAACTCTCACCTGTCTGCCAACAATCTCCTCAATCCTTTCCAGTTAGCCTACCGCCAGTGCCATAGCACTGAAACTGCCCTACTACACATTCTCAACAATCTCCTCCTTGCAACTGATACTGGCAAAGACTCTCTCCTCACACTCCTTGATCTGTCTGCAGCCTTCGATACCATTGACCATGGTATTCTCCTTTCTAGACTTCATCATACTTTTGGCATCTCTGACATTGCTCTCTCCTTTTTCACTTCGTATTTATCAAACAGAAAACAAACTGTTCTCATCAATGACACTTACTCTCAACCTGCATACCTGACCTGTGGTGTTCCACAAGGATCTGTCCTTGGCCCTGTTCTTTTCACTCTTTACACCTCCCCCCTGTCCACCATCATCAATTCCCACTCTATAAAACACCACTTCTATGCTGATGACACCCAACTTCAAGACAGTGACTCACCTGATAATATACAGCGCCTGTTGACTCGCACCACTGAGTGTTATTCGGACATTAAGAACTGGATGACGTTCAACAAACTTCAGCTTAATGACGACAAAACAGAAGCTATCCTCATTGGCACCCGTCAGAAACTTTCCAGCTGCCTCCTCTTTCTCTCCCATTATGTAACACATCTGTCCCAATTTCTGATTCAGCTAAAAACCTTGGTGTCTGCATTGACTCTACCCTCTCCATGAACAACTTTGTTTATCAAACTGCCAGATCTTGCTACTATCATCTCCATCGTATAAGGCTGATCAGGAAGTATCTCTCTGTCGAAACAACTGCAAAACTCGTTCTCTCCTTCATAATGTCTCGCATTGACTATTGCAATTCACTCCTGTCTGGTCTTCCTGCCTCCATCATTCACATCCTACAGCGCATTCAAAACAATGCTGTACGCCTTGTACTCAAAAAAAAAAAAAAGCTGACCACATATCTCCTCTCCTGGCACAACTTCACTGGCTCCCTGTATCAAAGCGCATACAGTACAAACTAGACACCATGTGCTACAAAAGCCTCAATAGCGCAGCCCCCGATTACCTGTCAAGCCTACTTGAGATCTATGTTCCCTCACGTACCCTCCACTCTGCCTCCGATCCTCTGACTTTTCGCTTTCCACGCACTAAGCTCAATACCTATGGTCCACGAGCCTTCTCTGTTTCTGGTCCACTCTCCTGGAACAAACTTCCTCTCTCAATCCGTCAGCAACCTACTTTTGTCTCCTTCAAGTCCGCTCTCAAAACTCACCGTTTCTCCTCCGCATAAAATCCTAACCTCACTCAACCCCCCTCTGCAGCCTGTCTCCGCTCGGAGGGGAATCACATGGTTATAATATATAATTGTATAATTATGCTATGCTCTCTATAATTTTCCATTGCTTTTATTCTTGCTTTTATTGCTTTTATTCTTTCTCCCCATTTATAGCCATGCGTGTGTGTGTGTGTATGTGTGTGTGTGTGTGTGTGTGTGTGTGTGTGTGTGCGTGCGTGCGTGCGTGTGGTGCGTGCATGCGTGCGTGCGTGCGTGTGTGTCTGCTTCAGCGCTTAGATTTAATTTTATCAAGATTTTGCGCTATAAAAATATTGTAATTATTATTATTATTATTATTAAAAATCATCAGCATCATCCCTATAAAAATCATCAGCATCATCCCTATACAAATCATCACCATCATCCCTATAAAAATCATCAGCATCATCCTATAAAAATCATCAACATCATCCCTATAAAAATCATCAACATCATCCCTATAAAATCATCAACATCATCCCTATACAAATCATCATCATTCCCTATACAAATCATCACATCATCATCCCTATACAAATCATCATCATCCCTATACAAATCATCACATCATCATCCCTATACAATTCATCATCATCCCTATACAATATCATCATCATCCCTATACAAATCATCAACATCATCCCTATACAAATCATCCATCATCCTATACAAATCTCACATCATCCCTATACAAATATCAACATCATCCCTATACAAATTATCATACATCATCCCTATACAAATTATCAACATCATCCCTATACAAATCATCAACATCATCCCTATACAAATCATCAACATCATCCCTATACAAATCATCAACATCATCCTATACAAATCATCAAACATCATCCCTATACAAATCATCAACATCATCCCTATACAAATCATCATCATCATCCCTATACAAATCATCAACATCATCCATTACAAATCATCAACATCATCCCTATAAAAATCATCAACATCATCCCTATAAAAATCATCAGATCATCATCCCTATTCAAATCATCAGCATCATCCATATACAAATCATCAAATCGATCCCTATACAAATCATCACATCATCCCTATACAAATCATCACCATCATCCCTATACAAATCATCACATCATCCCTATTCAAATCATCAACATCATCATCCCTATACAAATCATCAACACCATCATCCCTATACAAATCATCAATCATCCCTATACAAATCATCAACACCATCATCCCTATACAAATCATCAACATCATCCCTATACAAATCATCATAAACATCCCTATACAAATCACATCATCCCTATACAAATCATCAACATCATCCCTATACAAATCATCAGCATCATCCCTATACAAATCATCATCATCCCTATACAAATCATTATCAAACATCCCTATACAAATCATCATCATCATCCCTATACAAATCATCAACATCATCCCTATACAAATCATCATCATCCCTATACAAATCATCATCATCATCCTTATACAAATCATCATCATCACTATACAAATCATCAGCATCATCCCTATACAAATCATCAACATCATCCCTATACAAATCATCAACATCATCCCTATAAAAATCATCAACATCATCCCTATACAAATCATTCAACATCATCCCTATACAAATCATCACACATCATCCCTATATAAATCAATCATCTACAATCATCAATCCCTATACAAATCATCAACATCATCCCTATACAAATCATCAACATCATCCTATACAAATCATCACATATCATCCTATACAAAATCATCACATCATCATCCCTATACAAATCATACATCATAGTCCCTAAAACATCATTCAAATCATCATCCCTATACAAATCATCAACATCATCCCTATACAAATCATCACATCATCCTATACAATCATCATCATCATCATCCCTATACAAATCATCATCATCATCATCCCTATAAAATCATCATCCATACAATCATCATATCCCTAAAAATCATCAACATCATCCCTGTACAAATCATACATCATCCCTATACAAAATCACATCCATACAATCATCATCTCCTAACAAATATCATCATCATCCCTATACAAAATCATCAATCATCCCTATACAAATCATCACATCCTATACAACCATACGACAAATCATCATCATCCCTATACAAATCATCAATCATACAATCATCATCCTATACAAATCACCATCATCCTATACAAATCATCATCATCCCTATACAAATCATCAGCATCATCCCTATACAAATCATCAACATCATCCCTATACAAATCATCACATCATCCCTATACAAATCATCACATCATCCCTATACAAATCATCACATCATCCCTATACAAATCATCAACATCATCCCTATACAAATCACTACAACATCATCCTATACAAATCATCACATCATCCCTATACAAATCATCAATCATCATCCCTATACAAATCATCAACATCATCCCTATACAAATCATCAACATCATCATCCCTATAAAAATCATCACATCATCCCTATAAAATCATCACTCATCCCTATACAAATCATCACATCATCCCTATACAAATCATCAACATCATCATCCCTATAAAATCATCAACATCATCCCTATACAAACATCACAACATCATCCCTATACAAATCATCAACATCATCCTATAAAATCATCACATCATCATCCCTATAACAAATCATCATACATCCCTATACAAATCATCAACATCATCCCTATAAAATCATCACATCATCCCTATAAAATATCAGCATCATCCTAAACATCATCCCTATCCATAAATCATCAACATCATCCCTATACAAATCATCACATATATCCCTATAAAAATCATCACATCTCCTATAAAATCATCACATCATCATCCCTATACAAATCATCAACATCATCCCTATAAAAATCATCATATCATCCCTATAAAATCATCAACATCATCCCTATAAAATCATACATCCCTAAAAAATCATCATCATCCTATAAAAATCATCATCATCATCCCTATAAAATTCAACAATCATCCCTATACAAATCATCAACATCATCCCTATAAAAATCATCACATCATCCCTATACAAATCATCAACATCATCCCTATACAAATCATCAACATCATCCCTATACAAATCATCACATCATCCCTATACAAATCATCAACATCATCCCTATACAAATCATCACATCATCCCTATACAAATCATCAACATCATCTCCTATACAAATCATCAACATCATCCCTATACAAATCATCAACATCATCCTATACAAATCATCACATCATCCCTATACAAATCATCAACCATCATCCCTATACAAATCATCAACATCATCCCTATACAAATCATCATCATCATACAAATCATCATCATCCTATACAAATCATCAACATCATCCCTATACAAATTCATCATCATCCCTATACAAATCATCAACATCATCATCCTATACAAATCATCAACATCATCCCTATACAAATCATCAACATCATCCCATACAATCATCATCATCCTAACAATCTTCAACATCATCCCTATACAAATCATCAACATCATCCTATACAATAATCAAATATCCATACAATCATCAATCTCCTATACAAATCATAAACATGATCCTATAAAAATCACAGCACCATCCCTATACAAATCATCAACATCATATCCCTATACAAATCATCACCTCATCATCCCTATACAAATCATCAGATCATCCCTATACAAATCATCAACATCATCCCTATACAAATCATCAACATCATCCCTATACAAATCATCAACATCATCCCTATACAAATCATCAACATCATCACTATACAAATCATCAACATCATCCTTAAAATCATCACATCATCCTATACAAATCATCAACATCATCCCTATACAAATCATCAACATCATCCCTATACAAATCATCAACATCATCCCTATACAAATCATCAACATCATCCCTATACAAATCATCACCATCATCCCTATACAAATCATCAACATCATCCCTATACAAATCATCAACATCATCCCTATACAAATCATCAACATCCCTATACAAATCATCACCATCATCCCTATACAAATCATCAACATCATCCCAAATCATCAGCATCATCCCTATAAAAATCTCATCATCATCCCTATACAAATCATCTGCATCATCCCTATACAAATCATCAGCATCATCCCTATAAAAATCGTCATCATCATCCCTATACAAATCATCATCATCTTCCCTATACAAATCATCAGCATCATCCCTATAAAAATCATCAACATCATCCCTATACAAATCATCAACATCATCCCTATACAAATCATCACCATCATCCCTATACAAATCATCACATCATCCCTATACAAATCATCAGCATCTTCCCTATACAAATCATCAGCATCATCCCTATACAAATCATCAGCATCTTCCCTATACAAATCATCATCATCATCCCTATACAAAATCTCAACATCATCCCTATAAAAATCATCAGCATCATCCCTATACAAATCATCAGCATCATTATATGATCAAAGTAATGTCGAGCACACTGTTGACATCACCGAGCTCCATGGTAACTTGCTGGGAATGGAAAGTATTCAAATCAAACCAGAAAGAAAGTGCTTATAGCTATCATCAAATGTGCCAGGCCTATGTCAGAGTCAACGAAAGAGAAGGATTTTCAAATAAATGCCACATGTAAAAAAAATTGCAGTAAGCAATGAAATACAGCACCCCCCCCCCCTCTAAAAAAACAGAAAAAAAATGTCCATTTTCAGTGAAATAACTTAATTTAAAGATCTATGGAAAACGACGAAAGCGTGTTGGACGGGAAGCACACAAACAGGAAAAGGAAACTCGTTTTGAATTTGTATTGAGATAATGTCCGTTGCCACTGAGATCATCAAACAATGCTTGCATTGAAACAACACCATGAAGTGAGCAATCAATCATAATTGAAGTCTACTTTTGAAGCCTGGACGTAACAATACAACAATACAACAATACAAGGCTTTGTTCTGATGATGCAAAGAAACAAACGATGTTGTATTTGCTGGATGAGAACACAGAAACAATGGCAACATTTAAACAAACACGTAAAAGGAAAAAGAGAGAGAGACAGAGAGAGAGAGAGAGACAGAGAGAGAGAGAGAATGATGATGATGATGATGATAATTATAACAATAATAATAATAATGATAATGATAATATCTATATCTATATCTATCTATATATACATATATAGATATACATTTGTATATATATATGGTCGACTATCATGGTCGATAAAGTCCAACCCAGCACTTTATTTGTGTACCCTCATGGGGGATCTCAGGCCAAAGTCTGGTGCACACAGACGGCCGCATACTGGACACTCAATGGAACGCTATGCAGAGTTGGTTCTGGTCTTTATTGCTGCAAGCTTTTCCACTTGGCTGCTTCGTCTTTCATTTTCATGAGCTTCTGTTTCCTTGCGAATAGCTTGCCTCCATTCAGACCTGTTTGTGGCCATGATTTCCCATTGTTCTTCATCAATGTCACATTTCTGGAGGGACTGTTTTTGAGGGTGTCTTTGTAGCGAAGCTTTGGCCATCCTCTTGGTCGATGGCCCTTTGTCAGTTCACCGTAGAAGAGCTGCTTTGGGAGCCTGTTATCCTGCATGTGCACGAGATGTCCAGACCATCTTAGCTATAAAATAATAATTAATTAATAATTACAATATTTATATAGCGCAAAATCTTGATAAAATCAAATCTAAGCGCTGAAACACACACACACGCACGCACGCACACACACGCACGCACGCACGCACACACACGCACCCACGCACGCACCACACACACACACACACACACACACACACACACACACACACACACACACACACACACACACGGCTATAAATTGGGAGAAAGAATAAAAACAATGGAAAATTATAGAGAGCATATTATATACAATTATATATTGCAATGTGATTCCCCTCCGAGTGGAGACAGGCTGCAGAGGGGATTGAGTGAGGTCAGGATTTTATGCAGAGGAGAAAAGGTGAGTTTTGAGAGCGGACTTGAAGGAGACAAAAGTAGGTTGCTGACAGGACTGAGAGAGGAAGTTTGTTCCAGGAGAGCGGACCAGAAACAGAGAAGGCTCGTGGACCATAGGTATTGAGCTTAGTGCGTGGAAAGCGAAAAGTCAGAGGATCGGAGGCAGAGCGGAGGGTACGTGAGGGAACATAGATCTCAAGTAGGCTTGACAGGTAATCGGGGGCTGCGCTATTGAGGCTTTTGTAGCACATGGTGTCTAGTTTGTACTGTATGCGCTTTGATACAGGGAGCCA
>CM060306.1:134306289-134308789 GCA_030674185.1 Monoplex corrugatus | reverse complement strand
CGTCTGATGAAATGATCGTTCCCAGGTATTTGAATTTATCAACCTGTGTCAAGGTTGTGCCATTTGCTATTATTTTGCATGAGGGGATTTCATGTTTTTTACTGATCACCATGACTTCAGTCTTCCTGCTGTTTAGTTCCAGCTCCTTACCTTTGCTTTCTATTTCTAGTATATTCACAAGGTTTTGTAGGTCCCTTTCACTTTCTGCAATTATCACGGGAAGTGATAGGTAGACAATTGTATGTAGACAATACAAACAATAGTGACAATAAACTCAAGTGATCAATATGTACAGTTCATTGGGTTAGGGTATCTTCATAGACAAACAATTCTTTTCCCATCTTTTTTTCTTCTTTTCATTCACGCTGTATATGGTCAGACGACACCTGGTGATGACTGTGGTCCATTTTTCTCCAGGTTCCTGCCTGCTGTCACGGACATTGTGGTCAGACAAACTGGGGCCGGCCATGAAAGTGACACTGTTGTCTGTGTTAACCCCTGCCATCTCCTTATCTCCTTGTGCTCTTTGTTGCTTCACGTCTTCTTCGCTCTCTTCTTTTTCTGTTTGTCTTCTCGTTCTATCTGTCTCTTTCTCTGTCTGCTCTCTCTGTCTGTTCTGTCTGCTTGTATGTCTGTCTGTCTCTGTCTCTATGTCTCTCTGTCTGTCTCTGTTTCTATCTGTCTCTATGTGGCTCTGTCTGTCTCTCTCTGTCTGTCTGTCTGCTTGTATGTCTGTCTATTTCTGTTTCTCTCTCTCTCTATTGTCTCTGTCTCTATCTGTCTGTCTCTGTCTCTCTCTGTTTCTCTATCTCTGTCTCTGTCTTTATCTGTCTGTCTCTGTCTCTATCTGTTTCTCTATCTCTGTCTGTCTGTCTCTTTTCTGTTCGCCTTCATTTGTTTCTTTCTGCCCCCCCCCCTCTCTCTCTGTGTCAGTCTGCTTGTATGTCTGTCTGTCTGTCTGTCTCTGTCTCTATGTCTCTCTGTCTGTCTATCTCTGTCTCTATCTGTCTGTCTCTGTCTCTATGTCTCTCTGCCTCCGTCTGTCTCTCTGTCTGCCTGTCTGTCTCTGTTTCTCTCTCTCTCTCTCTCTCTTCTCTCTCTCTCTGTGTCTCGCTTTCTCTCTCTGTCTATCTCTCTGTCTGTCTGTCTATGTTTCTCTCTCTCTCTCTGTCTCGCTTTCTCTCTCTGTCTATCTCTCTGTCTGTCTGTCTGTCTCTCTTTCTCTCTTTCTCTTTCTCTCCTTTAAGTTGTTTCCCTATCGTTAAGCAAGGCATTCTACAAGTGCAAGGCTTGATGTAACACATCATTGATTATTTATTACTATCAGAAATGAACAATTTGTCTTGTCTGTGTATAGCTACTTGCCTTCACGATAGCAACACGGTTTGCCAGTTCCTTCTTGTGTTTAGCGTCTTTTATATTTCTATTTTTCATTTTTACTGATATTAGACGATAGATTTACAAGCACACAGGTCTCACTGACCATACCAATCATGATAAAAGTCATGTTAAGGATGATCAATATCAAGATTATCTCTACGTTTGTGTTCATTTTTTTTAATCTTCTTGCTATCAGGCCTCACCAACAGGTACCCAATCGATAATTTTGTTTCACTTCATGTGCCTTTGGCTCCCATCTTCCCACAATCCAACAGTGAGGACTCCTTCCGGAATTGGTGGGATGGCGGATTTATCGCTTCCGAACTACGCAACGGGAAATTGAAATTCTCGTCGTACGAAAATGTATTGCTTGTGATGCCAACTGTGATCAGCTCTTTGCTGAATCACTATCTCCTGAGGGTCTGTAGCGCAAGGTCTGGCATCGTTTAGTCCAGTGCCATTCATGGCACGTTTCTGGCTTGGGCTTTCTTCCCTCCCTTGAAAGGTGACAGAGAATAGACAGAAAAGAAAATTCAGGAGAACAGTAAAATTAAAGGTTTACCTTTTATTTCATAGGCATGTTATTTTAGAAACTAAATCTAAATTACATATATACATGACATTTATGTAGTCTACTGATGTTTCAATAAAGATAAATATTACATCGTTATTGGTATTCATTGAACGTGCCCTTCGTTTACAATTGCATTTTCGGAATTATTATGCTTTGTATAGAAAACATGGACAGCAAACAAAACAAACGAGGCAGTCTTGATGGAGGCAGACACAAGAAGATCACTGATAAAGAAGATCAGGAAAAGACAAGCAACATTTATAGGCCGATTTATGAGGAAAGAGGAATTAGAGCACCTGGTCACAACAGGAAAGATAGAGTGAAAGAGAACAGCAGGTATACCCAGGGAGAAAATATTGGACGGACTTGCAGGGTGACTGAGGACAGAGAGGATGAAACAAGTACATGCGGCGACAAGGGACAGATGCACATGGAGGACCATGATCGCCAACGCCAGGCGGCAGAGCACACCAAGACAAGAACTCTTATTGCATGGAGAATAAAAAAAAATTCTTTCTGAATGTTAAATGGTATCCCACGTCATGT
>CM060306.1:134273789-134296289 GCA_030674185.1 Monoplex corrugatus | reverse complement strand
TTGCATTCTTCTTCTTCTTCGCGTTCTTCTTCTTCTTCGCGCTTCTTCTTCTTCTTCTTCTTTCTTCTTCTTCTTTTCTTCTTTCTTCTTCGCTTCTTCTTCTTTTCAATTCTCTTTTGTCGTTTTCTGTTCTCTTCGCATTCTTCATTTTTGCTTTCGTTCTCCGATTTCTTTGTCGTTTGTTCCGATTCTCCATTCTGCGATGTGTCTGTTGTCACTCCTTTGTTTTTAGTTTTGTTTGTTTTTATTTCCTTGACGGTGCTGTTGATACCTGTATAAGGCGATAGTAAAGAAAGTATTACAGCGTAAGGCGAAAGCTGTATGAAAGGAAAGAACATTACCAAAACACAGGAACAAATGTCAAGGCGGGAACGAAGCACGTGAGACACGGGTACAGAATTGGAAGGAAAGAAGCAGCTTAAAGGGATGTAGCACGAACTGGTATCAGATAATGATAATCACCAGAACGTCAAGGTCAAACTATAAAACAGCCAGGAAAGACGAAAATGTGTGATAGTAAGAAAAAATCAAGTTGATATGGACATGAACAAGAAGACCATGGCTTGCTAAAAGATAGGAAGTAGAAGAGGCAGTCAAAAGGAAATAAAAACAAAAAAAATAAAATAATACGGAGTAGACAAAGACAAATGCAAGATGGAGCTGGAAAAGACATAACTGAGAGGAATTGGTGAAAAAAGCAGAAGAAGCAGAAGAAGAATGAAAAAGAAGAAGAAGAGAGAAGAAGAAGGAAGAAGAAGAAGAGAAGAAGCGAAGAAGAAGGAAGAAGAAGAAGAGCAAGAAGAAGAAGAATGCAAAAGAAGAAAGGAAGAAGAAGAAATGAAGAATGAAGAAGAAGCAAGAAGAAAAGAAGAAAATGAGAAAGAAGAAGAAGAAGAAGAACGAAGAAGAAGAAGAAGAAGAATGGAAGAAGAGAAGAAGAATGCGAAGAAGAAGAAGAAGAATGCGAAGAAGAAGAAGAAAAATGAAGAATCGAGAAGAATGCGAAGAAGAAGAAGAAAAAGAAGAAGAAGGCGAAAAAGAAGAAGAATGCGAAAGAAGAAGAGAAGAAGAATGCGAAGAAGAATGAGAAGAATGAGAAGAGAAGAAGAAGAAGAATGACGAAGAAGAAGAAGAAGAAGAATGCGAAGAAGAAAAGAAGAAGAAGTAGAAAAGAAGAAGTGCGAAGAAGAAGAATGCGAAGAATGAAGAAGAAGAAGAATGGAAGAAGAAGAAGAAGAGAAGAAGAAGAAGAGAAGAAGAAGAAGAATGCGAAAGAAGAGAATGCGAAGAAGAGAAGAAGAAGAAGAAGAATGCGAAGAAGAATGCGAAGAGAGAAGAAGAAGAAGAAGAAGAAGAAGAAGAAGAAGAATGCGAAGAGAGAAGAAGCGAAGAAGAAGAATGCGAAGAATGCGAAGAAGAGAATGCGAAGAAGAATGCGAAAGAAGAAGAAGAATGCGAAGAAGGAATGCGAAAGAAGAATGCGAAGAAGAAGAATGCGAAGAAGAAGAAGAATGCGAAGAAGAAGACGAAGAATGGACGAAGAAGAAGAAGAATGCGAAGAAGGAATGCGGAAGAATGCGAAGAAGAAAGAAGAATGCAAGAATGCGAAGAAGAAGAAGAAGAATGCAAGAAGAATGCAAGAAGAAGAAGAGAAGAAGAATGCGAAGAATGCAAGAGAAGAAGAATGCGAAGAATGCGAAGAGAAGAAGAATGCGAAGAAGAAGCAAGAAGAAGAAGAATGCGAAGAATGCGAGAAGAAGAATGCGAGAAGAAGAATGCGAAGAAGAAGCAAGAGAAGAAGAAGAAGAAGAATGCGGAAGAAGAAGAATGCGAAGAAATGCGAAAAGAAGAAGAAGAAGAAGAAGAAAGAAGAAAAAAGAAGAAGAAGAAGAAGAAGAAGAAGAAGAGAAGAAGAAGAAGAAGAAGAAGAAGAAGAAAGAAAGGAAGAAGAAGAAGAAGAAGAAGAGAAGAAGAAGAAGAAGAAGAAGAAGAAGAAGAATGCGAGAGAAGAGAAGAAGAAGAGAAGAAGAGAACGAAGAAGAAGAAGAAGAAGAAGAGAATGCGAAGAAGGAAGAAGAAGAAGAATGCGAAGAAGAAGAAGAAGAATGCGGAAAGAAGAAGAAGAAGAATGCGAAGAAAGAAGAAGAATGGAAAAGAAGTAGAAGAATGCGAAGAAGAATGCGAAGAAGAATGCGAAGAATGCGAAGAATGCGAAGAGAATGGAAGAAGAAGAATGCGAAGAAGGAAGAAGGAAGAATGCGAAGAAGGAAGAATGCGAAGAAGAAGAAGAAGAAGAATGCGAAGAAGAAAGAAGAATGCGAAGAAGAAGAATGCGAAGAAGAATGCAAGAAAAGAAGATACGAAGAATGCGAAGAAGAAAGAAAAGAAGAAGAATGGGAAATAAGAATACGAAGAATGCGAAGAAGAATGCGAAGAAGAATGCGAAGAATGCGAAGAATGCGAGGAATGCGAAGAAGAAGAAGAAGAAGAAGAAGAAGAAGAAGAAGAAGAAGAAAGAAGAAATAATAAGATAATAATAATAATAATATATTTTTATTTATATAGCGCAAAATCTTGATAAAATCAAATCTAAGCGCTGAAGAAGAAGAATGGAGAAGAAGCGAAGAAGCGAAGAAGAAGAAGAAGAAGAAGAAGAAGAAGAAGAAGAAGAAGAAGAAGAAGGGAAGAAAAAAAGGAAGAAAAGCGAAGAAGAAGAAGAGAAGAAGAATGCGAAGAAGAATGAGAAGAATAAAGGAAGAAGAAAAGAATGCGAAGAAGAATGCGAAGAAGAAGAATGCGAAGAAGAATGCGAAGAAGAATGCGAAGAAGAAGCGAAGAAGGAAGAAGAATGCGAAGAAGCAAGAAGAATGCGAAGAAGAAGAAGAATGCGAAGAAGAATGCGAAGAAGAAAGAGAAGAAGAATGCGAAGAAGAATGCGAAGAAGAATGCGAAGAAGAATGCGAAGAAGAATGCGAAGAGAAAAGAAGAATGCGAAGAAGAATGCGAAGACGAATGCGAAGAAGAAGCGAAGAAGAATGCGAAGAAGAAGGAAGAAGAATGCGAAGAAGAAGCGAAGAAGAAGAAGAAGAATGCGAAGAAGAATGCGAAGAATGCGAAGAAGAAGAAGAAGAATGCGAAGAAGAAAGAAGAAGAATGCGAAGAAGAAGAATGCGAAGAAGAAGAATGCGAAGAGAGAATGCGAAGAAGAGAAGAAGAAATGCGAAGAAGAATCGAAAGAAGAAGAAGAAGCGAAGAAGAATGCGAAGAAGAATCGAAGAAGAAGAAGAAGAAGAAGAAGAATGCGAGAAGAAGAGAATGCGAAGAAGAAGAAGAATGCGAAGAAGAAAAGAATGCGAAGAAGAATGCGAAGAAGAAGAATGCGAAGAAGAAGAAGAATGCGAAGAATGAGAGAAGAAGAAGAAGAATGCGAAGAAGAATGCGAAGAAGAATGAAAATGCGAAGAAGAAGAATGCGAAGAAGAAGAATGCGAAGAAGAATGCGAAGAAGAATGCGAAGAATGCGAAGAAGAATGCGAAGAAGAAGAATGCGAAGAAGAATGCGAAGAAGAAGAAGAACGAAGAAGAAGAAGAAGAAGAAACAGAAGAAAACATCAAAAGAAGAAGAACAAGAACAAGAACAAGAAGAAAAAGAAAAAGCAAAACACTCAATAAGCAAGGTGTCCATCGACCATCCCTCACACAGTACTGTCTTCAACCCACCACTAACTTAGGAGGTATCTGTTCACAGCTGAGTGGACTGAACACTGCCTGCACAAAACACCCCTCCCACATCTCCCCCCCCCCCCCCATATCAACCCCCGAATCAGTCTGAAACTTGTGCGGTCATATTGACTGCTTTGTGAAGTCATTCTGAAATGCCAGTGCCTCTGTTCTGAAGCTTTGCTCTGTGGACGACTCGTAAAATTCTCCTGCTGCAAGAGAGAGAAAAACCACAGAGAGAGAGAGGGAGGGATGGATGGAGGGAGGGAGGGAGGGAGGGAGGGAGGAAGAGAGAGAAAGAGCGAGGTAGAGGATGAGGAAATAAAGACAAGAGAGTGAGAGAGAAAACACAACAAAAGAGAGAAAGAGAGAGAGAAAGAGAGAGAGAGAGAGAGACAGACAGAAGACAGACAAACAAACATACAGAGAAACAGGCAGACAGAGACAGAGAGAGAGAGAGGGAAGGAGAGGGAAGGAGAGTGAGAGAGGCAGATGGACGGGGGGATACGGGGTGAGAGAAAGCGGGGGAAAAGAGAGGAGGAGAGACAAGCAGACAGACAGACAGACAGAGACAGGCAGACAGACAGACAGACAGACAGTCAGACAGACAGAGAGACAGACAGACAGACAGACAAAGACAGACAGACTGACAGAGAGAAAGAGAAAGCGAGAGAGAAAAGGGGGGAGGAAGAGAAAGAGAGAGAGAGAAGGAGAGAGAGAGAGTAAGAGAGAGAGAGAGAAAGAGAGAGAGAGGAGAAAGAGAGAGAGAGAAAGAGAGAGAAAGTGAGAGAGAAGAGAAAAAAGACAAACATACATACATGCATACATACATACATACAGAAGCAGACAGACAGACAGACAGACAGACAGACAGAGACAGAGACAGAGAGAGATTAAAAACTACTGGCATAAACACAACAATATTTGATTACGTCTGGTCTTCGTTCACAGGGGTTGCACAAGACTACAAGTCCACTAACTGTATAATGGCCATGAATAATCATGAATTCGACATATACATGTACACAGAGGTTACTGACAGACAAACGACATCATGATAACCATAAGATGAACAAGGTACAGATTACGTATTGTAAGATGAACAAGGTCAGATTACGTATTGTAAGATGAACAAGGTACAGACTACGTATTGTAAGATGAACAAGGTACAGACTACGTATTGTAAGATGAACAAGGTGCAGACTACGTATTGTAAGATGAACAAGGTACAGACTACGTATTGTAAGATGAACAAGGTACAGACTACTATTGTAAGATGAACAAGGTACAGACTACGTATTGTAAGATGAACAAGGTACAGACTACGTATTGTAAGATGAACAAGGTACAGACTACGTATTGTAAGATGAACAAGGTGCAGACTACTATTGTATGATGAACAAGGTGCAGACTACGTATTGTAAGATGAACAAGGTGCAGACTACGTATTGTAAGATGAACAAGGTACAGACTACGTATTGTAAGATGAACAAGTACAGACTACTATTGTAAGATGAACAAGGTACAGACTACGTATTGTAAGATGAACAAGGTACAGACTACGTATTGTAAGATGAACAAGGTACAGACTACGTATTGTAAGATGAACAAGGTACAGACTACGTATTGTAAGATGAACAAGGTACAGACTACGTATTGTAAGATGAACAAGGTACAGACTACGTATTGTATGATGAACAAGGTACAGACTACGTATTGTAAGATGAACAAGGTACAGACTACGTATGTAGATGAACAAGGTACAGACTACGTATTGTAAGATGAACAAGGTACAGACTACGTATTGTAAGATGAACAAGGTACAGACTACGTATTGTAAGATGAACAAGGTACAGACTACGTATTGTAAGATGAACAAGTACAGACTACGTATTGTAAGATGAACAAGGTACAGACTACGTATTGTAAGATGAACAAGGTACAGACTACGTATTGTAAATGAACAAGGTACAGACTACGTATTGTATGATGAACAAGGTGCAGACTACGTATTGTAAGATGAACAAGGTACAGACTACGTATTGTAAGATGAACAAGGTACAGACTACGTATTGTAAGATGAACAAGGTACAGACTACGTATTGTAAGATGAACAAGGTACAGACTACGTATTGTAAGTGAACAAGGTACAGACTACGTATTGTAAGATGAACAAGGTACAGACTACGTATTGTATGATGAACAAGGTACAGACTACGTATGTGAAGAATGATACAAGTGGACAGACTTACTTTGAAGATGTAACAAGGTACTGACTACGTATACAAAGAGAAAACGTAAACTGTAGTATTGTAAATCCAACAGCTTTGACACGTACAGAACTACGTATTGTAAGATGTGAACAAGCTACATGAATAAGTATTGTAATGAGCAAGTAAGATACATTGTAGTAACAATGGAAGAACTTCGTAATTGTAATGTAACAAGCTTGTCAGATACGTATAGTACAGATGTAACAAGGTAGAGCTACAGACTTGTCACGTATGTAGAACAGACGTACAACTACGTATTGGTACAGTTGAACATAGTAGAGTACACGTATTTGTAAATGAACAAGTGTCAGATACGTTTGTAAAACTGAAACAGTTGTCACAACTACGTATGGGAAGTTGTAAACAAGTACAGCTTTGTATATGTATGAGAACAAGGTACAGACTACGTATTGTAAGATGAACAAGGTACAGACTACGTATTGTAAGATGAACAAGGTACAGACTACGTATTGTAAGATGAACAAGGTGCAGACTACGTATTGTATTATGAACAATGTACAGACTACGTATTGTATGATGAACAAGGTACAGACTACGTATTGTAAGGTGAACAAGGTACAGACTACGTATTGTAAGATGAACAAGGTACAGACTACGTATTGTAAGATGAACAAGGTACAGACTACGTATGGTAAGAAGAAAGTGATCACCACGTGCCCGACAGGACTTTAACCCTTTGACGCCCTGACCCTGTCTACCAGCTTCCTGCACCGTTATCAGTCATACAAAGCAAAAACTTAACCTGTTGACTCCCTCTATCCAACAGCTTCCTGCACCGTTATCAGTCATAGCAAAGCAATGTCATGTAAGTTGTGAAGTACAGCTCTGTCAATATAGTTTGTCACGCCATCTGCAGAGTACTATTTGTCACACAATCTGTAGAGTACAGCTTTGTCACGCAATCTGTAAAGTACAGCTTTGTCACGCAATATGTAGAGTACAGCTCTGTCACACAATCTGTAGAGTACAGACTTGTCACGCAATATGTAAAGTACAGACTTGTCACACAATCTGTAGAGTACAGCTTTCGTCACACAATATGTAGAGTACACATTTGTCACACAATCTGTAGAGTACAGCTTTTGTCACACAACTGTAGAGTACACTTTGTCACACAACCTGTAGAGTACAGCTTTGTCACACAACTATAGAGTACAGCTTTGTCACACAACTGTAGAGTACAGCTTTGTCACGCAATCTATAGAGTACAGCTTTGTCACACAATCTGTAGAGTACAGCTTTGTCACACAATCTGTAGAGTACAGCTTTGTCACACAATCTATAGAGTACAGCTTTGTCACACAATCTGTAGAGTACAGCTTTGTCACACAATCTATAGAGTACAACTTTGTCACACAACTGTAGAGTACAGCTTTGTCACGCAACTTATAGAGTACAGCTTTGTCACACAACCTGTAGAGTACAGCTTTGTCATGCAATATGTAGAGTACAGCTTTGTCACACAATCTGTAGAGTACAGCTTTGTCAAGTAATCTGTAGAGTACAGCTTTGTCACACAATCTGTAGAGTACAGCTTTGTCACACAATCTGTAGAGTACAGCTTTGTCAGACAAGGTAATACAGCTTGTCACGCATAGAGTACAGCTTTGTACACAATCTGTAGAGTACAGACTGTCAGCAATCTGTAAGTACAGCTTTGTCACACAATCTGTAGAGTACAGACTTGTCACGCAATCTGTAGAGTACAGCTTTGTCACGCGATCTGTAGAGTACAGCTTTGTCACGCGATCTGTAGAGTACAGCTTGTCACGCAATCTGTAGAGTACAGCTTTGTCACGCGATCTGTAGAGTACAGCTTTGTCACGTTATCTGTTGAGTAAGCTTTGTCACGTAATCTGTTGAGTACAGCTTTGTCACGCAATCTGTAGAGTACAGCTTTGTCACGCAATCTGTAGAGTACAGCTTTGTCACGTAATCTGTAGAGTACAGCTTTATCACGTAATCTGCCAACCTGAATGGAACTCCATAGAATCGTGTTTGTCATACCCACTGTAGAAGTCATCATCATCATACCTACTGTTGTCTCGTAGTCTGTAAACATTAATGTAGCGTACAAAACAGGAACACACACACACACACACACACACACACACACACACACACACACACACACACACACACACACACACACACACACACACACACACACACACACACACACACAATGCACTCACACGCACATACACTCACACACACACACACACACACACAACACACACACACACATACACCCGCGCGCGCACGCGCGCGCACGTGCACACACACACACATACACACACATTCACTCACTCACTCTCTCTCTCTCTCTCTCTCCACACACACACACACACACACGTACACTCACACACACATACACTCGCACACACATACACACACACACATACACTCACACACACACACTCACACACATACACTCACACACACACACACACACACACCCACCCCCCCCCCCCCCCACACCCCCCACCCACCACACACACACAGAGGAAAGATTAATAGTATTGTCCTCACTTTATCCGTGGACAACAAGGCAACATTGGTGCATTCTGTCACACTAAAGACAGTATCTGTGTTAGATGTCTGTGTGCACTGGACGACACAGCCATGCTGGCACCAAAGTCCTCTCTGTGATTACGCCATCCGACTGGCACTAGCGGATGTAAACAGACGGTTGACCTTTTACTCCCCACCCTATCTACCAGCTGCAAAAAATTATCCCTTTGACTTCCTCACCCTATCTACTAGCTTTTTGCAGGAAGCTGATGGATAGGGTTAGGGGATTATCATCATCATCAAGTGCATTGCCACATGGCGCTGGCGATCGTGACTTTCCATCTGTTTCTCTCTCTTGTTGCCTCAAGCACCTCTTCCACCTCTTTGTCTTTATCAACTCTGCAAGTCTGTCCAATATTTTGTCCCTGGGTTTACCTGGTGCTCTCTTTCCCTCCAGCTTTCCTGTTGTGACCAGGTGCTCCATTCCCCTTCCTCATAAAATCGCATGTAAATATTACCTGTCTTTTCCTAATCTTCCTTATCAATGATCTTCTTGTGTATGCCTCCATCAAGACTATTCCATTCTTCTTAGAAACAACATTTCGGCTGCCGAAATCTTGTTCTGGTTTTGCTTGTTGACTGTCCACGCCTCACAACCGTATAACATTACCGGTTCTATATAACATTCATGAACTCTCTTCTTGATGTTAATTGATAGCATTTGTTGGTAAGAATGCTTGAGGAGGATCAAAGGGTTAAATGTTTGCATTGTTGGCGTTGATGACGATGCAGAACACCAGTGGGTAGGGTGAAGGAGTCAAAGGGTTAACCAGTAACAGACTACCCATTACAATGTTTGAGTTCGAAACCCCATAGGTCCATTCAAAATCATTGTGTTTTTTTCTGTTGCAATCAGCTGCTACCAAGAGTTGAGCGTGCTGTAGGCTACATGACTGTAGATCAGTGTGGTAGGATAGCCATATTTCTGACATCAACAACTCAAGATGGGAAATGAAATAAACTTCGTGCTTCACCATACGTCTACCCTGTCACTTCTTTGATATCTAGGGACAGGTCACATTTCTGACATCAACAACTCATCGTCATCATCATCATCAGGTGCCCTGCCACATGGCGTTAGCGATCATGGACTTCCATCTGTCTCTATCTCTCGTTGCCCCTGGCATCTCCCCCACCCTCCTCGTCCCCAGCCACTCTGCAAGTCCGTCCAGCATTTTATCCCTGGGTCTACCCGGTGCTCTCTTTCCCTCCAGCTTTCCCGTTGTGACCAGGTGCTCCAAATCCCCCTTCCTCATAAAATGCCCTATAAATGTTGCCTGTCTTTTCCTAATCTTCCTTATGAGTGATCTACTTGTGTCTGCCTCCATCAAGACTGTCTCATTTGTTTTCTTTGCTGTCCATGGAACTCTCAACATTCTTGTTAGAAACCACATCTCGGCTGCCTCAATCTTGTTCTGGCTTTGCTTGTTGACTGTCCACGCCTCACATCCGTACAACAGTATTGGTTCTACATAACATTCAAGAACTCTTTTCCTGATGTTAACTGATCAACAACTCAGGATGGGAAATAAAATTGACACCGTGTTTCATAATGCACCCACCCTGTCACTTCAGTGCTTTATGGCCAAATAGCAACAACAACAACAAAATGACCGTATTTATCGCCTGATGTGGCCTGACCATGTGGACAGCCAACAAAAGAACAGTTTCAGTTTCAGTTTCTCAAAATAACGTTTCTACACTCGGAATGAATTCCACTTCCACTGACACAACTGGTATCATGTGATGAGAAGATCCACACTGATCATGGCACAAGCCTTAAGCTGCACATAAACCCTATGTGTTGGTAAACCACTGATGCCATGTGATAGAGAAGATCCACAATGATCATGGCACAAGCCTTAAGCTGCACATAAACCCTATGTGTTGGTAAGCCACTGATGCCATGTGATAGAGAAGATCCACAATGATCATGGCACAAGCCTTAAGCTGCACATAAACCCTATGTGTTGGTAAGCCACTGATACCATGTGATGGAGAAGACCCACAATGATCATGGCACAAGTCTTAAGCCTGCACATAAACCCTGTGTGTTGGTAAGCCACTGATGCCATGTGATGGAGAAGACCCACAATGATCATGGCACAAGCCTTAAGCCTGCACATAAACCCTGTGTGTTGGTAAACCACTGATGCCATGTGATGGAGAAGATCCACAATGATCAGGGCACAAGCCTTAAGCCTGCACATAAGATCCAAAATGATCATGGCACAAGCCTTTAGCCTGCACATAAACCCTATGTGTTGGCAAATCACTGATGCCATGTGATGGAGAAGATCCAAAATGATCATGGCACAAGCCTTAAGCCTACACATAAACCCTATGTGTTGGTAAGCCACTGATGCCATGTGATGGAGAAGATCAAATGTAATCACACACACACACACACACACACACACACACACACACACACACACACACACACACACTCACACACACACACACACACACACACACACACACACACACACACACACACACACACACATACACAGCAACAGCAAGTCATATATTATTTACCACGCTTCTATTGACTATCGTCTTGTCCTTCAACAATCAAACCTCCAAGGTCAACAGTTTGCCATCTGATACGCTATCAACAGAAAACTTGATAAGACAAGGTCATGACCCGATGCCCTCCTGACCTCGCTGTTATGACAAATCCGTAAGCTTTCATGGTGACTGGTAACTTTAGTTACACATTTAATTTGTATTCAGGTATGTTTCTAAAATCCCTTGTGCAATAAATTGGACGGAGTGGTCAACGTGAGGGTCATCTCCGTAATTTATGTGCACGAATGCATTGGTACCTGTACTTAATGTTCCTTTCCTTTTTTTTCCATGTTGGAATATTGTGTATGTTTTGAAACGGTTATAGCCCTGATATGGCTCTACCCAGTCGGCTGGGCTTTAAACAAAAAACAGCAATAACAATAGAAGTTAGACAAGCTGACACAACGACACTGTCTGGCACTCTACACTACTGTAGGTAGAGCCACAACCACCCTGGGGCTGTGTCACAGACTTATGGACTTTTCTTGTACGACTCGTACAACGCAATTGTCCAAATACATTCGGACTGACTGCGCCTCACACAAGATTAGACTTTTAAGTGGACACAGGGACTCCAGCTGTTTGACGGTTGCTTTGTCCTTGTACAGTCTGCGTATTGTGTGTGTGTGTGTGTGTGTTGTGTGTGTGTGTGTGTGTGTGTGTGTGTGTGTGTGTGGTGTGTGTGGTGTGTGTGTGTGTGTGTGTGTGTGTGTGTGTGTGTGTGTGTGTGTGTGTGTGTGTGTGTGTGTTGTGTGTGTATGTGTGTGTGTGTGTGTGTGTGTGTGTATGTGTGTGTGTGTGTTATGTGTGTGTGTGTATGTATGTGTGTGTGTGTGTTGTGTGGTGTGTGTATGTTGGTGTGTTTGTGTGTGTATGTGTGGTGTGTGTATGTGTGTGTGTGTGTGTGTATGTGTGTGTGTGTGTTGTATGTGTGGTGTGTTGTGTGTGTAGTGTGTGTGTGTATGTGTGTGTGGTGTTGTGTGTGTATGTAGTGTTGTGTTGTTGTGTGTGATGTTGTGTGTGTGTGGTTGTGTGTGTGTGTATGTGTGTGTGTGTGTATGTGGTGTGTGTGTGTGTATGTGTTGGTGTTGTGTTGTTATGTGTGTGTGTGTATGTATGGTGGTGTTGTGATGTTGTGTGTAGTGTGTTGTTGGTTGTGTGTGATGTATGTGTGTGTATGATGTGTGAGTGTTTTGTGATGTGTGTGTGTGTGTATGTGTGTGTGTGTGTGTGTTGGTGTGTGTATGTGTGTGGTGTGTGTGTGTGTGTGTATGTTGTGTGTTGTGTTTTGGGGTGTGTGTTGTGTGTTGTGTGTGGTGTGTGGTGTGTGTGTGTGTGGTGTGTGTTGTGTGTTGTGTGTGTGTAGTGTGTGTGGTGTGTGTGATGTGTGTAGTGTGTGTGTTGTGTGTGTGTGTGTGTTGTGGTGTGTAGTGGTGTGTGTGTGGTGTTGTGTGTATAGTGTGTATGTGTGTGTGTGTGTGTATGTGCAGGTTGGTGTGTTTTCATGTCTCTTATAAACACGAAGTGATATGTGTGCATGGTGCTTTAGTGCATACTTGGGTTGTGTTTGCAATAAAACGGAAGGCTTTATGCATACTAGAGGTTTATGTACAGCTTTATGCATAAACACAGAAGGCTTTATGCAATAAAACGGAAGGCTTTTGCAATAAACACAGAAGGCTTATGCAATAAATACAGGAAGGCTTTATGCAATAAACACGGAAGGCTTTATGCAATAAACACGGAAGGCTTATGCAATAAACACGGAAGGCTTTATGCAAAAAACGAAGGCTTATGCAATAAACACGGAAGGCTTTATGCAATAAACACAGAAGGCTTTATGCAATAAACACGGAAGGCTTTATGCAATAAACACGGAAGGCTTTATGCAATAAACACGGAAGGCTTTATGCAATAAACACAGAAGGCTTTATGCAATAAACACGGAAGGTCTTTATGCAATAAACACGGAAGGCTTTATGCAATAAACACAGGAAGTCTTTATGCAATAAACACGGAAGGCTTTATGCAATAAACACGGAAGGCTTTATGCAATAAACACGGAAGGCTTTATGCAATAAACACGGAAGGCTTTATGCAATAAACACGGAAGTCTTTATGCAATAAACACGAAGGCTTTATGCAATAAACACGGAAGGCTTTATGCAATAAACACGGAAGGCTTTATGCAATAAACACAGAAGGCTTTATGCAATAAACACAGAAGGCTTTGTGCAATAAACACGAAGGCTTTTGCAATAAACAACAGAAGGTCTTTATGAATAAACACAGAAGACTTGTGCAATAAACACAGAAGGCTTTTGCAATAAACACAGAAGCTTTTATGCAATAAAACACAGAAGGCTTTATGCAATAAACACGGAAGGTTTATGCACTGGCAGGTCTGTAACGGTGTTGACTGGAAAATGGGAAAAATCTTCAGTGTGGTGCATGCTCAGTCTGATAACTAAAAGTCAAAGAGGTCACCAGGTCTCCTCTCAGTCTGATAACTAAAAGTCAAAGAAGTCACCAAGTCTCCTCTCTGTCTGATAACTAAAAGTCAAAGAAGTCACCAGGTCACCTCTCTGTCTGATAACTAAAAGTCAAAGAAGTCACCAGGACTCCTGTCTGTCTGATAACTAAAAGTCAAAGAAGTCACCAAGTCACCTCTCTGTCTGATAAACTAAAAGTCAAAGAAGTCACCAAGTCACCTCTCTGTCTGATAACTAAAAGTCAAAGAAGTCACCAGTCATCCTCTCTGTCTGATAACTAAAAGTCAAAGAAGTCACCAATCACCTCTCTGTCTGATAACTAAAAGTCAAAGAAGTCACCAAGTCACCTCTCTGTCTGATAACTAAAAGTCAAAGAAGTCACCAAGTCACCTACCTGTCTGATAACTAAAAGTCAAAGAAGTCACCAGGTCTCCTCTCTGTCTGATAACTAAAAGTCAAAGAAACCTACCTGTCTGATAACTAAAAGTCAAAGAAGTCACCAAGTCACCTACCTGTCTGATAACTAAAAGTCAAAGAAGTCACCAGGTCTCCTCTCTGTCTGATAACTAAAAGTCAAAGAAGTCACCAAGTCATCTACCTGTCTGATAACTAAAAGTCAAAGAAGTCACCAAATCTCCTCTCTGTTTGATAACTAAAAGTCAAAGAAGTCACCAAATCTCCTCTCTGTATGATAACTAAAAGTCAAAGAAGTCACCAAGTCTCCTGCCCTGTCTGTTAACTAAAAGTCAAAGAAGTCACCAAATCTCCTCTCTGTCTGATAACTAAAAGTCAAAGAAGTCACCAAATCTCCTCTTTGTCTGATAACTAAAAGTCAAAGAAGTCACCAAGTCTCCTCTCTGTTTGACAACTAAAAGGCAAAGAAGTCACCAAGTCACCTACCTGTCTGATAACTTAAAGTCCAAGAAGTCACCAAGTCCACCTCCCTACTTTACTGTCTCTAACCACTGACTAAATAAGCATTGCTTTCATAATGATAACAATAATTAATAATAATTACATTATTTTTATAGCGCAAAATCTTGATAAAATCAAATCTAAGCGCACGCACACACACGCACGCACCACACACACACACACACACACACACACACACACACACACACACACACACACACACATACACACACACACACACACACACAACATACACACACACACACACACACACACACACACACACACACACACACACACACACACACACACACACACACACACACACACGCATGGCTATAAATGGGGAGAAAGATATTTGCTTGCTCTTTTTTGTTGTGAAATTGTTGAATACATAAATGTTCCCACATCATTTACTTTGCTTTTCAATTAGTAAAACAGGCTTGATGTCTGTTGGTCAGATTAGGGTTTAGCAAATCTGATAAAACATACAGAACACTGAATTAAGATATCAGTCTGATCTTGTACACACAGATTGGATTAGGCATACAGGGCACTGGATTAAGAATCTGTCTGATCTTGCACCATGTCAGATTAAGATATCAATCTGATCTTGTGTCAGGGACCAGCAGAGAGATCCCAAGACTTATTGTCACTGTCCGTTATGCCAGCTGCTGTTGGGCACAGATTATGCCAGTACCAGACTAAGTATTGTTGACTTCTGTATGTGCCGTCAGTCACAAGCCGTGCATAAACACAACGGGCGGCTAAGGTTTGACCTTTGACCTTTCCTATAGGTTCCTTGCGCTATTGTCCTAAGCTTGTAAAGGAAACGACACTAGGCTACTGCAATGCCTATAATGATAAGGTTGGCCCATGACCCTGAGGTTGTAGGAGAGTGAGGTGGTAGAGACCTCTTTTTATCTTGGGTACGGCATGATGAGGATCATTCCCATCTCCTCTCACTCGCTGCTTTCTATCTCTTACCCAACGAAAATCCGTTGTTGGACGTAGGCCTTCCCCAGCTGCTTCCATTCACTTCGTTCCAGAGCTTTTCCTGTCCAGTTCTTGTCAAGTCCATCTAGGTCGTCTCTCCATCTAGTTTTCTGTCTTCCTCTATTGCGAATGCCGTCTCTTGGTATCCAGAACGTGTGTTTTGTCGTCCAACGATTGTCCATTCTCCGGGAGAGATGTCCTGCCCAGTACCGTTTCAGTTTGTTGATGGTTTACATGATGTCTCGCACTTTTGTTCTTTTTCTGATCCACTGAACCGTTTAGTGATCTTTCCAGGTGACACAAGCATGATTCTTTCGTGTGCTCGCTGCATGGTTCTTGGGAACTAACAGCCTCGCTGCTTTATCTTTCCTAACTGTGAGAACAGTCAGGTCACAGCTGGACAGACAGAAGGCTGTACCTACATATCTGTCCCACTGACGTCATTCACAGTTATGGAAACACGTTCAGGCAGATTGGAATGTCAGGGCCTTCCTCTGCACCAGCCTGGCCTCTGCCTTATAATGTCCACTACAGACATTTTGAAAGCTCTCAACCTTACCCACAAATGTCATTTTGCTGTTAACAACGTGGTTTTATTACATACAGACTTTATTCCCGAGCGCAAAAAACTCTCCTAGGAATATCAAAATTGAAAGTTCATATATAGTAAGACATTCTTTGGTCATCATTGACAAAATGCCCTTTTCTACATTTGATACAACAGCAACAGCAGCAGCAACAACAACAACAGAAATAACAGCAGCAGCAACAACAACAACAACAGCAATAACAACAACAACAACAATAACAACAACAACAGCAATAACAACAACAACAACAACAACAACAACAGCAACAACAACAGCAACAACAACAACAAAGCAAAAAAGGAATTCCACATCATTTCTTTCGGTCAGCCTGGCTCCTTGCCGTGGACACAAGATGGAACATCCCGAGTCCATCCCAGCCACGTGAACAACTGGCCATTGGCTGCCCATCCTACATGTTTCTATCATTCTGGTGGTGTCAGCTTTGTGTTTACATATGTCCACTGGCCTGTTGGCTGCCAATCCTACATGTTTCTATCATTCTGCTGGTGTCAGCTTTGTGTTTCATAGGTCCACTGACCTGTTGGCTGCCCATCCTACATGTTTCCATCATTGTGCTGGTGTCAGCTTTGTGTTTCATATGTCCACTGGCCTGTTGGCTGCCCATCTTAATGTTTCTATCATTCTGGTGGTGTCAGCTTTGTGTTTTCACATGTCCACTGGCCTGTTGGCTGCCCATCTTAATGTTTCTATCATTCTGGTGGTGTCAGCTTTGTGTTTCACATGTCCACTGGCCTGTTGGCTGCCAATCCTACATGTTTCTATCATTCTGGTGGTGTCAGCTTTGTGTTTCACATGTCCACTGGCCTGTTGGCTGCCCATCTTAATGTTTCTATCATTCTGGTGGTGTCAGCTTTGTGTTTCACATGTCCACTGGCCTGTTGGCTGCCCATCTTAATGTTTCTATCATTCTGGTGGTGTCAGCTTTGTGTTTCACATGTCCACTGGCCTGCTGGCTGCCCATCTTAATGTTTCTATCATTCTGGTGGTGTCAGCTTTGTGTTTCACATGTCCACTGGCCTGTTGGCTGCCCATCTTAATGTTTCTATCATTCTGGTGATGTCAGCTTTGTGTTTCACATGTCCACTGGCCTGATGGCCACTATGACAACACTCACCGTTATGACACAAGACATATCATCAACTCTCTGTCCAATCACAATATGACTCAACACATTTCTGAACCAACCCATCAAAAAGGTCACATTCTTGACTGGATCATTTCTCGTGATCACCACAATTCAGCTACTAACAACTGCTTAGTTCTTTCTACCCGTCTAACTTCAGCCCTTCCATCTGACCACTCTGCAATTCTCTGTTCTCTTGACATTTCTCCTCCTTCCCGTACCACGCGCACAGTGACTCGACGCAATCTCAAATCTATCGACCTCTCCACATTTTCATCTGATGCCTCCCGTCTCCTTTCTGAAAAGTCACATAACCTTGCCGATGAATTCTATACTACTCTCCACCATCTTCTGGACACTCATGCTCCAGCCACAACCCGTCTTTTACCTGACCGCCCCCCTACCCCCTGGCTCACTCATGAGATTGCCTGTGCAAAACGTGCCCGCCGCAGAGCAGAGCGCCGCTGGCGCAAATCCAAACTCACTGTACATAGGCAACTTTTCCAAGCCTCTAAAACAAAAGTATCCACCCTCATTGCATCTGCAAAAACAAGCTATTTCCAAACCAAAATCCTGAATGCCTCTTCTTCAAAAGAACTCTTTACAACCATGAATCATCTCCTTGGCACACGAAAAGACTTACCTCTCCCAACAAAACATACAAATGAAGAACTCCCATCTGTATTCTCTAAGTATTTCACCACCAAAATACAAACTCTTCGTGACAGGCTTGACAGGACACCCTGTCAACCATGCCCACCTGACCCTTCCTTCTCTGGCACACCTCTCACTACTTTTACCCCAGTCTCACAAGAAGAAATTTTCAACACAATCAGATCCATGTCGTTCAAAACCTGCGAACTGGATCCTCTTCCAGGTTCTCTCTACTCCGATTGTCTCCCTACTCTCCTCCCATTCATCACTGACATCATCAACACTTTTTTCCAAACTGGAAACTCAAATCTTAAGCGCACGATGTCACACTCTCCTCACAAACACACACACAGACCCACAATAAACCCTGAAAAAATTACAGCCAACCTAATCCCTCATCTGTCAAAACTCCTAAAATCACACCCAACCACACACTCCACACTCCACACAACAATCACCCAATCCCCACACCACACGCATGCCATAAACTGGGAAAAGATATTTGCTTCACTCTCTTCCTTTGAAATGATACATAAATGTTTCCCACACTCCTTGACTTTGCGCTTTCGATTATAACATTGACTATTGGTAGTTAGTTTTGCTAGACTTACATCAAACTTGAATTTGACATAGTCTGATCTTTTATCCCCTTGGATTAGCAACGGGCATGGATAAAGAAACTGTTCTATCTTGCACATTCTTCAATGATATCCTGATCTTGGGGTGTCACAGGACCATGCGAGGTCCCAAGATCTTTTTCACGTCGTTATACCACCTGTTCACAATATCCAAGTCCAACTAATATTATATACCCATTCAAATGCGTGCATAACACAACTTCGGCTAAGTTGACCTTGACCTATAATATACAGGCCTTGCCTATCGTCCTAAGCTATGTAAACGGAACATAGGCACTGGATGACCACAATGATAAGTTCAGCCTTATGTAGGACAGACGATGTAAGCTATCTTTCATTGGCTACCGTGCATGATAACTTTCCCACTGCCTCCTCTTCTCCTGCCTTTGTAACTCTCAGTCCCAATTTTGTTCAGCTAAACCCTGGTGCTCTGCATTGACTTCCTGTTCCAGACATTTTGTTTCTCAAACCTGCTAGTCTTGCTACTAGTTCATCTCCATCGTATGAATGCCTCTTGATCCAGGAAGTATTCTTGTGGCAAACTTTGCATAACTCGTGTCTCATCCTTTCATAATGTCTGCATGTTTACTATGCATCCACTCTGTCTGTCTTCCTGCATCCCACCTTCCATCCTCATCCATACAAACAATGCTTGTTCCGCCTTGTCTCAAAGAACAAAGCTGACCACATATCTTCTCCTCTGTGAGAACATTCATGGTCACAGCGGGAACAAAGCGCTTACCATACAATCTAGCCCACTGCGTACATATCACAGTTATGGCACAATACTGTTCAAGCCAATTGGAATTCATGTTCCCTCAGCACCTCCGGCCTCTGCCTATATTCCACTACGACTTTTCGCTTACCACCACAAATGCTTTCTATAACAATGGTTCAGTTATCCTTGTTTCCCGGCCACTCTCCTGGAACAAAATAATCAAATATAAACTTCTTTCGGTCTCTTTCAGCCATTTCTACTTTGATACCACTGCAATCGCTCTGCAAAAAAACACTGTATCACCTGCTAAATCCAACTACAACCCCGCAATACACACCTTCACGCACAAATCAGTATAAAATAATCAATAGTATAAAGTGCTCTCTGATTTCATGCTATACGCAATGCTATTCTACTCCCAATTTGCAATGAATGGGAATTGGTGGTGTTGATGTTCTGTTCTGTGTGGTTGCTTTGGGGTGGTGTCCTGTGCCGTGGCTGCTCGCGCTGGATTGATATTTCGAGTTCGCTATATAACATATTGTGTTATATAGCATGGACGTGCATGTGTGTCATCTATGTTCTATATTCGCTTGGTGTCAGCTATTGTGTTATGAATGATACGCCAGTTGCTGCCCATCTACATGAGTATTCTATCATTGTGTGTCATGCTTGTGTTCATATGTATGGCATATGCGTTGCCCATGCCTAATTGATTTGTCAATTTTGGTGATTCATATTGTGATTAATTTATTCATCTGTATGGCTGCCCATCTAATGTTTCTATCATTCTGGTGGTGTCAGCTTTGTGTTAATATGTCCACTGGCCTGTTGGCTGCCCATCTAATATGTTTCCATCATTCTGGTGGATGTCAGCTTTGTGTTTATAGTCCACTGGCCTGTTGGCTGCCCATCTAATGTTTCTATCATTGTGGTGGTGTCAGCTTTGTGTTTAATATGTCCACTGGCCTGTTGGCTGCCCATCTCTTAATGTTTCCATCATTCTGGTGTGTCAGCTTTGTGTTACATATGTCCACTGGCCTGTTGGCTGCCCATCTTAATGTTTCTATCATTCTTGTGGTGTCAGCTTTGTGTTTATAGGTCCACTGACCTGTTGGCTGCCCATCCTAATGTTTCATCATTCTGGTGATGTCAGCTTTGTGTTACATTGTCCACTGGCCTGTTGGCTGCCCATCTTACATGTATGTTTCCATCATTCTGGTGATGTCAGCTTTGTGTTTAATAGGTCCACTGACCTGTTGGCTGCCCATCCTAATGTTTCTATCATTCTGGTGATGTCAGCTTTGTGTTCAATGTCCACTGGCCTGTTGGCTGCCCATCTAATGTTTCTATCATTCTGTGATGTCAGCTTTGTGTTTCATAGTCCACTGGCCTGTTTGGCTGCCCATCCTAATGTTTCTATCATTCTGTGATGTCAGCTTTGTGTTTCATAGTCCACTGCCTGCTGGCTGCCCATCCTAATGTTTCTATCATTCTGGTGGTGTCAGCTTTGTGTTTCATATGTCCACTGGCCTGTTGGCTGCCATCTACATGTAATGTTTCCATCATTCTGGTGGTGTCAGCTTTGTGTTTGATAGGTCCACTGGACCTGTTGGCTGCCCATCCTAATGTTTCTATCATTCTGGTGGATGTCAGCTTTGTGTTTACAATGTCCACTGGCCTGTTGGCTGCCATCCTACATGTTTCTTCATTTCTGGTGGTGTCAGCTTTGTGTTTCACATGTCCACTGGCCTGTTGGCTGCCCAATCCTACATGTTTCTATCATTCTGGTGTGTCAGCTTTGTGTTACATATGTCCACTGACCTTGGCTGCCATCCTACATGTTTCTATCATTCTGGTGATGTCAGCTTTGTGTTACATATGTCCATGGCCTGTTGGCTGCCCATCCTACATGTTTTCATCATTCTGGTGTGTCAGCTTTGTGTTACATATGTCCACTGGCCTGTTGGCTGCCATCCTACATGTTTTCCATCATTCTGGTGATGTCAGCTTTGTGTGTTACATAGTCCACTGGCCTGTTGGCTGCCCATCTTAATGTTTCCATCATTCTGGTGGTGTCAGCTTTGTGTTACATATGTCCACTGGCCTGTTGGCTGCCATCCTACATGTTTTCATCATTCTGGTGATGTCAGCTTTGTGTTTGAATAGTCCACTGGCCTGTGGCTGCCCATCTTAATGTTTCCATCATTCTGGTGGTGTCAGCTTTGTGTTACATATGTCCACTGGCCTGTTGGCTGCCCATCCTACATGTAATGTTTCCATCATTCTGGTGGTGTCAGCTTTGTGTGTCATATGTCCACTGGCCTGCTGGCTGCCCATCGTAATGTGTCCATCATCGTAGTGAAATCAGTTTAGCATTTCGTATGTCCCTGTCCCCCCCCCCCCCCCGTCCCATTTGAAGACCATACCGGTACACAAGGTTGTGTGCTGGGTCAGGGAGTCTGACAGATGATTGTTGTTATAATGGAACATATGGATTTGTCCCATGTTAGGAATACCTCCTTATGAGATTCCAAACTGCTTACCTCCGTACTTAAGTTGAATTAATGATATAAACAATGATGATGATGATGATGATGATGATGATGATGATGATGATGATGATGATGATGACGACGACGACGACGACGACGATGATAATAGTGATGATGATAATAAAAAAAAGATAACAATGAAAATATTAATGAAAATATTGATGAAAATAATAATGATGATGATAATAATAACAACAATAATAATAACAACAATAATAATAACAATAATAATAATAACAATAATGATAAAAATAATAATAGGAATAATAATAATAATAATATAATAATGATAATAATAATAATAATAATAATATAATAATATAATAATGATAATAGGTATTGTCACCCTATAAAGGACATCATAGTGTCATTTTGCAATGCATTACATCAGAACATACCACAACACCATCAGCAGAACATCATCAAGGCGCAGGTTTTTCATGAAAGAAGGCCACACAGTGAACCATTATAACCTACTGCTGTCAGGTGAGCTTGTGATGATATGATGACACCATGTGCTACAAAAGCCTCAATAACGCAGCCCCCGATTACCTGTCAAGCCTACTTGAGATCTATGTTCCCTCACGTACCCTCCGCTCTGCCTCCGATCCTCTGACTTTTCGCTTTCCACGCACCA
>CM060306.1:134253789-134261289 GCA_030674185.1 Monoplex corrugatus | reverse complement strand
AACCACAGATGTTCCTGCAGACTGGTATGAATTGTCGACAGAGCTGTGGACACAAACATCCATTTCTACAGCTGAACCCCAGACAACATAAAACTGTTGTCCTGTATGCTGCTGACGTTTGTCATGATCCAACTATTGTGGTGATGTCAGTGTGATGTGTCATAACTCACGTTTGTCATGATCCAACTATTGTGGTGATGTCAGTGTCATGTGTCATAACTCATGTTTGTCATGATCCAACTATTGTGGTGATGTCAGTGTGATGTGTCATAACTCATGTTTGTCATGATCCAACTATTGTGGTGATGTCAGTGTCATGTGTCATAACTCACGTTTGTCATGATCCAACTATTGTGGTGATGTCAGTGTCATGTGTCATAACTCATGTTTGTCATGATCCAACTATTGTGGTGATGTCAGTGTCATGTGTCATAACTCATGTTTGTCATGATCCAACTATTGTGGTGATGTCAGTGTGATGTGTCATAACTCATGTTTGTCATGATCCAACTATTGTGGTGATGTCAGTGTCATGTGTCATAACTCATGTTTGTCATGATCAACTATTGTGGTGATGTCAGTGTGATGTGTCATAACTCACGTTTGTCATGATCCAACTATTGTGGTGATGTAATAATTAATAATAATAATTACAATATTTATATAGCGCAAAATCTTGACAAAATCAAATCTAAGCGCTGAAGCAGACACACACGCACGCACGCACGCACGCGCGCGCACGCACACACACACACACACACACACACACACACACACACACACACACACACACACACACACACACACACACACACACACACACACACACACACACACACACGCATGGCTATAAATGGGGAGAAAGAATAAAAGCAATAAAAGCATGAATAAAAGCAATGGAAAATTATAGAGAGCATAGCATATACAATTATATATTATAACCATGTGATTCCCCTCCGAGCGGAGACAGGCTGCAGAGGGGGGGGGGGGGGTTGAGTGAGGTTAGGATTTTATGCGGAGGAGAAAAGGTGAGTTTTGAGAGCGGACTTGAAGGAGACAAAAGTAGGTTGCTGACGGACTGAGAGAGGAAGTTTGTTCCAGGAGAGTGGACCAGAAACAGAGAAGGCTCGTGGACCATAGGTATTGAGCTTAGTGCGTGGAAAGCGAAAAGTCAGAGGATCGGAGGCAGAGCGGAGGGTACGTGATGGAAGATAGATCTCAAGTAGGCTTGACAGGTAATCGGGGGCTGCGTTATTGAGGCTTTTGTAGCACATAGTGTCTAGTTTGTACTGTATGCGCTTTGATACAGGGAGCCAGTGAAGTTGTGCCAGGAGAGGAGATATGTGGTCAGCTTTTTTCTTTTTGAGTACAAGGCGTACAGCATTGTTTTGAATGCGCTGTAGGATGTGAATGGTGGAGGCAGGAAGACCAGACAGGAGTGAATTGCAATAGTCAATGCGAGACATTATGAAGGAGAGAACGAGTTTTGCAGTTGTTTCGACAGAGAGATACTTCCTGATCAGCCTTATACGATGGAGATGATAGTAGCAAGAATAGAATAGGCAGAATAGGGACGTCAGTGTGATGTGTCATAACTCATGTTTGTCATGATCCAACTATTGTGGTGATGTCAGTGTGATGTGTCATAACTCATGTTTGTCATGATCCAACTATTGTGGTGATGTAGTGTGATGTGTCATAACTCACGTTTGTCATGATCCAACTATTGTGGTGATGTCAGTGTGATGTGTCATAACTCATGTTTGTCATGATCCAACTATTGTGGTGATGTCAGTGTGATGTGTCATAACTCATGTTTGTCATGATCCAACTATTGTGGTGATGTCAGTGTGATGTGTCATAACTCACGTTTGTCATGATCCAACTATTGTGGTGATGTCAGTGTGATGTGTCATAACTCACGTTTGTCATGATCCAACTATTGTGGTGATGTCAGTGTGATGTGTCATAACTCATGTTTGTCATGATCCAACTATTGTGGTGATGTCAGTGTGATGTGTCATAACTCACGTTTGTCATGATCCAACTATTGTGGTGATGTCAGTGTGATGTGTCATAACTCATGTTTGTCATGATCCAACTATTGTGGTGATGTCAGTGTGATGTGTCATAACTCACGTTTGTCATGATCCAACTATTGTGGTGATGTCAGTGTCATGTGTCATAACTCACGTTTGTCATGATCCAACTATTGTGGTGATGTCAGTGTGATGTGTCATAACTCACGTTTGTCATGATCCAACTATTGTGGTGATGTCAGTGTGATGTGTCATAACTCATGTTTGTCCTACCTGCCTATTCTATAACTTTGCCAGCGCCTTGAATTTTGCACTTGCTCGTGGAGTCTGCCAGACAAATACTGACAGATCAGGTCGGCCCATGAAAGTGTTTGTATGTGATAATACCTCTCGAACACACTCGAGTCTTTTTGTCCAAACGGAGCAGGAATGATAGAGTCTTGTTTGTGTCCTTGTTTCTTTCTTTGCTAATCCCTTAAATACCAAGCCGTCACAATGATACATGACCACTTGACTGGCATAACGACATACATGCCTTGCCAACCCCCAAAGCTACGTCGGCGGAAGCCTTGAGCTCCTGGCATGTGTGAGTCGCACATATCTGTATAGGACAAAGGCCAGATGTAAATGTGCATCCCGGGGTGCGGGGAATCCCCAGCGAACAATCCTTTCTCGTGCTTCTAGTACACGTGTTTTGGCCAGATGGTAAGCGCGGGGCAGCCCTGACAGAAACCGATGAGCACTGAAAGTGGGGGTGTTGGGTCATATTGTGTACACTGACCAACCCTGACACCAGGCAGTTTCAGCCATCATGACTTAAACATCGATCAGCTATCAGCATGGTGCTGGACACACACCACTTTGGAACACAGGCGTTCACGCCACAACAGGCTAACAATGACTGACACGCATTTCAGCCATCAATTCAGATCATGATGCAATCCGTCTAAACGGACTTACAAGGCAAAGTGTCACCGTGTGTGTGTGAGGAAATCTCATTTCGTCTCCTGTGTATGTCCCTGGATTTAATCACAAAGTGCAAAAATATTAGATGGTGCAGAGAGTGAGCTGTGACCTGGTGATTACAGCACGTCTTTACTTTTTGGCTCCCTCACCCTATTCACCAGCTTCCTGTATTTTCAACCATGATAAAAAGCCCCAAACTTAACCCTATTATTCCCTCAGCTCTCCCTATCCACCATCTTCCTTGATTTTATCAAGATTTTGCGCTATACAAATAAAATATTGTATTGTATTGTACTTAATACTTTCAGTCCCTCACCCTGTCCACCAGCTTTCTATTTAACCCTACTCCTTACCCTGTCCACCAGCTTTCTATTTAACCCTTTTACTCCTCACCATGTCCACCAGCTTTGTATTGAACCCTTACTCCTCACCCTGTCCACCAGCTTTCTATTTAACCCTTTTACTCCTCACCCTGTCCACCAGCTTTCTATTTAACCCTTTACTCCTCACCCTGTCCACCAGCTTTCTATTTAACCCTTATTCCTCACCCTGTCCACCAGTTTTCTATTGAACCCTTACTCCTCACCCTGTCCGCCAGCTTTCTATTTAACACTTTTACTCCTCCCCCTATCCACCAGCTTTCTATTTAACCCTTTTACTCCTCCCTATCCACCAGCTTTCTATTTAACACTTTTACTCCTCACCCTGTCCACCAGCTTTCTATTTAACTCTTTTACTCCTCCCCCTATCCACCAGCTTTCTATTTAACACTTTTACTCCTCACCCTGTCCACCAGCTTTCTATTTAACCCTTTTACTCCTCACCCTATCCACAAGCTTTCTATTTAACACTTTTACTCCTCACCCTATCCACCAGCTTTCTATTTAACCCTTTTACTCCTCCCCCTATCCACCAGCTTTCTATTTAACACTTTTACTCCTCACCCTGTCCACCAGCTTTCTATTTAACCCTTTTACTCCTCCCCCTATCCACCAGCTTTCTATTTAACACTTTTACTCCTCATCCTATCACCAGCTTTCTATTTAACACTTTTACTCCTCACCCTGTCAACCAGCTTTCTATTTAACTCTTTTACTCTCCCCCTATCCACCAGCTTTCTATTTAACACTTTTACTCCTCACCCTGTCCACCAGCTTTCTATTTAACCCTTTTACTCCTCCCCCTATCCACCAGCTTTCTATTTAACACTTTTACTCCTCATCCTATCACCAGCTTTCTATTTAACACTTTTACTCCTCACCCTGTCAACCAGCTTTCTATTTAACTCTTTTACTCCTCACCCTATCCACCAGCTTTCTATTTAACCCTTTTACTCCTCCCCTATCCACCAGCTTTCTATTTAACACTTTTACTCCTCACCCTGTCCACCAGCTTTCTATTTAACTCTTTTACTCCTCCCCCTGTCCACCAGCTTTCTATTTAACCCTTTTACTCCTCACCCTGTCCACCAGCTTTCTATTTAACCCTTTTACTCCTCCCCCTATCCACCAGCTTTCTATTTAACACTTGTACTCCTCACCCTATCCACCAGCTTTCTATTTAACCCTTTTACTCCTCCCCCTATCCACCAGCTTTCTATTTAACACTTTTACTCCTCACCCTGTCCACCAGCTTTCTATTTAACACTTTTACTCCTCCCCCTATCCACCAGCTTTCTATTTAACACTTTTACTCCTCACCCTGTCCACCAGCTTTCTATTTAACACTTTTACTCCTCCCCCTATCCACAAGCTTTCTATTTAACCCTTTTACTCCTCACCATGTCCACCAGCTTTCTATTTAACACTTTTACTCCTCACCCTATCACCAGCTTTCTATTTAACACTTTTACTCCTCACCCTGTCAACCAGCTTTCTATTTAACTCTTTTACTCCTCACCCTATCCACCAGCTTTCTATTTAACCCTTTTACTCCTCACCCTGTCCACCAGCTGCATATTTAACACTTTTACTCCTCACCTTGTCCACCAGCTTTCTATTTAAGCCTTTTACTCCTCACCCTGTCCACCAGCTTTCTATTTAACCCTTTTACTCTTCACCCTGTCCACCAGCTGTCTATTTAATACTTTCACTCCCAACCCTGTCCACCAGCTTTCTATTTAACCCTTTAATCATCACCCTGTCCACCAGCTTTCTATTTAACCCATTTACTCCTCACCCTGTCCACCAGCTTTCTATTTAACCCTTTAATCATCACCCTGTCCACCAGCTTTCTATTTAACCCTTACTCCTCACCCTGTCCACCAGCTTTCTATTTAACCCTTACTCCTCACCCTGTCCACCAGCTTTCTATTTAACCTTTACTCCTCACCCTCTCCACCAGCTTTCTATTTAACCCTTTTACTCCTCACCCTGTCCACCAGCTTTCTATTTAACCCTTTTACTCTTCACCCTGTCCACCAGCTTTCTATTTAACCCTTTTACTCCTCACCCTGTCCACCAGCTTTCTATTTAACCCTTTTACTCCTCACCCTGTCCACCAGCTGCATATTTAACACTTTTACTCATCACCTTGTCCACCAGCTTTCTATTTAACACTTTTACTCCTCACCCTGTTCACCAGCTGTCTATTTAATACTTTCACTCCCAACCCTGTCCACCAGCTTTCTATTTAACCCTTTAATCACCACCCTGTCCACCAGCTTTCTATTTAACCCATTTACTCCTCACCCTGTCCACCAGCTTTCTACTTAACCCTTTAATCATCACCCTGTCCACCAGCTTTCTATTTAACCCTTACTCCTCACCCTGTCCACCAGCTTTCTATTTAACCCATTTACTCCTCACCCTGTCCACCAGCTTTCTATTTAACCCTTACTCCTCACCCTGTCCACCAGCTTTCTATTTAACCTTTACTCCTCATCCTATCCACCAGCTTTCTATTTAACCCTTTTACTCCTCACCATGTCCACCAGCTTTGTATTGAACCCTTACTCCTCACCCTGTCCACCAGCTTTCTATTTAACCCTTTTACTCCTCACCCTGTCCACCAGCTTTCTATTTAACCCTTTTACTCTCACCCTGTCCACCAGCTTTCTATTTAACTCTTATTCCTCACCCTGTCCACCAGTTTTCTATTTAACATTTTTACCCTCACCCTGTCCACCAGCTTTCTATTTAACACTTTTACTCCTCACCCTATCCACCAGCTTTCTATTTAACCCTTTTACTCCTCCCCTATCCACCAGCTTTCTATTTAACACTTTTACTCCTCACCCTGTCCACCAGCTTTCTATTTAACTCTTTTACTCCTCCCCCTGTCCACCAGCTTTCTATTTAACCCTTTTACTCCTCACCCTGTCCACCAGCTTTCTATTTAACCCTTTTACTCCTCCCCCTATCCACCAGCTTTCTATTTAACACTTGTACTCCTCACCCTATCCACCAGCTTTCTATTTAACCCTTTTACTCCTCCCCCTATCCACCAGCTTTCTATTTAACACTTTTACTCCTCACCCTGTCCACCAGCTTTCTATTTAACACTTTTACTCCTCACCCTGTCCACCAGTTTTCTATTTAACATTTTTACCCCTCACCCTGTCCACCAGCTTTCTATTTAACACTTTTACTCCTCACCCTATCCACCAGCTTTCTATTTAACCCTTTTACTCCTCCCCTATCCACCAGCTTTCTATTTAACACTTTTACTCCTCACCCTGTCCACCAGCTTTCTATTTAACTCTTTTACTCCTCCCCCTGTCCACCAGCTTTCTATTTAACCCTTTTACTCCTCACCCTGTCCACCAGCTTTCTATTTAACCCTTTTACTCCTCCCCCTATCCACCAGCTTTCTATTTAACACTTGTACTCCTCACCCTATCCACCAGCTTTCTATTTAACCCTTTTACTCCTCCCCCTATCCACCAGCTTTCTATTTAACACTTTTACTCCTCACCCTGTCCACCAGCTTTCTATTTAACACTTTTACTCCTCCCCCTATCCACCAGCTTTCTATTTAACACTTTTACTCCTCACCCTGTCCACCAGCTTTCTATTTAACACTTTTACTCCTCCCCCTATCCACAAGCTTTCTATTTAACCCTTTTACTCCTCACCATGTCCACCAGCTTTCTATTTAACACTTTTACTCCTCACCCTATCACCAGCTTTCTATTTAACACTTTTACTCCTCACCCTGTCAACCAGCTTTCTATTTAACTCTTTACTCCTCACCCTATCCACCAGCTTTCTATTTAACCCTTTTACTCCTCACCCTGTCCACCAGCTGCATATTTAACACTTTTACTCCTCACCTTGTCCACCAGCTTTCTATTTAAGCCTTTTACTCCTCACCCTGTCCACCA
The DNA here is from genome assembly GCA_030674185.1 of Monoplex corrugatus. Classification (NCBI taxonomy): domain Eukaryota; kingdom Metazoa; phylum Mollusca; class Gastropoda; order Littorinimorpha; family Ranellidae; genus Monoplex; species Monoplex corrugatus. The sequence continues at coordinate 134,253,960 of CM060306.1, read as the reverse complement.
GCTTTCTATTTAACCCTTTTACTCTTCACCCTGTCCACCAGCTGTCTATTTAATACTTTCACTCCCAACCCTGTCCACCAGCTTTCTATTTAACCCTTTAATCATCACCCTGTCCACCAGCTTTCTATTTAACCCATTTACTCCTCACCCTGTCCACCAGCTTTCTATTTA
>CM060306.1:134243789-134248789 GCA_030674185.1 Monoplex corrugatus | reverse complement strand
CACATGTCATCAAGATTGTTCCAATGATAGACTGATACAATACCAGTATACAAATGTAGATTAGGTGCAGCATAGGCGAGGTAGGGCCTGAGGACCTGGCCAGCTCATGGGTTTATGTGCAGGCTTACAGCTTGTGCTATGATCACCATACACACGACACCTGTGACGTTCATGCATATGGAATTCTTCCGAGCGTGGATACGTCATCTTGAGAAACTGAAACTGAAACTGAAACTGAAAATGTGTCTGTCTATGAGTCTGTCTGTCTGTCTCTGTCTTCACTGGTGGCTGGCTCGATGCCAGCTTGACATTACTGACTCCCATGAATTTCTTTGAATTGGGACTTCAAACTGAATGAACAAGGATTGGGTAGTGTTGGAAACGGACTGAAGGAATGGCATGCAGTAAACACCACTGAAGTGTAGGATAAGATGAGACAGCATTTTGCACAGACAACATTGTCATTTCTGGTGTTGGTGCGGATGTTTCGTTAGCTTACCTCCATGAAATTATTAGATATTGGGATAGAAAGAGTGATACGAAGACATTCTGGAGCTCTCCCTCCCACTCCCCTTTGAAGCAAGTGTTTTGGCCGTAACTCTATTGTGACTGCCCTTGCCACACTGAGCTCTCCTGCTGGCCTAGGGCTGCCACAGTGAAATCACTGAGAAACGGGTGCAAGTGAATTTATCCATTGATTTTAGACAAAGAAACCGGCAAAACGTGGCTGAAGCGTTCAACGAAAGTTCCCTCCACAAGGGAAGCAACTGCCAACTACTAAATCATTAGCATAACAAAAGTAGAGGGAGTTATATACTCTAGACCGTCTGTTACTATGATCGAAGTAGCCCGTCTTCAGTGAGAGATCAGCTGTTACTTTGATCGAAGTAGCGCGTCGTCAAAGAGTTAAGCTAACCTTACACACAGAACGGGCCAGGTCATGACTTCTTGATGCCCCTCTCCTGTCGTCATTCTTGTTCTCCACCTGGGTTTGAACTCACGCCTCCAAGGTGGTGGGACACCTGAAGGTCACCTTGGGCAGATGTGTTAACCACTTTGCTCTAGGACACCAGCTGTAAGCTTTATAAAGTTTACTTTTGTTTGACATCAACCAGATCCACTGGTATTCGTTTTGTCTGTTTCTGCCGTTGCCTTTAAGGTCAGATCCTCTTCTTCCCAGAAACCACAGCTATTTGATGATGTAGTAGACAGATGTACTTATCAGCTGCTTGGTTCAAACTCTACAGCGTGATGTTGGCTTGTAAGTCGGATTCCTCAAGATTCTGGCTAAGCTGGCATTCTTTTTCCATACGGTACCGTCAGTTCGGTCGGAATGATTTGTTTTGAAAATTGGGATGAAATAATGAATGTCATTTTTACTTCATCATCATCAGGTGCCCTGCCGCATGACGTTGGCGACCATGGACTTCCAACCATCTCTATCTCTCGTTGCCCCCAGCATCTCCCCCACCCTTCTCATCCCCAGCCACTCTGCAAGTCCGTCCAGCATTCTCTCCCTGGGTCTACCTGGTGCTCTCTTTCCCTCCAGCTTTCCCGTTGTGACCAGGTGCTCCAAATCCCCCTTCCTCATAAAATGGCTATAAATGCTGCTTGTCTTTTCCTAATCTTCCTTATGAGTGATCTACTTGTGTCTGCCTCCATCGAGACTGTCTCGTTTGTTTTCTTTGCTGTACATGGAACTCTCAACATTCTTCTTAGAAACCACATCTCGGCTGCCTCAATCTTGTTCTGGCTTTGCTGCTGACTGTCCACGCCTCGCATCCGTACAACAGTATTGGTTCTATATAACATTCAAGGACTCTCTTTCTGATGTTAATTGATAGGCATTTGTTGGTAAGAATGCTTATCATCTTCTTTAATGCTGTTTTGGCTTGGCCGATTCTGCCAGCTATTTCCGATGTGCATCTGCTGTCTGATTAAATGACCGTTCCCAGGTCTTTGAACTTATTAACCTGTGTCAAGGTTGTGCCATTTGCTGTTATTTTGCATGAAGAAATCAACAAATAAAATTCATAATTAAAAAAAATGAAAAATCATTTTTACTTATGATTTTTTGTTGTTGATTTCTTTTTCTGGAAGATTGGCTGTTCACTCCCAGTCATCAACTCCATCCAACAGACCCCGCTTCCATGTTGCGGATGTCAACTCTTGTCCATGTTGTGGATGTCACATCTTGTCCATGTTATGGATGTCACGTCTTGTCCATGTTGTGGATGTCATGTTTTGTCCATGTTGTAGATGTCACGTCTTGTCCATGTTGTGGATGTCACATCTTGTCCATGTTGTGGATGTCACGTCTTGTCCATGTTGTGGATGTCACGTCTTGTCCATGTTGTGGATGTCACATCTTGTCCATGTTGTGGATGTCACATCTTGTCCATGTTGTGGATGTCACATCTTGTCCATGTTGTGGATGTCACATCTTGTCCATGTTGTGGATGTCACATCTTGTCCATGTTGTGGATGTCACATCTTGTCCATGTTGTGGATGTCACATCTTGTCCATGTTGCGGATGTCACGTCTTGTCCATGTTGTGGATGTCACGTCTTGTCCATGTTGTGGATGTCACGTCTTGTCCATGTTGTGGATGTCATGTCTTGTCCATGTTGTGGATGTCATGTCTTGTCCATGTTGTGGATGTCACGTCTTGTCCATGTTGTGGATGTCAACTCTTGTCCATGTTGTGGATGTCATGTCTTGTCCATGTTGTGGATGTCACGTCTTGTCCATGTTGCGGATGTCACGTCTTGTCCATGTTGTGGATGTCACGTCTTGTCCATGTTGCGGATGTCACGTCTTGTCCATGTTGTGGATGTCACGTCTTGTCCATGTTGTGGATGTCACATCTTGTCCATGTTGTGGATGTCACGTCTTGTCCATGTTGTGGATGTCACATCTTGTCCATGTTGTGGATGTCACGTCTTGTCCATGTTGTGGATGTCACATCTTGTCCATGTTGTGGATGTCACATATTGTCCATGTTGTGGATGTCACATCTTGTCCATGTTGTGGATGTCACGTCTTGTCCATGTTGCGGATGTCACGTCATGTCCATGTCACAGTTGGCTGCCTCCTGCCGTGTAGAATGTTGCCGGAGCTTGTACTGGCGTGTTTTTTTCTTTTTTTTTCTGACATTGTGACAGCATTGTTCAATTGTCAAGACTGAACAGTAGCTACTCACTTGTCTGATAAGACAGGAGTTGTCTGGTGGATCATCACACACTGACTCTAAAGTCTCTATCAACTCTTCCTACTGGGACTGACTCGGACTTTTGTGCCTTCTGGCCTGTGCATGCTGAGATCCCACGGCAGTTGGAAATTGTGAAGAGTAGGGCATTCACCCGGCTACCCTGGCATAAACGTTAAAGAAATGAGTTCATTTCCAAAATCCCACCCCTTCAAGGTCAGTTAGCCTTCTCACCATTCAGGTCTTGTTCCTATTTGTGTATAAAATGTTTGGCGCTGCACTGCGCTGTGGACGGGGAGAGTTCCACATGGTAAACCCATTTCCACAAAATAAATCTGAATGAAAACGAGTAAGAATGAGAATGAGTAAGAATGAGCACATGTGATGTGATGGGCAGAACTATGAGAGAAGCAACTTGCATCAGAGTTTGTTCGGGAGACGACAGTTACCCTCTGAATCAGAAAGTCTTCAAAAAAGGAATCGTTGCAATCGGACAATCCCATATGTGTTTCACTCATATCCGCCGATGACGAACTAGCAGATGACTTGACCCTGCCTATGACCTATGACCCTGTGCACATGCAAGACCTTGAAACGGAAAAAAGGGGATGGTAGTGGGGGGCGGGGGGTGGGGGTCAGAAAAAAACATGGAACACCAGGACGACATCACCAGACACACTGCAGCAATACGATGGCCTGCCAACAGATAGACCTACCTTTTCTGCTGCAGACTGACACTGAACTCAAGATGTTTAGGTTTTAGATCCATGGTTCTATTAGTGAAGCTGGCCATCCTATATGTGGTGTGCTTAACGAACATTTAGATCCATGGTTCTATCAGTTACGCTGGCCATCCTATATTTATGTGGTGTAATAATAATAATAATAATAATAATAATTACAATATTTATATAGCGCAAAATCTTGATAAAATCAAATCTAAGCGCTGAAGCAGACACACACGCAAGCACGCCGCACGCACGCACGCACACACACGCACGCGCACAACACACACACACACACACACACACACACACACACACACACACAACACACACACACACTCACACACACGCATGGCTATAAATGGGGAGAAAGAAAAAAAGCAATAAAAGCAAGAATAAAAGCAATGGAAAATTATAGAGAGCATAGCATATACAATTATATATTATAACCATGTGATTCCCCTCCGAGCGGAGACAGGCTGCAGAGGGGAGGGGTGGGGGGGGTTGAGTGAGGTTAGGATTTTATGCGAGGGGAGAAAAGGTGAGTTTTGAGAGCGGACTTGAAGGAGACAAAAGTAGGTTGCTGACGGACTGAGAGAGGAAGTTTGTTCCAGGAGAGTGGACCAGAAACAGAGAAGGCTCGTGGACCATAGGTATTGAGCTTAGTGCGTGGAAAGCGAAAAGTCAGAGGATCGGAGGCAGAGCGGAGGGTACGTGAGGGAACATAGATCTCAAGTAGGCTTGACAGGTAATCGGGGGCTGCGTTATTGAGGCTTTTGTAGCACATGGTGTCTAGTTTGTACTGTATGCGCTTTGATACAGGGAGCCAGTGAAGTTGTGCCAGAAGAGGAGATATGTGGTCAGCTTTTTTCTTTTTGAGTACAAGGCGTACAGCATTGTTTTGAATGCACTGTAGGATGTGAATGGTGGAGGCAGGAAGACCAGACAGGAGTGAATTGCAGTAGTCAATGCGAGACATTATGAAGGAGAGAACGAGTTTTGCAGTTGTTTCGACAGAGAGATACTTCCTGATCAGCCTTATACGATGGAGATGATAGTAGCAGGA
>CM060306.1:134228789-134231289 GCA_030674185.1 Monoplex corrugatus | reverse complement strand
ATTTATAGCCGTGTGTGTGTGTGTGTGTGTGTGTGTGTGTGTACGTGCGTGCGTGCGTGCGTGCGTGCGTGCGTGTGTGTGCGTGCGTGCGTTCGTGTGTGTCTGTTTTAGGGCTTAGATTTGATTTTATCAGGATTTTGCGCTATATAAATAAAATATTGTATTGTATTGTATAAATGTAAATGAATAATGCTCAGAGTCCAAATTCTTCTTCTTCTATTTCTCCTATAAAAGAATATTTTTTTCTGCTTGTTCTTCTTCTTCTCCTTATGATAATTATTATTATCATTACTATTATAATTATTATTATTACTGTCCTCCTGCTCCTTCTCCTCCTCATCAATAGTAATCGTAGTAGTAGCAGCAGTAGTATTAGTAGTAGTAGTGGTGGTGGTGGTGGTAGAAGTAGTTGTAGTAGTAGTAGTGTAGTAGTAGTAGTAGTGGTGGTGGTAGTGGTAGTAGTAGTAGTAGTAGTAATGGTGGTAGACGTAGTTGCAGTAGTAGTGTAGTAGTAGTAGTAATAGTAGTGGTGGTAGTAGTAGTAGTAGTAGTGTAGTAGCAGTGGTGGTGGTGGTGGTAGAAGGAGGAGGAGGAGGAAGAGTGATAGAAGCATCATAATCGTGATTATAACAACTTTCGTGTTATCTCATGGAGGAAAACACAGACAGGGTGAGTCACAGTCTGTGGATGTTCTACTCCTGTGGTGACATGGCTGGCTGTGTTTGGGCGGACAAGAATTTGTTGTGTTCTGTCGGCTGTCACTTCAAACAAACAGTCACATCAGTCTGCCCATCATATGGTGATAACTGTCAAACAAAGTCACATCAGTCTGCCCATCATATGGTGATAACTGTCAAACAGTCACATCAGTCTGCCATATATGGTGATAACTGTCAACAAACAGTCACATCAGTCGCCCATCATATGGTGATAACTGTCAAACAGTCACATCAGTCTGCCCATCATATGGTGATAACTGTCAAACAGTCACATCAGTGCCCATCATATGGTGATAACTGTCAAACAGTCACATCAGTCCGCTCATCATATGGTGATAACTGTCAAACAGTCACATCAGTCTGCCCATCATATGGTGATAACTGTCAAACAGTCACATCAGTCTGCCCATCATATGGTGATAACTGTCAAACAGTCACATCAGTCTGCCCATCATGTGGTGATAACTGTCAAACAGTCACATCAGTCTGCCCATCATATGGTGATAACTGTCAAACAGTCACATCAGTCCATTGGGCCCATCATCATGTGCTCTGGTTAACTGTCAAACAGTCACATCAGTCTGCCCATCATATGGTGATAACTGTCAAACAGTCACATCAGTCGCCCATCATATGGTGATAACTGTCAAACAGTCACATCAGTCTGCCCATCATATGGTGATAACTGTCAAACAGTCACATCAGTCTGTCCATCATATGGTGATAACTGTCAAACAGTCACATCAGTCTGCCCATCATATGGTGATAACTGTCAAACAGTCACATCAGTCTGTCCATCATATGGTGATAACTGTCAAACAGTCACATCAGTCTGCCATCATATGGTGATAACTGTCAAACAGTCACATCAGTCCTGCCCATCATATGGTGATAACTGTCAAACAGTCACATCAGTCTGCCATCATATGGTGATAACTGTCAAACAGTCACATCAGGTCTGCCCATCATATGGTGATAACTGTCAAACAGTCACATCAGTCTGCCCATCATATGGTGATAACTGTCAAACAACAGTCACATCAGTCTGCCCATCATATGGTGATAACTGTCAAACAGTCACATCAGGTCTGCCCATCATATGGTGATAACTGTCAAACAAACAGTCACATCAGTCTGCCCATCATATGGTGATAACTGTCAAACAGTCACATCAGTCTGCCCATCATATGGTGATAACTGTCAAACAGTCACATCAGTCTGCCCATCATGTGGTGATAACTGTCAAACAGTCACATCAGTCTGCCCATCATATGGTGATAACTGTCAAACAGTCACATCAGTCTGCCCATCATATGGTGATAACTGTCAAACAGTCACATCAGTCTGCCCATCATATGGTGATAACTGTCAAACAGTCACATCAGTCTGCCCATCATATGGTGATAACTGTCAAACAGTCACATCAGTCTGCCATCATATGGTGATAACTGTCAAACAGTCATCAGTCGCCCATCATATGGTGATAACTGTCAAACAGTCACATCAGTCTGCCCATCATTGGTGATAACTGTCAAACAAACAGTCACATCAGTCCGCCCATCATATGGTGATAACTGTCAAACAGTCACATAGTCCGCCCATCATATGGTGATAACTGTCAAACAGTCACATCAGTCTGCCCATCATTGGTGATAACTGTCAAACAAGTCACATCAGTCCGCCCATCATATGGTGATAACTGTCAAACAGTCACATCAGTCTGCCCATCATATGGTGATAACTGTCAAACAGTCACATAGGTCGCCCATCATATGGTGATA
>CM060306.1:134218789-134223789 GCA_030674185.1 Monoplex corrugatus | reverse complement strand
CGTGTGTGCTTTCTTTTCCCTGACCTGAATTTCTTTGGCTAAAAATGAAAACGACCAGATAAGCAGAAGACGAAGGAATACCTGGGTAAGACTAATGTGTTAGAGGACATGACACCGTCATGGTAATCATGTTCTGTTGTCTTCCTTGTCATGTCAGGTAGCAGGAGGACAGACAGCACTTGTCACATCAGACCACAAGAAAAAGACCCGTTTTTGTGGATCACTCGTGCACTGAAGACACAATGGTTTGTTTGACTGTTGAAAACGTTGACGTTAACGTAGACTGTGGAATCACAGGTGACTGAGGGACTGCGTTTGAAATAATACTTAAGACTGTATATAGTGAGTTTTGACTGAAGGTTCTTGGTATTGCTGTTTTGTTTGTTTGTTGTCATTGTTATTGTTTTCAAGTTCTATCTATACGTATGTATGTATGTATGTATGTATGTATGTATGTATGAATGTATGTATGTATGTATGTATTAATGTATGTATGTAGTATGTATGTATGTATGTATGTATGTATGTATTATATGTATGTATGTTGTATATATATATATATGTATGTATGTTTGTATTATATAATATTTATGTATGTTGTAGTATATAATATGTATGTATGTATGTATGTAATTGTATGTATGTGTATGTGTGTGCATCTATCTATCTATCTATTTATCTATCTATCTATCTATTTATTTATCTATCCATCTATCTATCCATCTATCTATCTATCTATCTATCTATCTATGGATTTATCTAACTATCTATCTATCTGATTATCTATCTATTTGTTTATCTATATGTATGTAGGTATGTATATGCTAAAATGATATAATATATATATGTATATATATATACATGTATATATATATATATATATATAGTTTGTGTGTGTGTGTTGTGTGTGTGTGTGTGTGTGTGCATTGTTGTGTGTGTGTGTGTGTGTGTGTGTGTGTGTGTGTGTGTGTGTGTGTGGTGTGTGTGTGTGTTGTGTGAGATTATGCACTGTGTGCGCATTTGTGCGTGTGTGTGAGCGCGTTTGCTGCTATGTGTGTTTAATTCAGCAGTCAACTTATACGTCAGACACGTACATAACAGTCAGACACGTACATAACAGTCAGACACGTACATAACAGTCAGACAAGTACACAACAGTCAGACACGTACACCTGTTATGAAGACCTAGAACGTTTGTGTCATGTTTGTACAGCCTAGTACACATTTTCTGAATCAATGAATCTTCTTTCCTTTTCTTTTTTGATGTAAGAATTGTTTGAGCATGTACAATTCAGGTTGTTCTCTCGCCATTATCAGCTGGCACCTCTACCTTTTGCCTGTTGTTGATGTTGGTGTTGATGTTGGTGGTGGTGGTGGTGGTGGTGGCGGTGGTAGTGGTAGTGGTGTTTCTGGCTTCTCTTTTCGTAACAAATGACCATAAAAGTTCCTACGTAATGTTGTCACAGAGTTATGATTTCTATTACACTTGCTGAACATGTTCCCTGTTCACTCTGTCTGTCTCTGTCTGTCTGTCTGTCTGTCTCTCTTTCTCTCTCTCTCTCTTCTCTCTGTCTGTCTCTCTTTGTCTCTTCTCTCTCTCTCTCTCCCTGCCCCTCTCTCTCATCTGAAAGACAAACATCACTGAAGTTCCAGTGAGGTGCAGGAGCCCTAAATTCGTCATTCAAACGTGATTTGAACACAGGAACATTGACTGTGCTGTGACCACTACGCCACTACATCAAAACCACATTTGGAACATATATTAGTCTTGATGGGATTTTTCCTTTTCTGAAACTTTTTCTTCCATTTGGCGCAGAGACATATATAGAGCACTGGCTTTCTGATCATCCGACAGCAGTTTGCACATGGTGCACATTTTGTCCAGTGGTCTGTTTAAGTGTGAGGGTCTCCTGTGTAAATGGTTGCCTGGCTTTCTTCAAAGTGAGTGAAGGTAAAGCAGCAAAGACAGGAGATAATCACTCTGTTATAACAATAACCCACATATACGAATCTAATCCTATTTCCACAATCATCACCATCCTTCTGTCCATACCGGGGTTGCCGTCGCCCATAACTCTATCTTGTGGGCTACCTGGGGCATCTTCCACCTCTCTTTCCTATCCACCGGCTCAAATTCTTGCCCAAGATATTTTTTCTGTGTCTACTGTTCTCTTTCTTCCTATCTTTCTGTGTCCCAGTGCTCAAATTCTCTTGCTCTAAGATATCTGAAATGTTTTTTTTGAATTTTTTGTTTTGTTTAGTTTTTTTGTGTTTTTTTTGTGCATTTTTGCTATCCATAGAATTCTTAACATTCTTTTTTAGAAACCACATTTCAGCCGCCTCAATCTTGTTTTAACTTTGCGTGTTGACTGTCCAAGCTTTGCATCCGTGTAACATTATCGGTTCTATATAACACTCAAGAACTCTCTTCTTGATGGTATTTGCATAGACATTGTTGGTAAGAAAGCTTTTCATTTTCTTGAACGCTATTTAAGCTTGTCCGATTATGCTGGATATTTCGAATGTGCATCTGCCGTCTGGTGAGATGATTGTTCCCAGATATTTCAACTTGTTTCAGTATTGCGCCATTTGCTGTTATTTTACATAAAGGGATTTCTTGTTTTATTGATTGCCATGACTTCAGTCTTCTTGCTATTTTGCTCCAGGCCATTGTTGTTGCTGTTTCTATTTTATTCAACCCCCTCTCCATCCCCCGAAAAAGCAAAAAAAGCTGACGCATCTGCCACCTCACTCCCCTAGGACCTCAGAATGATGAGACAACCTTTACATATCATTCCTCTTTTTTTTTATTATTATGAACTAAATAGTTTCTATGACTGGAAAGAAGACTGGCCAGGAAAGCAAGATAAAGAGCTAATGTCAAGACAAGAAGATGTCTTAGAGAACAGCACAGTGTCATGACAACCATATTGTGTTGTCGTTGTTTCACGTCCATGACAGAAAGAAAACCATCATAGTTCACATTCAGACCACGAGAACAAAGACTGTGTTTGTGTTTCATTCCTGCACTACACACTGTACTGTTTGTCTTCTTGTGTGGGCAAGACAGGCAGTAAATTCACATGTGGATCAGGGAATCACAATATATTAAGACTGAAAAGAGATAAACAAAAAAACAAATCTAGAGTACGCATAACCCAGATATTATACAGATTGTAAGCGTTATTTAAATTAATCGTCCTGCCATCATCCCCTAAACCTATGTTTTCAGCTGGTTCTTTATTACTAAAAGATGACATACTTTCAGCAGTTTCATCTGAAAACATACGTGTAACGGTTGCACATGTTGCTTGTTATTATTTCACTTGTCTTTAATTATTTACTGGTCAACAGTGTATACATGTATACACAGAGAGACAGATAGATCGATCGATAGATAGATAGATAGGTAGGTAGACAGATAGATAGATAGATAGATAGATAGATGGATAGATACGTAGATAGATAGATAGATAGAGAGAGAGAGAGAGAAAGAGAGAGAGAGAACAGACAGACAGACAGACATACAGACAGACAGACATACAGACAGACAGATACAGACAGACACACATATAAAACAAGTGTAAAATGTGAATTTAATTCTGCTGAAGCATCTCGTATTCTTCAATGCAAATGATATCTTTTCACACTGAAACACTGAGGTTTCACACCATATTATCATCATCATCATCATCATCAAAACAATAATAAAATAATAATAATAATAATATTGATGATGATAATAATAAAATATGATAATAATAATAATATAATAAAAATAATATTAATGATGATAACAATAGTAATAATAATAATAATGGTATAATAATAATATAATATATAATGATGATAATAATAATAATAATAACAATAATGATAATAATGATAATAATAATAATGATGATGATGATAATGATAATAACAATAATAATAATAATAATAATAATGATAATGACAACAACAACAATATTACTACTACTATTACTACTACTACTACTAGTACTACTACTACTACTACTACTATATAATGATAATAATAATAATGATAATAATGATAATGATAATAATAATAATAATGATGTAATGATAATAATAATAATAATAATAATAATAATAATAACGATAAAAATGACAATATTAATAATAATGATAATGATATAAATGATAATAATAATGAATATTCATTAGAAAAAGAAAAAGAGCACATTTTCCCTAAACTTCTTGTTATCATTGTTTTTTTTAATACAATGATAATGAAAACTACTCTTATTACCACCACCACTACTACTACTACTACTACTACTACTACTACTACTACTATACTACTAGTAATGATAATAACGATAATAATGATATAATATAATAATAATAATAATAATAATAATAATAATAATAAACAATAATAATAACAATAATAATAATAATCAATCATAATGATAATAATATAATAATACATAATAATGATGACAACAATGGTAATAATGTTAATAATAATATAATAATAATAATAATAATAATAATAATAATAATAATAATTATAATAATAATGAAGATAGTGAAGAAGAAGAGAAGAAGAAGATGATGATGATGGTGATGATGATGATGATGATGGTCATAACAGTAATAGTAATAGTAATAGTAATAACATCAATAATAATAACAAAATACTGATCAGACTTTTCCTTTAACTTCTTTTTGTTAATGTTTTTACAATACGCAACGTCACTTGCAATCTAACATGGAACAGCTTTCAAGCCAAGTGAAGTATCAAAGTTTGCAAAGCCAAGAACACAGAATTACCAAGTGAAACACAGGACAGGACAAAACACAGAGCAACCAGTCAACTGCAACATCCCCAGTGTCAGCAACATAACAGGCCCAATCTGTCAGAGTGAGGCATACGTACAATAAAATACCGTGGCAACATCGTCAATTGCTTCTGACAACTTCAACGTAACATGCATCATGGAGTCATACTTGGTTCATTTGCTATGGATGAA
>CM060306.1:134171289-134208789 GCA_030674185.1 Monoplex corrugatus | reverse complement strand
ATAAGATACATAATCATGCTGTTTCAGTCAGTTTCTACAGACAAAAAACGTTCAGTTTGAAATATACTCGAAGATACTTCCACCAACGAAACATACTTTTCAATATCATACACCTTTTTTGAACAGATCAAAGTAGGAGATACCGTCTTTATATTTTCATTTGCAACTATAAAGTTTTACATGTAAGAAATTCAAGTAAAGAGTCTCTAACTTGTTATATATTTGCATAACCTTTAAACAGAGCACTACTGATAGTCAGTGTTATTGAGCTGTCATTAGTACATTCATTATTGACTGATGTTTGCAGCTGATGTCAGTATGGCTGCACATTTACACATCTCCAAAAAGACGCACCAAATGTCCTTATTGCAGAATGAACAAACATCATCATTGTTGGCCAGGTGGAAGTCAGAAAATAGACAGAACAAGGTACCAGGCACCATCCATCCATCATCACCCTGCTCTCTTTATAAACTGTTTGCCCAGTGAACTGAAATGAGTTCATGTATCACACAAAAATAAAATACAGAATATGTGACACATAGAACTTGTTTGTGCATGACATTTAAATAGAAATAAATATCATCTATGTATGATGTTATTATGGATCATTCTTACTTCAGTTAACCCTTTGAATCCCGCTGAAGGCTGTGAACGTGAGGTATACAAAGATATCAATCATGGGTGAAACTCTCAAAGAAGTAAACGTGTCATTTATGTTTTAGATATTGTTCAAGAAGAAATTCATTACACTTGAAAAGTTCCAAAAAATGTTTACGTTATTTTTGCTGATCTGCTACCAATGGTCAACAAAACTTCTCCAGCCTGTGAAAAAAACAACCCTCTGATTCCCACATCCCATCCAACAACTGCAAAAACTTAACCCCATGACTCCTTCTTGCAGGAAGCTGGTGGATAAGATGAAGGAGTCATAGGGTTAAGTTTTTGCTTTGCTAGTATGCTTAGTAATGCAAAATGCAGATGGACAGGGCGCGGTAGTCAAAGGGTTAAGATAGGTGAATGGTGCCTAAGGAACTAAACTTATAACAAATCCAATCAATAGCTCTTAACAAAGAGTTTCTGTCTGCTTGTTCATCTGTCCACGTTATAGAACAGACAACTATTGTTCTGTTCCGGAGTTTACCAAGTAGGCAGACAACAGAAATCAACAATGGATTACAATGAACAATGGATTACAATGAACAATGCAGGGTGTGAAGACAGGTGAATGTGAGTGGAAGTAGGGGAAGGGGGACAACTCAACCACTACCTCGTTACAATGAAGAGCACAATGGCCTCTGTGTACATGTTACGTAAATCACCTTTATCACAGACACAGAGGTATACAGGTCGTACTTTTCATCATTGCACTCAACCTGCTTGTTATAAGGCTGTGGACTCTTCGAACAATTATTATCTGCCAGTCTCTGGTCGCTTGACGAATATTGTTAATGGAAGGGACAGGGTCTAGCTGATCTTCTGTATGAGGCAGTGTCACCACAGATGTCTGCCTGGACTCTACACCTCCAGCACGGTTGTTACATTTGTGGTAATCTCTCGTGTCTGGTGGATCCTTAACAGAGGTGACGGTGACTCTGGCCCTATGGCCTGCACGTGCACACTTAGAGCATCGCCTGGGGCTAACAGACACTGGGGTTATAGTGTGAGAGTAGGTACTGGTGTACTGACAGGTGATTTCGACATGGTCAACAAGCACAAGCATCAGACACATTGATGTCCAGAACAGGAGTAGATGCTAGAGCCTCGTGAACGTCAAGCAGGCTGCCATCTGTCTGCCTGACAGTCTTTCCACTGTGGTGGGATGATAGTGGGTCAAGTTGTGGCAGTCATATTGAGTGGGTTGTGGTGGTGGTGGTCATTAACGATACCTATGCTGCTGCCTGTCACTTCTGCAGGTTCTGAATCACTTGCTGTTCTATATTATCTTGAAATGACTTTCACAATGATTGGCCATGGCTGTTCATGTGTGACGCCAACCATATGGCCAATACTGATGTAGGTCGATGTGATATAATCCAGTCCAAACACATCATGTACTATTTCCATTACCTTTTCTTCACGCTCTTGTATATTTTCAGTTCTATTTTCACTAATCCTACGAATGCAAACAGTCACAGTTCAGGACCGTTCTAAAAGTCATTTTGCGACTCTACTGATTCTTTAACAGAGTTCACTTTATCCTATAGATTTTCAGTAGTCTCTTCTTAATCTTCAACTTTCTTCTTTAGGAATCAAATATGTCTGCTTATGATCTTTCTAATTGTTGTGTTAATTGATTTGACAGTTCAGAATAACTTGTTTCTATTCTGCCTCATAGATATGATATTTTGTTTTACTAAGGATTGTCTGTTAATTTATCAAACAGTAAACTACTAACCTGAAGTCCCGTTGTATTGCATAGACGTCAACATTTTGCCTCCACTCCTGACATACCATTTCTGATCTCTTCGTTATTTTTTTATTGCTTAAGGGGGACACGGGTCTTGATTTAGTTTTATATCTAGTGGTACTTATTTGTTTGACTAAAGTATTAAAGGGATACTTTCTTGTTTAGATGAAACATTATGGTATATTATGGTACTTATGTCAGATAACTGTGTATGTATTTTTTTCCTAATCGATTCAGGATAGTCTGGATGAGTTGAGATAATGGAGACGATAATGCAGCCATAAAGGCGGGCACATGAGACTACGTGCAGTTTTGGCTGGTGGTAAATTCTGTAATGTGATTGTATAGGACATTGTCGAGGTAGGTTCATACTAGGTGGCCAGTGGTGTTTTTATCCGTTTTCAGTTTCCAACATGGTTTTCTTTTAACGGTAAAGATGGAGATACCTATTTCATTACAATGTAACCTGGACGGTTTTACTCACAGATTGTCAGGTGTATATGATACAATACTCACAGATTGTCAGGTGTATATGATACAATACTACAGATTGTCAGGGTAACAATACCAGATTGTCAGGTGTATATGATACAATACTCACAGATTGTCAGGTGTATATGATACAATACTCACAGATTGTCAGGTGTATAATGATTACAATACTCCACAGATTGTCAGGTGTATATGATACAATACTCACAGATATTGTCAGGTGTATATGATACAATACTCACAGATTGTCAGGTGTATATGATACAATACTCACAGATTGTCAGGTGTATATGATACAATACTCACAGATTGTCAGGTGTATATGAATACAATACTCACAGATTGTCAGGTGTATATGATACAATACTCACAGATTGTCACGTGTATATGATACAATACTGGCATCAACAAGGTGCCAAATATATTGATATACAATTCAAATCAAAGTGAGTGCTCTCATCAGTCACTGTAACATTCACTCACAGTAACAACAACAACAACAACAACAACTGAAGGGAACAATGCGCATGTATGCACAGAGCGGGGACAGGAGACCCAGGGGTTGGCGTGTACAGTGGGACATCACTGCAGGACCAAAAGGTATGTCTTCAGGTTAGACGTGACAGAAGACAGAATATGGGATGATCTAAGCGATATAAGTAACCCATTCCAGTTACGGACCAGTCACAGAAATTGAACGGCGACTGGCCACGTGTAAATAAACAGAACCACAAGCAGAACAATACGACCGGGCAGGGTTGTGCTAAACACTTATGATTATCAAGATCCTTTAAGCAATACTACCATCATCATCATTATCATCAGCAATACTATGCTGAGGTGAAATTATGCATTACAGGCTCTCTCGCTCTCTCTCTCTCTCTCTCACTCTGTCTCTGTCTCTCCCGCTGTCTCTCTATCTCTCCCCCTCTCTCTCTTTCTCTCTGTCTCTTGCTCTCACTGTCTCTTTCTCTCTCTGACTCTGTCTCTGTCTCTCTCTCTCTCTCTCCTCTCCCTCTCCCTGTATCTGTCTCTGTCGCTCTCTCCCTCCTGAATCCCCAGACCACAGACCTCAGCGACGTTGTTGAAGAAGGAGATGTGGGGTCATCCCTTTCTTCTCCTTGCCTCATCTTTCCGATGCAGGACTGTTGATATCAAATCGGCTTTGGTGTTTCTGATTGCATGGCCTACACATTTCAGCTTTCTTTTGTTGATCTCTGTTAGCAGTTGGCACTTAACATTCAGTTCCTTTAACACGCTATCGTTTGTCCTTCTGCCTGTTCATTTGACTCTGAGAAGTCGTCTATAGAGCCACATTTATGCTGCATTGATCTTGTTTTCTTCGTCTTTTCTTAGTGTCCAGGCTTCGCAACCATACATTAAAACAGGCCATGTTAAAGTGTTCAGGATTCTTAGTTTTAAATCTATGGGAAGCTTTCTCTTTTTCCATACGTTGCTTAACTTGACCATTTTTTTCTTTTGACATGCTAATTCTTGTTTTCATATATTCGGGGCACAAGCCATCATCTATTTTTATGGATGTCAGTCATAAAACACATATTTTACAGAACAACGAATGGCTATGTACCTGCTTACGTCAGATGTAGATTGGAAGTCCAAAGAATTGTAAATTCCTAGGGACATCCACATAATGTCTCTGTCAAAGGCATTTTATTGTAAATGATCATTTGTCATCACCATATTGCTGCAATACACCATCATTGTCATCACCATATTGCTGCAACACACCATCATTGTCATCACCATATTGCTGCAATACACCATCATTGTCATCACCATATTGCTGCAATACACCATCATTGTCATCACATATTGCTGCAATACACCATCATTGTCATCACATATTGCTGCAATACACCATCATTGTCATCACATATTGCTGCAATACACCATCATTGTCATCACCATATTGCTGCAATACACCATCATTGTCATCACCATATTGCTGCAATACACCATCATTGTCATCACATATTGCTGCAATACACCATCATTGTCATCACCATATTGCTGCAATACACCATCATTGTCATCACCATATTGCTGCAACACACCATCATTGTCATCACCATATTGCTGCAACACACCATCATTGTCATCACCATATTGCTGCAATACACCATCATTGTCATCACCATATTGCTGCAATACACCATCATTGTCATCACCATATTGCTGCAATACACCATCATTGTCATCACATATTGCTGCAATACACCATCATTGTCATCACATATTGCTGCAATACACCATCATTGTCATCACCATATTGCTGCAACACACCATCATTGTCATCACCATATTGCTGCAACACACCATCATTGTCATCACCATATTGCTGCAACACACCATCATTGTCATCACCATATTGCTGCAACACACCATCATTGTCATCACCATATTGCTGCAATACACCATCATTGTCATCACCATATTGCTGCAATACACCATCATTGTCATCACCATATTGCTGTAACACACCATCATTGTCATCACCATATTGCTGCAACACACCATCATTGTCATCACCATATTGCTGCAATACACCATCATTGTCATCACCATATTGCTGCAATACACCATCATTGTCATCACCATATTGCTGCAATACACCATCATTGTCATCACCATATTGCTGCAATACACCAGCCATTCAAAACCGTCTTTCCTTAAAAGCTTGTAGCAGGAGAGGTTTGATGAGGGTTGAAGATATATTATCGTTATTTTTATTTCTTTGAGTCACCGTCTATATTTCTGTATGGTGAGGCTATGGATGGCAATGATTGTAGTCGTTATTTTTTCTACTTCCTGTTGGCATCCATGGACCTCAATTCAATTCTGTTCAGTTTGATTCAATCACATTTTATTAATCCACATGGAAATTAATTTATGCAGCCACAGGCACCTAACGAACACAGACGTAACATGTCAGACACACATCGATAAGGGAGTAAATCTACTCAAAAAAAAGTATCCCCATACTGTGTATGGACCCACACAAACTATACATCACTCCTTCACGCGCACACACCTGTAGACAAGACAAAACATGCAAGTACAAAAATGATAATAACACCCATTAATTACGTATACGCATAAACCATTCAAAGGATAATCTCCAAATACGCAATATATCACTCCCATAAAAACTCCCTTAAAATTACACATTTTCCACATACAATAGAATGTTAAAGACACATGTCACACACAAAGTTCACCATCGAATTCTATTTGAGAAAACAATGACAGCATTTCAAACTCCCACAAGTACACCACACTTCCTTCGTCCCTTCGCCCCCCCCCTTCCCCCCCAAAAAAAAATAAAAAAAGGAAAGAAAGAATGCCCCCTCCCCCCCCCCCCGAGATATGATTGACTCACTACCCCCCAACCATCCACACGTAATGCTAAGTTTGGGGGTCTGATTGCCATGTCTTCTGTCGGTCTCTTGCTGCAATGTACATGTATGTTTTGCTGTCTGGTCCTGTTGACCATACCAACCTGGTCCTGTTGACCATACTGACCTGGTCCTGTTGACCATACTGACCTGGTCCTGTTGACCATACTGACCTGGTCCTGTTGACCATACCAACCTGGTCCTGTTGACCATACCTATCTGGTCCTGTTGACCACACCAACCTGGTCCTGTTGACCATACCGACCTGGTCCTGTTGATGATAGCTGTCTGGTCCTGTTGACCATACCGACCTGGTCCTGTTGATGATAGATATCTGGTC
Source organism: Monoplex corrugatus (assembly GCA_030674185.1). Lineage (NCBI taxonomy): Eukaryota > Metazoa > Mollusca > Gastropoda > Littorinimorpha > Ranellidae > Monoplex > Monoplex corrugatus. The sequence goes on along the minus strand of CM060306.1, from coordinate 134,202,131 downwards.
CTGTTGACCATACCTATCTGGTCCTGTTGACCATACCTATCTGGTCCTGTTGACCTAACCAGCCTGGTCCTGTTGACCATACCAACCTGGTCCTGTTGATGATAGCTGTCTGGTCCTGTTGACCATACCGATCTGGTCCTGTTGATCATAGATATCTGGTCCTGTTGACCACAGCTGTCTGGTCCTGTTGACCACAGCTGTCTGGTCCTGTTGACCACAGCTGTCTGGTCCTGTTGACCACAGCTGTCTGGTCCTGTTGACCATACCAACCTGGTCCTGTTGATGATAGCTATCTGGTCCTGTTGACCACAGCTGTCTGGTCCTGTTGACCACAGCTGTCTGGTCCTGTTAACCATACCTATTTGGTCCTGTTGATGATACCTATCTGGTCCTGTTGACCACAGCTGTCTGGTCCTGTTGACCATACCTATCTGGTCCTGTTGACCATACCTATCTGGTCCTGTTGATGATAGCTAGCTGGTCCTGTTGACCACAGCTGTCTGGTCCTGTTGACCATACCTATATGGTCCTGTTGATCACAGCTGTCTGGTCCTGTTGACCACAGCTGTCTGGTCCTGTTGACCATACCTATCTGGTCCTGTTGATGATAGCTAGCTGGTCCTGTTGACCACAGCTGTCTGGTCCTGTTGACTATACCTATCTGGTCCTGTTGATGATACCTATCTGGTCCTGTTGATCACAGCTGCCTGGTCCTGTTGATCACAGCTGTCTGGTCCTGTTGAACATACCTATCTGGTCCTGTTGATGATACCTATCTGGTCCTGTTGATCACATCTGTCTGGTCCTGTTGACCACAACTGTCTGGTCCTGTTGACCATACCTATCTGGTCCTGTTGATGATGCCTATCTGGTCCTGTTGATCACAGCTGTCTGGTCCTGTTGATCACAGCTGTCTGGTCCTGTTGACCACAGGAACAGGTTGATAAAGGGGTCAGCATGAACTGGTGAATCATTTGACCTTCAGCCACTTGTGGGATTTACACAGCCTCAGCAGGATCACTGCTGCTCTCTGGACAGAAAATCTCGGTCGTCCTACTCTGTCCATGGATTAGAAGTGATCTGATAATGCATGTCTTCTTGCTGTATCTGATCTTGTTGTTTGGCCTCCTGGATTTCTTGAGATCGTCTAACCATTTTATATTCAGATATCTCACAATCAGTGGGGATCCACTACAGGTCTGATCTTTTGGTTCTTTTGATCTCTGGAAAGCCTTGACCAGGTGAAAGAGCTTGTCAATTCCTAAAGAACAGAGTTCATGTGAGAGGGTGACCACTTAGTAACACATGTCATCTGTATCATAAATCATTCTCTGTATTTTGATGCAATGTTTGCCCACAGAGACACTGACAGTTAATAATAATAATAATAATATATTTTATTTATATAGCGCAAAATCTTGATAAAATCAAATCTAAGCGCTGAGCGTATACATGCATACATACCTACATACATATGAGCGTATACATGCATACACACATGCTTACATACTTACATACATAAATCTAAGCTGAGCGTATACATGCATACATACATACATACATAAATCTAAGCGTATACATACATACATACATACATACATACATACATACATACGTACGCACAGTTGTGGATCTTATCCCTGGAAAGTTGATAATACTGACTCTGACTCCCCTACTGGTCAAAGAATGGTGACGGTGATGACGACGCCTGTTTGTGCGCAGGTTAACATAACGAAATGTTCAAAACAAAACACTAAAATTGCAAGGTTGCAGGTTCGAATGCCCATCAGGTCATATTATTGTAGGATTTGTGGACCTCAGCTTGTTCCTATGCAAGCCGATGAATGCAACGTGCTCAAAGAAAAGACTGGGGCCACAATTCGGTCTCTTTCATTTCTTGGGTGTGTCAATGAAGTTAATGTTCAAATGTCCCAGTCAACAGTGCAGGTGTCCTTGTCTCCGAGGCCTGGTTCATACAAGGGTGTAGTATAAATGTAGCATAAAGACAAGCTCTGCCCTGCAGACTCAATGGGATGTAGAACTCAAAAACATCTTCACTTTTGTTCCCAGCTTCACATATATTGGCAGTGTAAAATAAAGTGTTAATATTCTGTGGCTCTTCGTGCCTTGATCTCTTGGTGACCTCAGTTTCAGTGAGTTTGAACAGTTGTTGGGGGGATGGACTAGAGGCATAAGGATAGTGAAACAGAAGTCAGACAAAGGATGGGGCAGGAACATCCACATGGGTTTGTGCATCACGTGCTGTCAGCTGGTAGTCCAGAGTGTGCAGACAGAGGAACTCAGTGGGCATCTCTGTAACTCTGGTGACTACAGCTGATGGTATACTCTCTTCAATAGATTACTTTGTTTGTTTTGTTTGTTTGTTTTGTTTGTTTGTTTGGTTTTGTTTGATTGATCCATCATCTGATTGGTTAGAGCTCCATGCTGATAAAACCGGGGCCATGGGTGTGACCCTCAGGTTGTTGATGTTTTGACTTTTGTCTCTGTCCCCAACATAAACACTGACCTGTTAGCTGTCCATTTGAAAACTCCAGTCACTCCGTTAGTGTCAGCTTACTGTTTTGACGGTCCAGTTTCCCAATTCCCAACCAACCCCCACAACTCTCTATTTGAAGATCTTGTCTGCACATACTAGTTTGCACAGACTCAAGGAGTCTTTTAAACAACAAACACCAAATTTGGTGGAACACATGTGGAATTGTACAGGCGTGACGAATCCCTTTTGAAGAAATTGTAAAGTGCTCAACACTTAATAAAGATATGCAGCCAGTTGTGCAGTGCAGCGATCCTGTGGCATAAATCATTAGCCTTGGTACCACGTTTGGTTCTTAGTTAGACAGGAATTGTCTCCACAATTCACTGATCTTGGCTGGTGGTCTGGAAGCTAGACTTTTCAGAAGAGACAACAAATGTTTCCAGTAAAATCATATCTTCAAAATCCAATTTCCAAGCAGGTTGCATTTGTCAGATAATGTTTTATATGAAAACATGACTCAGAATGATGGACAGTGATCGTTACGTTAATCAGATGGATGAGTAGGTATACTTGTCCTTTATCGTCTGGTGCTGGTCTTCATGTGGAATACAAGATCAGTTCTGGAGACATGTTCTGTGGCAGGTGCAGTAAGAAATGAGGTCCTGCAGCCTAGTTTTCAGCTTCCGTCAGTCTGTCTTTTGTTTAGTACAGGAGTATCTGTTGTGCACCGGTCAGTTGTGACTGTGCCCTGTGTGCACTGCTGGTGCCAGCTCACTGTATTGTGACACAGTGTGTTCAGGTTGGTTGTGTCAGTATTATACCTGATCACATTGGTTTCAGAATATCAATGAACTCATGTCGCTTTAATGATTGTCTCTGGTCATGGTCTCTTTGCCTCAGCTGACCATGCAGAAGCATCCTTGATATGTGGCTGTCTGCCATACAGACAACATGTCCTGTCAGTTAGTGCAACAAGCAAATCAAGGAGGGTTATAACAGACACATTAGCACTTTACACAGCCAGCCAAATATAATTTGCTAACCTGAAGAATGTCGTCTTTCTACTATGGTATAGGAGACATGCAAGCTTCGAAAAGCAAACGAAATCTTTGGCTGTAACATGAGCACAAAGGGAGGGAAGATAGATCTCAAGTAGGCTCGACAGGTAATCGGGGGCTGTGTTGCTGAGACTTTTGTAGCACATGGTGTCTAGTTTGTACTGTATGCGCTTTGATACAGGGAGCCAGTGAAGTTGTGCCAGGAGAGGAGATATGTGGTCAGCTTTTTTCTTTTTGAGTACAAGGTGTACAGCATTGTTTTGAATGCGCTGTAGGATGTGAATGGTGGAGGCAGGAAGACCAGACAGGAGTGAATTGCAATAGTCAATGCGAGACATTATGAAGGAGAGAACGAGTTTTGAAGTTGTTTCGACAGAGAGATACTTCCTGATCAGGCTTATACGATGGAGATGATAGTAGCAAGATCTGGCAGTTTGAGAAACAAAGTTGTTCATGGAGAGGGTAGAGTCAATGCAGACACCAAGGTTTTTAGCTGACTCAGAAATTGGGACTGATGTGTTACATAATGGGAGAGAAAGAGGAGGCAGCTGAGAAAGTTTCTGACGGGTGCCAATGAGGATAGCTTCTGTCTTGTCGTCATTAAGCTGAAGTTTATTGTGTGTCATCCAGTTCTTAATGTCCGAGTGAGTAACACTCAGTGGTGCGAGTCAACACAGAGTCGTGGACAGTGAGAACGTACGGAAAATTGTGGGGTTTTTTATGTTGTTTTGAAATATTTTCAGAACGGGATGGTGTAGGCCTATGTTTGGGCAGTGACATGACGTCTTTAGTTGGTATGACGTCATGACGTTATTCTTTCTTGTTTTTTATTTTATTTTCAGACACTTTTGTTGCTTGCTGTTTAGTTTTGCTGCTGAGTTTTGGTGCGTTGAGGTTTCGAGCCTGTTTGTCGTCCTGCTTGCTTGTGTGATTTTGTTTCAGTGCATCAGCTGCTAGACAACATCTGGGCCATCTACACCAACAGCAGGAGTGCAGTCCGCACCGCCAGTGGAACATCTGACTGGTTCCCAGTGACATCGGGAGTAAGGCAGGGCTGTAATCTCTCCCCTCTTTTCTTTGTGATCTATATGGATCAGATTACGAAGGAGGCAAACCCAGACCCTGAGGCACTCAATGAACTCCTGTTTGCGGACGACCAGGCAATGGTGAACAATGACAAGATACAGCTACAGGAGCACACAGACCAGCTCAATGAAAGCTGCGAGACATACGGCATGAAGATCAGCGTCAGCAAGACCGAGGCCATGACTGTCGGTAAGAGACCAAACAAACTGGATATCAGCATCAACGGAACCCAGTTGAAGCAAGCCAGTGAATTTAAATACCTGGGCAGCATCTTCACTGAAAATGGCAAACTAGACAGAGAAATCGAGACCAGATGCCAGAAAGCCAACGGAGTCAGCTACCAACTTGCCCCTCTCCTGAAACACCCCAGCATTCCCACCAGCACTAAGGCGAAACTCATCAACGCCATTTTTCTACCAACGCTGACATACCAGTGCCAGACATGGTCCCTAACTAAAGTCCTCGAGAGAAAACTGGTCACCTGTGAAATGAAATGCCTGAGGAAAGCAGTAAACAAGACAAGGCGGGACAAGATCAGAAATGAGGTGATACGAGACATGGTAGGAGCAACACCAATCCTACAACACATCGAACATATGAGGATCAAGTGGTTCGGACACCTCACACGTATGCCCCTAAACCATCCAGCTCTTCGGGCATACACCACCAGATACTCTGGCTGGAGAGCCAGAGGAAGACCAAGACGACGATGGAGCGACTCCGTGGCAGACACCCTCAGAGCTCACGAGATGTCCCTTCTCCAGGCCACCCGCCTTGCTGCTGACAGACGACTGTATCTCCCCTCGACGCCCACCGGTACAAGCGGAAGGAAAAAGTAAAGTAAGTAAGCGTAGGTGGGATGTGTGTCATGTAGATCCGTCTGTGTGCGACAGTTATGGGTTGTCATGGTGATGTTCTTTTTTTGCTGGGTAGTGAGTAGAGTAAGGACAGTCTTTTCCAGAGAATTGACTTGGTCCCACAGAGCCAGTATGATATTTTTTAGTACTGCCATACTCACGCAGTCCGCCGAGCTGGGAAGAGGCGCTGTGCAGGTTGTCCCACTCTGCGTGTCAGTGCGAGTCGTGGTCGGTGCACCAGATGTAGCGTTTGCGTCAGACTCGACGACTGTCGATTTCGAGTCCTTTTCCGTCTCTGCTCCAACGGCACTGGACGATATCTTCTCTCCATCAGCCTTGCCCTCTGATGCGGCTTCTTGTTTCTTTTGGGCAAGGTGGCCTCTTCTCGTTCTTGTCATATTGGGCCTTTTACACGTTTTCTCTGATAGCTGAAAATTTGTTAGTTAGGTGTCTCAACCATCTTGAATTCCGTCGTGTGTGTGTGTGTGTGTGTGTGTGTGTGTGTGTGTGTGTGTGTGTGTGTGTGTGGTGTGTGTGTGTGTGTGTGTGTGTGTGTGTGTGTGTGTGTGAGAGTTGTGGGTATTCATGTGTGAGATAGATCAGTCCTTGTGTGTGTTTGTGTGTATTACATTCCATGTCTCATAAACATGTAGTTCTCAGTTAGTCTAAATGACTTTGGAAAATACATGTAGTGCTATACTTGAATGATTCAGTCATGGTAGTATTAACAGCAGCAAAAGGAGTTAAAGTAGTAGTGCTAGTTATAGTAGTAGTAGTCATGCCTGTATGCAGCTACTGTAAGCCAGTATGCTGACTGACACTGTGACTGATTTACAGTACAGCCAGTGCTTTAAGCAGACACAAAATCACTGGTGCACAATGTGTTAGAATGCAATCTGTGTGTGCATATTATTCTGTGCTCAAATAGAACAGCGAACAATTTTATCTTCATCTTGACAAACATGTAGACTATATTATCACTATTCATCTGGCGTCCAGTCCAGACCCAATATGTACGTGATCTGTTTATATACTACACGTCATTATTGAAGGGCCAGGAACGTTTTTGAGTCAATTTTTGAAAGGAGAAATAACCTATTTTCTCTTACTCTTTTCTCCAATTCGTTGCCGTAACTGAATGGATAAGAGCTCAGACAACATTGCAGTTTCCTTTTGGCACGTGTTTGGGGATTTGCCGATTTGCAATGGGCGGCCCAAGGAAGACAATTTCCACACGAAATTGTCGAATCTTCAGCAGGGTCTCTCTGACGACGCAGGCAAGGTAGCGACAAAATTCGCTTTGCACGTGCAAGGCAAGCCCTTTTTGAACACTACTCCAGCCAAAGTTGCCCGCAGACGAGGATAAAAAGGACCCGTTCTTGGTTCGTTTTAACCATGCTTGCAAGACGACGGATGACGGATGAGCAGCGGGGGAGAGCCCTCGCTCTGCTTGATGAAGGCCTAGCGCAGCGGGAAGTTGCTAGACGACTTGAAGTGTCGCATTCCACAATCCAGAGACTGCTGGAGCGCTTCAATGAGACTGGAGCAGTCCAGGAAAGGCGTCACACGGGTCGACCGAGAGTAACGACAAGACAGCAAGACCGCTACCTTGCCCTCTCCGTCCTGAGGGAAAGGGCATCCACTGCGGTGACCTTGAGGGGTCAGCTGAGGGATGCAACAGGTGCTAACATCAGCTGCAGCACGGTGAGAAGACGGCTACATGAGGCAAACTTGAGGTCACGGAGACCGGCCGTCCGACCCGTGCTGTCACCGGTCAACAGAGTGCGCCGCATGACCTGGGCCAGGGAGCACGTGACCTGGACAAGGCAACAGTGGGCCCGGGTCTTGTTTTCGGATGAGTCCAGGTTCACCCTGACCTTTAACGATGGCCGGGCTCGGGTGTGGCGACGTCAAGGGGAGAGGTTCGCTGACGCCACTGTCCAAGAGCATAACCGGTACGGCGGCGGGTCGGTGATGGTGTGGGGTGGCATGAGCCGTGGTACCCGGACCCCCCTGCTCCCCATTGACGGCATCCTGAACGGGGTCCGGTACCGGGACGAGGTTCTGGCGGCCGTGGCACTGCCTGCGCTTGTGGACCTTGGTCAAGGCGCCATCTTCCAGGACGACAATGCACCTGCGCATCGAGCACGCCTTGTGACCGACTTCCTGGAGCAGCATGAAGTCGTCCGTATGGCCTGGCCAGCGTGCTCACCTGACCTGAACCCAATTGAACACCTCTGGGATGTGCTCGGGAGGCGCATCAGGGACAACCACCCCCCACCGGGCACCCTGGCCAGGCTGGTCGACATCCTGCAGATCGAGTGGGCGGCCATCCCTCAGGACACACTCCGTACCCTTGTGGGGTCGATGCATCGGCGCTGTGAAGCATGCATCCAGGCTCGGGGCGGACACACGCGATATTGAAAACAGATTGGCCAAATCTGACACTTTCTGTTTTTTGAAAAGGGGGGGATGTTCCTTTAAATGCATGTGCTGTTCACTAATGGGTCATTGTGCTAATTTCTTTTTCCAAAACAGGTGTGGAAATGATGAAATAAAACATAGAATCAATTCTAAACATTGTCAATTATTTCAACTTAAAATTAGAGAGGAAGGAAGAAGTGGCCCTTAAATTATGATTAGGAGTATATGCCAACTTTCTGACATATTCTTTATGATTGACATTTCTGAGGGAACATAGTATCTTGACACAAATTCATTGACTTATATTGCTGGTACAGTTGAGTCTATCGTCCTGGTCATCCATCTTCCCCTTGTATGAGACGTCATGCATGACTACAGCCAATCAAAAGCCATGAATAGAAAAAGCGCAATGATGTGTTGTTACTGTCACATAAGTGTCCAAACCTAACTCTGACAACAATGCAGACTGCACTGCATACGTCACTCAGGTATCTGGCCAACAACAGGAGTGTGCATCACAATCGTTTGGCGATTTCACACAGATCAAGTATCAGCGTAAGAGATGAAGGTGTTTCTAAACCAGTACACAATCATGTTGACACAAGGCACATTGCCATTTTTCCACACTGAGAATGAAAATGACTGCTGTGAACGTGTTTTGTACAGCCATAATCATCCACAGCAATGAAAGATGGCGAGAAGAGTTCTGAATCTTCTAGAACCGTTTAGCGTCTTACAATCATAATACATCACCCACACCTCTTACGTAGAGCTGAAGACTCAAAGTCTCATGTATCAACGTCAATCTCAGTGCACAACATAATAAAAGTTGGGTTGTTCTGTCCATCATAATGCTTTAATGATTATGATAGTGGTAGTATTTAACACGTCTTGTTACCTGCATCCCTATGTGTTATATGATGGCTTCGTAACAGGCGTTCTTGATATTTCTACACTTGAAGCAATCACACTTTACTTGTCTCTCATGGAGTCAGTGGCATTTTGAGAGGACTTTAAATCATCGCTAAACATGTTTTGTGACTTGTATAACTTGCCATTACAGCTGGCAATACTTTGTGTTGACATTATGGGCCTTGATAATGTTCGAACGTCTATCAATGGAAAGTTCATGGACAGATTTCAAGGTCAGTCCTATTGCATCAGACACACGTCTGAATCTCTGGTGATGTACGTTTGATCAAGTGACAATAGTTTTAGTCAGAGCACAAATGGCTTTATCCAAAATTATGTGGAATGCCTGCATTATCAGATCTGCTGTTTCTTGAAGTATGATCCGTGACAAACCAAAGTTCAGCACTGACAAGGGGATCAGTCAATATCACAGCTGTCTGGATGATCATGTCTGTCTTTTGTTTTTTCTGTCCTAAAATCTTTTGCCGTGTTTTCTGCCAGATATGTTCATGATAATTTTTACAAGTTTCTTTTTCTTTTTTAATTGGGGGACCCACTGTTGGGGATAATTTTGCCAATTTTGCTGTAATTGACGGTCCACTGTTAGTGACATTTTTTGCCAGTTTTTTTGTGTAATTGGAGGTCCACTGTAGTGTTAGTGACATTTATTGCCACTTTTTTGAGTAATTGGAGGTCCCACTGTTAGTGACAATTTTTGCCAATTTTTGTGCAGTTGGAGGTCCATTGTTAGTGACAAATTATGACAATTTTTTCAGTAATTAGAGGTCCACTGTTAGTGACAATTTTTGCCAATTTTTGTGCAGTTGGAGGTCCATTGTTAGTGACAAATTATGACATTTTTTTCAGTAATTAGAGATCCACTGTTTGTGACAATTTTTGCCAGTTTTTGTGTGATTGGAGATCCATTGTTCGTGAATATTTTGTCTTTTGTTTTTGTAATGCGAGGTCCCATTTCTTCATAATACCCATATTTCTGCTCAATGTCATTCAGCAGGTTTGTGAAACTTGAATCTGTCTTGCTTGCACATTCTTTTCCAAGTTGTGTTTGAAATGCGATTACCTGAACATCATCATAGCTCTCATTGTCTGAATGAATATCATTTGTTTCTGTTTTGTTTTCTTTAATGACTTTCAGTACAGTGTCACTGACTTGAGAGCCATCCCAAATGCAGGCCTTGACACAGACCACAGATCAGTCATTTTCAACTTGTCCACAAAGAGGAACCAGATAAAAGGAAAACGGAGGCAGGCTGTCAAAATTAACACGAAGAAGCTCCAACAAGGGAAAGTGCAGGTCAAGACCCGTAACAATGTCACTAAGAAGTTGGAGCACACAGATCCTACAGAAATGAATGTAGAAGAAGCATGGAGCACCTTCAAAGAAGCCGTAATAGATACTCTGCTCTGACATGTGGAATCAAGAAGAAGGGAAACATAACCAAAAAGGCAACTGCATGGTGGAACGACCAAGTTAAAGAAGCAGCTGAAGAAAAGAAAAGAAAAGACTATACAAGGCATGGGTTCACTCGAAATAAGAGGACGACTATCTTGAATATAGGCTTGCATGAAGAAACAGTAAGCAGATGGTCAAGCTGGCAAAGGAAGCATCTTGAAGAAATATGGAGAGGAGCTAAAAGAGCTCTGTGAGCGTTCCGCCAGAAACTTCTTTGAAAGTATGAAGGTTATGCAAATATAGATGAGCCCCTTAAGCCCCACCACAGTAATCAACGACGTGGAGGACAACTATAAGAGGAGGAGGAAGAATATTTGAAAGATCTACTCAACCCCGACAGGCATTCTTGACGACTGCTATGAACTAACATTTTAGGGAGCGAAGTGAGAAAGGCTGTTCAGTCAAGGCCCAAAGCAAAGGCAGCAGGTGTAGACGGTATAACAACAGAAGCCATCCACGCATGTGGGGAGATAGGTATTATGTAACTAACAAGAATCTTCCAGAGGGCATGGGAAGAGAGGAAGGTACCCGAAAAGTGATAGATTGCGGTTGTCATGCCAGTGTGGAGAAAAGAAGGCATCAAGAAAAACTATATCACATATCGAGGCATATTACTGTTCAGTCTATCTGGGGAAGTTTACACCAATATTCTAAAACAGAAAATCAAGGCCAAAGTAGAATGCACAATTCAGCTTCAGGAAAGGAAGGAGGTGCACCGACGCTATCACACTCAGTCAGCTATGCAAAAAACAGTCGAATATTACCAAGCAATCCATCTGGTCTTGTTGATCAACAAAAGGCTTTTGACAGAGTTAATCGAAACAAGCTATGGGAGGTACTAGAACAATATGATATTAAAGGGCAATTATTAGATACCACGACAGCCATGTATACAAGCAGCGAGAATGAAATATAGACCTCAAATAGGCTCTGTAACTGGTTCCTAGTGACATCTAGAGTCAGACAGGGTTGCGTACTCTCTCCCTTGCTCTTTGTCATTTATGTGGACTTCACACCAGAAAAGCAGTCCCAGATCCAGAAGTCTAAACGAGTTTTTTTGGCAGTTTGAGAAACAAAGTTGTTCATGGAGAGGGTAGAGTCAATGCAGACACCAAGGTTTTTAGCTGAATCAGAAATTGGGACTGATGTGTTACATAATGGGAGAGAAAGAGGAGGCAGCTGAGAAAGTTTCTGACGGGTGCCAATGAGGATAGCTTCTGTTTTGTCGTCATTAAGCTGAAGTCTATTGTGTGTCATCCAGTTCTTAATGTCCGAGTAACACTCAGTGGTGCGAGTCAACAGGCGCTGTATATTATCAGGTGAGTCACTGTCTTGAAGTTGGGTGTCATCAGCATAGAAGTGGTGTTTTATAGAATGGGAGTTGGTGATGGTGGACAGGGGGGAGGTGTAAAGAGTGAAAAGAACAGGGCCAAGGACAGATCCTTGTGGAACACCACAGGTCAGGTATGCAGGTTGAGAGTAAGTGCCATTGATGAGAACGGTTTGTTTTCTGTTTGATAGGTATGAAGTGAACCAAGACAGAGCAATGTCAGAGATGCCAAAAGTATGATGAAGTCTAGAAAGGAGAATACCATGATCAATGGTATCAAAGGCTGCAGACAGATCAAGGAGTGTGAGGAGAGAGACTTTGCCAGTATCAGTTGCAAGGAGGAGATTGTTGAGAATGTGTAGTAGGGCAGTTTCAGTGCTATGGCACTGGCGGTAGGCTGACTGGAAAGGATTGAGGAGATTGTTGGCAGACAGGTGAGAGTTCAGCTGGTTGAGGACGACTTTTTCAGGTAAGGTATAGCTGTTGTTGTCAAACATGTAGGCCCTATCCAGCAGGGAATTGTCATTTACTCTTTTTATGCTGCTGTTATTAACAGTGTTAATATAAAGTTTAGCGTTTGGGTTAGTGTTGGCAGTTGTTCGCCGTTGTATTTTGTAGGGTCAGAAAGGGAGGTCGTAATCAGTGTTTCGCAAGCGTGAAGGGAGCAGATCACCGTGGCCTAAGCCAGTCGTCGTTTCTGTCCATTGTGGGCCTGGTCCTACGATGAGGAGCACAAGTCCGAGCTCCGGAAACGTTACGAGCGTCCGAGGCAGGTGCGACCAGTGGGGCTTCTACGGCTGCGTCTTCCGGCAAGGTCGGCGGTACTTCTACGCCACGAGCCTACGGCCCATCTGTTCTACTCGGTTCGTTCGTCGGCGCCGCCTTTCGCAGGATTCCACGTATGCTTCAGTGACTGTGACTGGTAACACTAGTATAGGAACATCCTACAGACCAAACATCTTCGTGTGGACTAAAACTTTGCTGTGAGTGTGTGAGTTGGCTATGTTTCTATGTGAATTCTGTCGTTCAAAATTTCAAATGTATTGGTTTGGGGTGCCACGTATGGCAAAATACTTTTCAGTGAATTCTGTTTTGAAGATTTCAAATGTTGGTTTTGAGGTGCCACGTTAGGCAAAAATGCTTATAAGATCTTGCTACTATCACCTCCATCGTATAAAGCTGATCAGGAAGTATCTCTCTGTCGAAACAACTGCAAAACTCGTTCTCTCCTTCATAATGTCTCGCATTGACTATTGCAATTCACTCCTGTCTGGTCTTCCTGCCTCCACCATTCACATCCTACAGCGCATTCAAAACAATGCTGCACGCCTTGTATCAAAAAGAAAAAAGCTGACCACATATCTCCTCTCCTGGCACAACTTCACTGGCTCCCTGTATCAAAGCGCATACAGTACAAACTAGACACCATGTGCTACAAAAGCCTCAATAACGCAGCCCCCGATTACCTGTCAAGCCTACTTGAGATCTATGTTCCCTCACGTACCCTCCGCTCTGCCTCTGATCCTCCGACTCTTCGCTTTCCACGCACTAAGCTAAATACCTATGGTCCACGAGCCTTCTCTGTTTCTGGTCCACTCTCCTGGAACAAACTTCCTCTCTCAGTCCGTCAGCAACCTACTTTTGTCTCCTTCAAGTCCGCTCTCAAAACTCACCTTTTCTCTCCTGCATAAAATCCTAACCTCACTCAACCCTCCCCTCTGCAGCCTGTCTCCGCTCGGAGGGAACCACATGGTTATAATATATAATTGTATGCTATGCTCTCTATAATTTTCCATTGCTTTTATTCTTGCTTTTATTCTTTCTCCCCATTTATAGCCATGCGTGTGTGTGTGGTGTGTGTGTGTGTGTGTGTGTGTGTGTGTGTGTGTGTGTCTGTATGTGTGCGTGCGTGTGTGTGCGAGCGTGCGTGCCTGCGTGTGTGTCTGCTTCAGCGCTTAGATTTGATTTTATCAAGATTTTGCGCTATATAAATATTGTAATTATTATTATTATTAATTATTATTACCTTCTCTCACAACAACGTCGACAAAATGGAAGCGTCTGACAAAACCTCCCGCCGCACATCGATCATAGCAGGAAACAAGTGGCGTCACACATAGACCCCCACACTTATACAACTACACAGACCGACAACGAAATGACTGACCCTTAAACTCTCCACATACCGTCTGTAGTGGAAGAAATTACAGGCGTCGAGTCGCTCCCGGTTTCACGCCGAGGATACATATAGACCTCCACAAAACTCACACCACTACACAGATCAACAAATCACCGATGCCTCTACCCACTTCTGGGACATGAATCCAACTGCAAGTGGTGACTCTGACCAGAAGCTGGCCCTGTCCTCCCAATCTGCAAACCGACTGTCGCAGGAGAAGTCCCTACACCACTAACATTTCAGCAGGAATGACCCTACTCGCCATTCTGCGAACGTCTGTCGCAGAGAAGGCCCACACAACTAACATTCTGACCAGGAACTGACCCTACTCGCCCATTCTGCGAACTGTCTGTCGCAAGAGAAGGCCCCACACCAACTAACATTCTGACCAGGAACTGACCCTATTCGCCCATTCTGCGAACCGTCTGTCACAAGAGAAGGCCCCACACCAACTCTAAAACTAACACGAACTCAACTCTCTCATCTTTACAACACAAAACTTACATCTTCCCTAACAAACTATTCTGACAGGAACTGGCGAGACCCCTCTCCCCTATCTGCAACCGTCTGTGCAGAAAGGGGGACCCAAAACCTACTCTGAAACTGTAACACCCACAATTCTTATCTTTTAAAGCCAACAAGCTCAGGTTTAGAAATACTGTTCACAAACTACAGCGAAGAAAAAGACGCAAAAATCTATCCACACGGGTACCAGGTAATACACGATTCAGCCCGCCAACACTAGTTGACAGAAAAACTGTTCACAAAACACCACCCAAAACACACAATTTACGCACACCAGACCCACGTAAAACATATCGTAGGCCACAAACACAAGTTGACGGAGCAGTTCACAATCCCCGTGCAAAAGCACGCCAAAAATACACACACACACTGAACTAACCGCACATCTCTGCCCCAAAACAAGAAGAAAAGGGGCGAAAATATAAGATGAACAAAATTGCCATGACAGTCCCAATGGGGTGACTAATCTTTTTATCCATATCTTAGATAACTTTAAGATTTCTTAAAATTTATCATAATAATTAAGCTTTTCATAGTCTGTCAAGTCTGTGGTAAACCAAACACCTAAAATCTGAAATTTTGATGTATTCCATTCCATCTTTAAATGTGGTAAATATTTGGCTGTGAGATTTTTGTTACTTCCAACCCATGTAGCTTGTGGTTTACTGGTGTTTATCACTAAACCAGATTTCTGTCCAAACGTGTTCAATGTGTTCATAGTTTCTTCAAAAGAAGTTACATCACCTTGTGTTATGATTTGTATATCATCTGCATATTGCAAAATCTTTTGTGCACAGTTGTTAATAGTTATACCTTTTATTTTATCATTTTCTCTCATCATGATTCCAAGTATTTCTACACACAGTATAGACAAATAAGGTGAAATGGGGTCCATTTACGATAACAGTTGAGTTTATTTTATTGTAAAAAGTGTAGATCCATTGATAGATGTCTGGACCAAACCCAAATATTTTCAAAACTTCTGTCATAAAGTTCCAGTCTATAGAGTCAAACGCCTTTTTAAAGTCAACACAAAGAAGTAAACCTTGTAGTTCAGATAATGAATAGTCTCATGGATTTAATCTAATATTGTCCCCTATATATCTATTTGACATAAGAATGGTCTGATCTTCGTTAATAAGAGAAGGGAGGACCGATTTAAGACGATTGGCAATACATGAAGCACCAATTTTATATACGAAGTTAAGCAATGATATTGGTCTCCAGTTTTTAATGTATTCCCTTGGTTTATCACCTTTAGGT
This sequence comes from Monoplex corrugatus, assembly GCA_030674185.1. Lineage (NCBI taxonomy): Eukaryota > Metazoa > Mollusca > Gastropoda > Littorinimorpha > Ranellidae > Monoplex > Monoplex corrugatus. The sequence goes on along the minus strand of CM060306.1, from coordinate 134,186,526 downwards.
ATACAAACTATCACACCCTCTTTCTGAGTTATAGATAATTCCTTTTTTTTAACTTTCATTTAACAATCTGACAACGAACGAACCTATTTTATTTCCAAAAACTTTTAAAAAGTCTGCAATAAATCCATCAGAGTCTGGACTTTTATTATTTTTCACATCTTTTAGCGCTTGTCTTGCTTCATTTAGCGTAATATGTTGTTCTATTACATTAGCTTCAATCATCCAATAGTGTTGGAATATCATTTACCAGGTCTTTCATTTCAGATTCGCTTAATATTTTCTTACTGAATAGATCTTCATAACAATTTTCGACTTCTTGAGTTATTTCGTTCTGCCCAACTTTTTCTATTCTATTTGAAACACGTTTTGTTATAGAAGTGCTGATAAAATGTCTCTTTTCAAGGTTACAAAAGTGTGTCGATATTTGTTCACCCTCTGCTAGCCATCTAGCTCGAGATCGTAGAAGAATGCCATCCATTTTCTTTTTCCTTATTGCAATCAGATTGGCTTTACATTCTTCCAAGCGTTTATTCTGTTGGTCAGATTTACGTGTTGTTTGCTCTAGATGCTGTATTTCTGCCTCTAGCTAATTCTCGTTTTCTGTGCTCTTACGTTTTTTCATTGACGCATATGCAATTGTTTTTGATCGTATTTTCATCAAAAGGACATCAAGGGATAACTGGTCTGATATTGTGAACTGAATATCCGTTTGAAGAATGTTTTCAATTCCTGTTTGATTGTACACCAGTACAGCTTATTCCTCAATCACATTTTCAATTTTAGTTTTAATTTCTTCCATATATTCGATATCTGTTAATAGGGATCTATTAAATTTCCAAAAAGCCTTTCGTTTTATTTCTTTTGCAAATGAAAGTCTCAGAGTAACCATTGCATGGTCTGAACGATAACCATAAACAATTTCAGCTTATTTTACATTTTGTATCCTATTTTCAGAAATAAGACGGCTTTGTTGAAATGGTATTGGCCTGCGCCAAGTATATCTTCTTATATCTGGATTAATCTCTCTCCAAATATCAATTAAGTCCAAGTTCATGGCACGGTCTTTAACCTTTTCTCTTGCTTTTGGATTATTGAAGTGTTTATAATCGTAACAATCCTAAAATAGTTTTTATTTGCTGATGATCAGGCCATGACGAACAACAACAAAACCCAACTTCAAGATCATCTAGACCAACTGCAAGAAATACATGGTGAGAATTAGCATTGGAAAAACAGAGGTAATGACAGTTGGCAGAACACCGGGAAAACTGGACAAAAATATAACTGGAAGTCAGTTGAAACAAACCTCAGAATTAAAAAAATCTGGGTAGCATTTTACTGAAAATAGAAAATTAGAACATGCTGAGAGTTTTCTTGTTTCAGCCATATAGGCGTTACTTAATTTTATGACCATTGTTTTGTGAAATTATAATAGGCACAATCTTATTATAATTTACACATATATCACGCCTAAACGAATATTATCCATCAAGGAATTTCACTTACTTTTTGTTAGGCCTGATCGGTTCAGCGAACCCTCGTCAGACTGGTGGGCAGAGGCTTGTTGTAGAACTATTCAGCTGTGAGAACACTTCTCACTATCCGTGTGTGACCCCATTCTGATTTTCTGTTCATCAGTAGGTTGCTTGGGGCGTTGTGTATTTGGACTGCTTCACTGATTTGTCGGTCCAAAGCACTTTTATGTTTGCCTGTCACTGTCATCACAAACTCGGGTGTGTTTTCTTCATGTTTGTGAGTAGTATTAACATGTCTATAGAGGACTGAGTCATTATCTTTGTTCTTATAGGCTGCCATGTGTTCTAACCCCCTACTGTAGCCATTACGGGCGGTCTCTCCATAGTAAACAGATTTACATTTATCACACACTATTTGATATGTGATATTGTTTGCCCTGCATCCCCCCTTCTCACTCCCTTCACATACCATACAATTTTGTTGGTCATTACATTTTCTGTTGGGAAACGGGTGGGATCGCTGGAGGATGTTTTTGATTGACTTCCCTGATGTCTCTACTACTCTTATCTTTATGTTAGTTTTCTTGATTTCACATTCAAAGTCTTTCTTCAGTTTGGATTTTGGTGTTGGAGGGACAAAGACTACGCTCTCATATCCTCCTTTCTTATACCATTCCTGTTTATTCTTTCTCTTTTCCTCTCTCCTCTCTGCTCTCTTCCAACCTTTCGGCCTGTACATCGGCTGTTCCCCTTCTTCATCTTTGTTTCTGATCTTTTCATAAGCTGCCAGGGCAGATTTGACTATTTGGGTCTTAAACTTCTTGCTGTAGCCGCAGTACTGCATGCGCATCATAAATTTGTTAATGCGCCTGACTGTCATTTCCCACGGGAGCCTAGGACTACATCTAAGTAGTATGCGCAGTACTTCTTGGGTTAATACAGTCCTTTTGGTACTTCTGGGCATGGCTGAATTGGCATGTATGACAGATTTGGTAGATACTTCCTTTGCGTAGTACTCATGCATTACTACCTTAACGTGCCTGTTGTCTTCTTTTTCAACTTCTTCAACCCACATTTTGATATCGAGAAGGGGGAGTTTATTGTCTTCATGCATGGATGGGTAGTCTATCTCTAGTTGGATCGACTTATGTATGTTATTGCCTATCTCTTTTAATAAGGAGATCCCTCTTTCCTCACTGTTCCTTGTTTCTCCTCTATCCTCCTCAATTATGAGTTCCTCCTCACCATCTTCGTTGAGGTATCTCAGTCTACTGTCTGGAGCTATCAGGATGACATTAATATCATCTACATATCGTTTGTACATCAGGACTCGGATCCCTAGTGGTCTTAGTTTGCCTAATATCTGCTTGTCCCACCAAACCATGAAAATCCCTGCCAGTTCACCCGTTAGTTCAAGTCCAATAGGACCACCATTTGCTTGATCACACCCCGCACTAAAATCCGCCTGTTCAACTCAAACATCAAATCAGTTCTTTTGTATGGAGCAGAAACGTGGAGAACAACTAAGACCACTACTAGAAGAGTCCAGACATTCATAAACTCGTGCCTACGTAAGATACTGAAGATCCACTGGCCAGTTACCATCAGTAACACAGACCTCTGGCAGAGAACTAACCAAGTGCCAGTGGAAGAAGAAATCAGAAGAAGGAGATGGCGATGGATAGGGCACACCCTGAGGAAACCATCAACCAACATCACCCGCCAGGCCCTGACCTGGAACCCTCAAGGGAAGAGAAAGAGAGGCCGACCAAAAAACACCTGGAGAAGAGAACTGAAGGCGGACGCCAAGCAGACCGGCTACTCCTGGCGAGAACTTGAGCAAATAGCCCAGGATCGTGGACGATGGCGGGCGGTTGTGGATGGCCTATGCCCCTCCTGGGGCTCAAGGCCTAAGTAAGTAAGTAAATGCTACCTCAGTGGAGGCGTCTACCAGCGCATACGTACATTGGGGCTGTGTAGTAAGCCCCGCACTGCGCGATCCTGTCGTGGTGGACGTCTCCACCGACTTTGGCACAACCTGCCTCCTGCTGTGCCAGCCCGACGCCACTTTTCTTATTCTGCTTCTTCGTCTCCTCCACTGCCCCTGCCTTCGACCTCGCTGCTGCGGGCTTCGTCTCCTCCTCTGCCATCTTCGCCCTCGCCTTCTGTCCTGGTGGTGCCGCCTTCGCCTTCTGTCCCGCTGGTGCTGCCTTCGTCTTCTGTCCCGCCGGTGCTGCCCTCGTCTTCTGTCCCGCCGGTGCTACCTTTGTCTTCTTCTTCTGTTCCATCGTTGCTGCCTTCGTCTTCTGCCCCGCTGGTGTCGCCTTCGTCTTTTGTCCCGTCGGTGCCGCCTTCGTCGCCACCTCGGCCGCCGCCATATGACTGTGATAAACTTAAACTATGCCTTTTTAACGCTCAGTCAACATGCAAGGATGGCAAAGCCGAAGTCATTGCCGATTTTATCGCTGATGAGCACGTTGACATTGCTTTTATCACAGAGACATGGCTTAAACCCCCTTGGTCATGAACCTATACATGCTAGCCTCACTCCGAGTGGTTATAGGCTTGCTTCTTTCCATCGCTCATCTCGAGGTGGCGGTATCGCCATCCTCTACAACGACTCACTCCATTCCCGCCTATCTTTCTCGCAGTCTCTGCCTTTCTCCCATCCTTCTTTCGAGCACGTTGAAGTATCCTTCCAATCCACCCCTCATCCCATCACCTTCTCCTGTGTCTATCGACCTGCACCTAGCTCTGCCAACAAACTCACCACATCCATGTTTCTCTCTGACTTTGACCAACTGCTTGACCACTACTGCCTCTTACCTGGAAATCTCATCATTCTAGGTGACATCAATGTCCACTATGACAACACTCACCGTTATGACACAAGACATATCATCAACTCTCTGTCCAATCACAATATGACTCAACACATTTCTGAACCAACCCATCAAAAAGGTCACATTCTTGACTGGATCATTTCTCGTGATCACCACAATTCAGCTACTGACAACTGCTTAGTTCTTTCTACCCGACTAACTTCAGCCCTTCCATCTGACCACTCTGCAATTCTCTGTTCTCTTGACATTTCTCCTCCTTCCCGTACCACGCGCACAGTGACTCGACGCAATCTCAAATCTATCGACCTCTCCACATTTTCATCTGATGCCTCCCGTCTCCTTTCTGAAAAGTCACATAACCTTGCCGATGAATTCTATACTACTCTCCACCATCTTCTGGACACTCATGCTCCAGCCACAACCCGTCTTTTACCTGACCGCCCCCCTACCCTCTGGCTCACTCATGAGATTGCCTGTGCAAAACGTGCCCGCCGCAGAGCAGAGCGCCGCTGGCGCAAATCCAAACTCACTGTACACAGGCAACTTTTCCAAGCCTCTAAAACAAAAGTATCCACCCTCATTGCATCTCAAAAACAAGCTATTTCCAAACCAAAATCCTGAATGCCTCTTCTTCAAAAGAACTCTTTACAACCATGAATCATCTCCTTGGCACACGAAAAGACTTACCTCTCCAACAAAACATACAAATGAAGAACTCCCATCTGTATTCTCCAAGTATTTCACCACCAAAATACAAACTCTTCGTGACAAGCTTGACAGGACACCCTGTCAACCATGCCCACCTGACCCTTCCTTCTCTGGCACACCTCTCACTACTTTTACCCCAGTCTCACAAGAAGAAATTTTCAACACAATCAGATCCATGTCGTTCAAAACCTGCGAACTGGATCCTCTTCCAGGTTCTCTCTACTCCGACTGTCTCCCTACTCTCCTCCCATTCATCACTGACATCATCAACATTCTTTTCAAACTGGAACTGTCCCAGATTCTTTCAAGTCTGCTATTATTCACCCTCTCCTCAAGAAACACAATTTAGACCCAAATGAACTGAAAAATTACCGGCCGATCTCTAATCTCTCTTTCTTGTCAAAACTCCTTGAAAAGGTCGTCCTCAACCAGCTGAACTCTCACCTGTCTGCCAACAATCTCCTCAATCCTTTCCAGTCAGCCTACCGCCAGTGCCATAGCACTGAAACTGCCCTACTACACATTCTCAACAATCTCCTCCTTGCAACTGATACTGGCAAAGTCTCTCTCCTCACACTCCTTGATCTGTCTGCAGCCTTCGATACCATTGACCATGGTATTCTCCTTTCTAGACTTCATCATACTTTTGGCATCTCTGACATTGCTCTCTCCTTTTTCACTTCGTATTTATCAAACAGAAAACAAACTGTTCTCATCAATGGCACTTACTCTCAACCTGCATACCTGACCTGTGGTGTTCCACAAGGATCTGTCCTTGGCCCTGTTCTTTTCACTCTTTATACCTCCCCCCTGTCCACCATCATCAACTCCCACTCTATAAAACACCACTTCTATGCTGATGACACCCAACTTCAAGACAGTGACTCACCTGATAATATACAGCGCCTGTTGACTCGCATCACTGAGTGTTACTCGGACATTAAGAACTAGATGACACACAATAGACTTCAGCTTAATGACGACAAGACAGAAGCTATCCTCATTGGCACCCGTCAGAAACTTTCCCAGCTGCCTCCTCTTTCTCTCCCATTATGTAACACATCAGTCCCAATTTCTGATTCAGCTAAAAACCTTGGTGTCTGCATTGACTCTACCCTCTCCATGAACAACTTTGTTTCTCAAACTGCCAGATCTTGCTACTATCATCTCCATCGTATAAGCCTGATCAGGAAGTATCTCTCTGTGGAAACAACTGCAAAACTCGTTCTCTCCTTCATAATGTCTCGCATTGACTATTGCAATTCACTCCTGTCTGGTCTTCCTGCCTCCACCATTCACATCCTACAGCGCATTCAAAACAATGCTGTACGCCTTGTACTCAAAAAGAAAAAAGCTGACCACATATCTCCTCTCCTGGCACAACTTCACTGGCTCCCTGTATCAAAGCGCATACAGTACAAACTAGACACCATGTGCTACAAAAGCCTCAATAACGCAGCCCCCGATTACCTGTCAAGCCTACTTGAGATCTATGTTCCCTCACGTACCCTCCGCTCTGCCTCCGATCCTCTGACTTTTCGCTTTCCACGCACTAAGCTCAATACCTATGGTCCACGAGCCTTCTCTGTTTCTGGTCCACTCTCCTGGAACAAACTTCCTCTCTCAGTCCGTCAGCAACCTACTTTTGCCTCCTTCAAGTCCGCTCTCAAAACTCACCTTTTCTCCTCTGCATAAAATCCTAACCTCACTCAACCCCCCCCCCCCCCTGCAGCCTGTCTCCGCTCGGAGGGGAATCACTTTGTTTTAATATATAATTGTATATGATGTGCTCTCTGTGGTTTTCCATTGGTTTTATTCTTGCTTTTATTGCTTTTATTCTTTCTCCCCATTTGTGGTCACGTGTGTGTGTGTGTGTGTGTGTGTGTGTGTGTGTGTGTGTGTGTGTGTGTGTGTGTGTGTGTGTGTGTGTGTGTGTGTGTGTGTGTGTGTGTGTGTGTGTGTGCGTGTGTGTGCGTGCGTGTGTGTCTTTTCGGCGCTTGGATTTGATTTTGTCGAGATTTTGCGCTATATAAATATTGTAATTATTATGTATGCATGTGCGTACGTATGTATGTATGTATGTATGTATGTATGTATGTATGTATGTATGTATGTATGTATGTATGTATGTATATATGTATGTATGTATGTATGTATGTATACGCTTAGATTTATGTATGTATGTATGTATGCATGTATACGCTCAGCTTAGATTTATGTATGTAAGTATGTAAGCATGTATGTATGCATGTATACGCTCAGCTTAGATTTATGTATGTAAGTATGTAAGCATGTATGTATGCATGTATACGCTCAGCTTAGATTTATGTATGTAAGTATGTAAGCATGTATGTATGCATGTATACTCTCATATGTATGTAGGTATGTATGCATGTATACGCTCAGCGCTTAGATTTGATTTTATCAAGATTTTGCGCTATATAAATAAAATATATTATTATTATTAACATCAGGAAGAGAGTTTTTGAATGTTATATAGAACCGATAATGTTATACGGTTGTAAGGTGTGGACAGTCAACAAGCAAAGCCAGAACAAGATTGAGGCAGCCGAGATGTGGCTTCTAAGAAGAATGTTGAGAGTTTCATAGACAGCCAAAAAAACAAACAAAAATCAAAACAAAACAAACAAACGACACAGTCTTGATGGAGTCAGACACAAGAAGATCGATCATTCATAAGGAAGATTAGGAAAAAAACAGGCAACATATATAGGCCGTTTTATGGAGAAAGAGGAATTGGAGCACCTGGTCACAGCAGGAAAGCTGAAGGGAAAGAGAGCACCAAGTAGACCCAGGGAGAAAATATCGGAAGAACTTGCAGTGTGGTTGAAGACAAAGAGGGTAGAAGAGGTGCTTGAGGCAAGAAGGAATAGAGACAGATGGAAGGCCATGATTGGCAACGTCATGTGGCAAGGCAATTGATGATGATGATAAGTAGTAGATTTTCGACCACTTCCGCTTCCTATTCCTATTTGAGTGAGACGATCAATGGTGTTTTGACTGAAATGTTGTTTGCACAGGTTTATGTTTACACGTCTGAAAACTGTCCACGATGCAGACCTTTTGTTGCAGTGGCAGTAACTGGAAGTTTGTCAGCACTTTCGTTGCCCTTAACACCAGCAAGTCTGGGGCAGTAGACCCAGTGAGATTTTGTAGGTCCATGTTTATTACAGCATTTACCAGTCTGAGGTTTCGTCACCATCTTCCATCCTTTGAAATTGTTTTCTGTTCTAAAACAAGACCTGATTATGTTATTGAGGCAAAGTATTTCTTACATTGTTTAAGGATAAATGGAATTGTTGTCAGTTTCTGCTTGGTGCCTTCTTGTGTCGGTCTTCACAGAAATGAAACACTTGATACATGTCACAGTCTAAACATAAGGGAGTTCTTATGTCACATGGAGGTATTGTGCTGTGTCTTGGATTTTTATGGGTTTTTCTTTGTTTCTTTGTTGTTTAATTGTTTGATGCGTGGGGTTAGCCCTAGTGTGGCTCTAGTAGTCAGCTGGGCTATAAGTAATATGAACTAGAACTAGTCGACTTTATGTTTTGAAAACAAAACATAGTAAATGTGTTCTGTGTATTTGTTGTGTACAAGTCACATTCTGCCACTGTTTTACTGCAAAGAATTGCATTCTTCGTTACCAACATTGTTCACAGTAAAATATGCATGGACACATTAAGAGAAATAACATAAGATGAAGTTGCGTTAGCTGAAACTCTACAATGATTGGTATACAGTCCTGTTTGTTTATTACTTTAGTGTCTATAAATTACTTTTAATGAGAATTGTTTCTTCCTGATAACCACAAAAAATGCAAGTTTTGGTTTTTCTGTCTTCATTTTTACTTAGTTTCTGTCTCTTTCTCCAACCTCCCCCCTCTGATTTTTTGTTTCGTTTTTGTTTCTTTTTCGTTTTATTGAATATCATTTACAGCAAAAAGATGTTACGTTAAAGAACAAATGAACATAGTATAGGGTGGATGTCACAGCTGTAATGACAGTCACTGTGACACTTACAGTTCTTTGATGGGCATTACAGCTGTAATGACATAGTGGTTATAGCTCTTGGCTAAGTATGACGTCTGTAATGGCATGGCAATTAATTCTACTGCAGATGTTATGGTTGTACTAACGTCATAGTTAAGCTAGTTGGTAGGACTACAGCTACAATACAGCTCGCTGCAGCTGTAGTAAATTATGAATTTGATTTATATGTTTATTTTGCTGGTGTTATGTAAATTGTGGTTAATATTATTCGTGTTCACGTTTGTGTAATTTCCCCATTTCGTTCTTAATTCTACGTCCTTCATGACCGGTCTTGCTGCTGTCCATACAGATTCTATCAGTACAACAGTCACAGGCCATGGCTGGCGATCTGTGACATGTGATGTTTGGGTTTGGTTCAAGTACACATGACAAGCCTTAACAACCTTCAAATTGTCCTGATACCAGTGACTGCCACAGTCACATTACTATTTGCAAAATCTGACTCTGAGAAGTAGTAGGCCTGCCTGCTGTTACGGGCTGAAAATTAGTCGACATAGCACACGAAAGCCATGGAAACATTTCATACTGGTGTGAATATGAGAACTACTTTGTCATTAATTGAAATCAACTACTCTCATATTTTTCTACCCAGTTCATTGAACGGGTGCGTCGTTCTGAATCTAACAATAGATTTCCTTTCAAAGGGAACTACTGACAACCTGATTGACGCAGTCGTCTTAGACACATGGGGGAGAACAGTGTATGGCATACTTCTGCCCTTACTGTTTATCGTCAGCCTTCCCTGTAACACTCTAAACATTGTGATTTTCTTCAAGCATGGTATCAAGGAGCGTATCAATCTGTGTCTCTTCCTTCTGTCTCTGGTGGACTGGATCTTCATGGTGCAGGCCTTCTGTCATTTTGCAGACCGACCATACAATGAACTGACTCACCAACCTATACGTGGACCTTTAACAAGGTTTATGGCAGACAATCATCTTTTTGGTTTGTTTGGTTTGAGCTGGGCCTCGTCCTGGATCAGTACAGTCATTATCTGTGAACGGTGTTTCTGTGTGGTCAGTCCATTGCGTTCTCAGACAGTGCTGAAGACAAGGACCATGTGGTTCATCCTCTTGCTGCCTTCTGCTGTATGTTTGGGGGGTTTCTTTGTGACAACTGCCAAGTGGACGTATGCGTGTGTGTTTTATCCTGGAGACAGCGTTGCCAGAACAACTATGTTCCTCAATGAATTTTACAAACACAACAAGGAATGGATTGAGGTGATAAACACTGTCATGTATGGCATGACCATTCCATACTTTTGTATCATCACCGTTATTGTCGCCACCATCGTAACTGTTGTCAAGCTGAGGTCAATATCTGAATGGAGACAGAAGTCATGTTTGGATGCTGGATCCTTGTCCAGCCGTGACCTGGCCCTGACCAGGATGCTGGTGGGAACGTCTGTACTCTACATCGTCTGCTTCACTCCACGTTCTCTTTTGCGTATCATCATGATTTTTGTCACCGATCTTAATGTCGGAGGGCGCTACTTCTACACATACGGCTTTCTTACTATCACCGCCACTGTGTTCGAGTTCATCAATTGCTCTTTCAATTTCTTTGTGTATTATTATTTTGGCTCCAAATTTCGGGCCACTCTGAAAACATTGTTCCACAGAAAAACGATACAAGCCACTTAAGTTTCAAGAACTGGCATGTCCGACAGATCACGCTTAGCTTTACTGATAGTCTCATTGTGCAGGATATGTATAAATCAGATTTTCAAAGAATTTGAATAAAATGTTCAGGTAGTGACACTTCTTTTCCATGTTGTTTCACTGAAATATGTAAAAATGAAGCACCAATCTGACTTAAACACAAATTCTTTTCGAAAAAAACATGTACCAATCTACAGGTAGTGACAACATAAGAAGTCGTTGTGAAATAAATGTTTTAATGTGACGTAAGAACAAGAAGCCGTTGTGAGGGAACTGTACCAGCGAGTCATTAGAACAAGAAGTCCTTGTGGAGAAAATGTACTAATGTGACGTTAGAACAAGAAGTCCTTGTGAAGGAAACGTACTAATGTGACGTTAGAAGAAGAAGTCCTTTTGAAGGAAATTTACCAGTGTGACGTTAGAACAAGAAGAAATTATGAAGGAAATGTACTAGTGTGACGTTAGAACAAGATGTCCTTGTGAAGGAAATTTCCAGTGTGACGTTAGAACAAGATGTCCTTGTGAAGGAAATTGCCAATGTGACGTTAGAACAAGATGTCCTTGTGAAGGAAATTTCCAGTGTGACGTTAGAACAAGATGTCCTTGTGAAGGAAATGTAATATGTTGACGTTAGAACAAAACGTCCGTGTGAAGGAAATGTACCACTGTGACGTCTGTGACTGTGTGGCTTAGTGGATACAGCACTTGTCTAGGACAGGAAAAACCCAGGTTTGAACCATGGATTAGACAGGGATTTTCTCTCACCCCCTTTACTAAACTATAAGTGGCGGTCTGGGTGCTAGTCTTTCAAGATCAGAGAATACACCGAGACCACATGTGCAGTGTGCAGCAAACACATGTTAAAGATCCCACGGCATTGAAGTAGTTGTCTCCGGCAAAATGTTTAGTAAGAACGATGCAGAAGTTATTCAGTACTGGAAAACAGTGGCACTGCACGGCGACAAAGTGTTGCCTATAAAAAGACAGTCCACATTTTACATTGAAAATTAACTGTGACCACGAAAAGGTAGCAAGGGTGCTGGACGAGACCCAAAGCAACAATTCCTAACCACTGATCATCCAGTCACCCCCTCCCCCCCAGCCCCAGGCACCACACGGTGGACATTTTGCCATGTGATGGGGACTGTCCATGCGCTGCATGACTTATTCGGACCCGTCATCGATTACAAAGTTTATAAAACAAATGGCAACCTGATAAGATGAGAAACAGGAGGTACTTATACGATCGCAAAAGTTGCCAGATACAATGCTCCAGAACAGCCCATTTCGTTTTTCAGTCAGATCAACATGCCCCACAAAAGCGATCCACGTTTGCCATCTTTTTCCGAGCTGCCATCAAGACTTTCCCTGAAGCCAACAGCCAAGCTGTAGGCCAAAGTTGACAAGAAACACCCTGGAAAAGTGGATGGGAGCCAGAGCAGCAATACCTCACCACTCAGCAGACAATGACCTCTCAGCTCCTGACGCCACACGGCAACCTGTCTGCCAAACAAGATGGGCTGTCCATCCAAACAGCAAACCAGCCAGTCGAGCAACTAATAACATAACCAACCAACCAACGACATAACCAACCAACCTATCAACCAACCAACGACATAAACAACCAACTAATCAACCAACCAGTGACATAACCAACCAACCTATCAACCAACCAACGACATAACCAACCAGTGAACCAACCAATGACATAACCAACCAACTAATCAACCAACCAACGACATAACCAACCAACTAATCAACCAACCAATGACATAACCAACCAACGACATAACCAACCAACGACATAACCAACCAACGACATAACCAACCAACGACATAACCAACCAACGACATAACCAACCAACGACATAACCAACCAACTAATCAACCAACCAATGACATAACAACTAATCAACCAACCAATGACATAATCAACCAATGAACCAACCAACGACATAACCAACCAATCAACCAACCAACGACAATATCAACCAATGAACCAACCAATGACATAATAATAATAATAATAATATATTTTATTTATATAGCGCAAAATCTTGATAAAATCAAATCTAAGCGCTGAGCGTATACATGCATACATACCTACATACATATGAGCGTATACATGCATACATACATGCTTACATACTTACATACATAAATCTAAGCTGAGCGTATACATGCATACATACATACATACATAAATCTAAGCGTATACATACATACATACATACATACATACATACATACATACATACATACATACATACATACGTACGCACATGCATACATAATAATTACAATATTTATATAGCGCAAATCTCGAAAAAATCAAATCCAAGCGCCGAAAAGACACACACGCACACACGCACGCACGCACACACACGCACACACACACACACACACACACACACACACACACACACACACACACACACACACACACACACACACACATGCATGGCCACAAATGGGGAGAAAAGAATAAAAGCAATAAAAGCAAGAATAAAACCAATGGAAAACCACAGAGAGCACATCATATACAATTATATATTAAAACAAAGTGATTCCCCTCCGAGCGGAGACAGGCTGCAGAGGGGGGTTGAGTGAGGTTAGGATTTTATGCAGAGGAGAAAAGGTGTTTTCAAAGCGTTCAGTTGAATGCGAAAATATGTCATAACAATTAATCTCAAATGATATAACGAGGAATACTGCAATTTTTTACAGATATTTTGAACTGAAAGTTTGATTCTTTTTTGAGACACAATTTTTTCATTTAAATGTTCATGAAATCGAATCCATGATGCTAATTCTAGCGAGTCTTCTTTTACCAATGTGTTAACAAGTAATGCTATGGGATTTTCAGAATGGAGGGCACCGGATTTAGCTGCTCTGTCAATTACGTTGTTGCCATGAAGACCAACATGAGAAGGCACCCAGCATAAATTGATTTCCGAGCCATTTATCTTTAAACAATGTATTAGGTGATTTGCCTCAATAATTAAGTCAGGTCTTGTGTCTGTATCAAAAGACTGTAAGGCATATAATACAGATTTTGAATTAACAAAGAGAACTACTTTGAATGACACAGGCCGAAGGCTTATTAAATAATGCAACGCTTGAACAACAGCAACCAATTCTGCTGTATATATATATACATTTGCCCCAATGAAAAAATACTTTTTAATGTTAAATTTTGGAACATAAAAGGCTGCTCCAGCGCTCTGATTGGCTAAGACTGACCCATCAGTAAAAATGTGGAGGTGGGTACGGTACTTTTCATCGATGTGTTCACAAGCTGTGGATAGCGTAATGTTGACATTATTATCTTTTTTAATGTTTACATAATCGAGATCAAATGTGGTCTTTAGCATTTCCCATGTAGGGATAGGCGTTAACGTTGGTTTCTCTGCTATTTCATCCATTGTTATGTTGGACTGTTTGATCAGGCCAGATATGTAAGTTGCGGCTGTAATTTGTGATGAAATGTTTTTTGTTCGTTTTGGAAAGTCAGTATCAGACCTGGTCTTAATTTCTTTGCTCACAAAAGTATCCGCTTGTGAAGTAGTTCTAATTGCAAACTGCAAAAGTCTTAAATTTGCACTAGGTGTACCAACTCATGGTTCTACTCTGGAAACGTACAAAGTTGCTGGAATTCTACCTTTAAACAACCATCGTGAGCTAGCTACAGCAAAGTGTGTGTGTGTGTGTGTATGTGTGTGTGTGTGTGTGTAAGCATGGAGGATGAGAGGGGGGCAGAGGGCAGAGGGCAGAGGGCAGACAGAGTAAGAGACAGAAAGTGTGTAAAGGGAAGAGGCAAGGTCTTGAGAACAGAGACATGGGTGCAATGCTAACATCAAAGAAAAACCGACACTGAAATCACAACACAAAACAAAAATTCCATAAACTTAACCTTTTCACAACACTGCCTCACTACAGCTACTATACCCTGTGCACACGGGGGACAGGAAGCAGAAATGCCCTGAGGACACCCTATTTTGGTCATTTTTATTTAATTCTCTTGAATAGGCCGTAAAAGCTAGCTTATTGATGTTAAACTACTTTTGCAGATCTTTCTTTTATCTCCCTGGTGAAGTAAAAACAATTTCTGTAAAGATTCATTTAGTTAGTATTTTGTGCTTTTGAAAATGTCAACATAAGTGGCAAAATCAAAAATCCCAAACAGCCACAGGAGATTCATACAAAGTGTTATTTTTAGCATATGATGGCCAAAATTGTACAAAAAAAGACATAAAAGACAGTATTTCAACATTTTAGAACACAATGGTAACATAATAGAACATATTATGTCTTGAAAGGCGAAGGGCTGCAAGCCGCATGTTTCGGCAGCTGAGAAAACAGGTACTTGTAGAAATTTCTGAAGATTTTTCACCCAGTTAGTACATCATTTTCATCGCGACTGTCGTCACTGTCGTCACTGGCAGTGTCAACCTCAGTGTCAGCTTCACATTGATCAGGA
>CM060306.1:134138789-134168789 GCA_030674185.1 Monoplex corrugatus | reverse complement strand
TGTAACAAAAACTAGATGTTAGATTCTTACGTATGGTTTTCTACGAGTCTAGGTAGAAAGAAACTCTAGGGAGAGCTAGACAACAGAAGGTCTTCAGAGAAGTAACCCCCTTTAGACAAGTGTTTCGGCCCTGAATTCCTTACACTCTCGGGGGCCGGGCCACATCCAGGTCATGACTCCTGGATGCCCTTCTGCTGTTGTCTATTTTTTTTTTTTCCCACGCCGGGGATCGAACCTGGGCGATTCTGCGCTTCAGAACTGCGGTACGCGGTTTTACCAATGTGCTAACGGGGCACACATCATCTGTAGGGAATTTAATCCTTATGAAGTTCACTTTTTTCGTTCCTCCTTGCCCAGATCCAGCTTGAGCTCCTTTCTGCTGCCTCTGCCATCGCTTTAAGGGCTCTAGTCCTCTTCTTCCCAGAAATGGCGAGTTGTTTCATGAGATCATAAGCGGAGGTGCCCACAAACCCTCTTGCCCCGACCTCTATGGCGAAGATTTTGACCCGCAGACCTGCTTTCTTCAGGGTGCTGGCAAGACCGGCGTATTTTTCGGTCTTGTAGATATGTGCTTCTTCCATTCTGCTTTCGTATGGCACAGTGAGTTCTATCAGAATCACTTGTTTCGAGGAGTCAGAGTGGAGAGCGATGTCTGGTCTCATGCCTGTCTTGCTGATGACATCTGGGTAATTTCTCCACTCTGGGAGGTCTGCTGTACACTCCCAGTCGACTGCTCCATCCAGAAGACCCTTTGGCAATGTGCTGGTTGTCATAGCACTTTCGGGCCAGACCTGTTTCCCTCCTGCTTTGTAGAACGTTGTCATAGCAATTGGTGCGTTTGGGGTCATGGTTTTTTCGCTAACCACATCTGTGATCACTTTCAGAACTTGGTTGTGCCTCCATGTATACCTTCCTTGGGCTAGCGCTACTTTGCAAGAGCTTAGGACATGTTCCACTGTTTGTTTCTTCTGACAGAGCGGACATGCTGGGTCGTCTGCTTTCCCCCATTTCACTAAGTTTGCATTCGAGGGGAGCAGGTCATATACAGATCTGAGGAGGAAGCTTATCCTTAGAGGAGCCATGTGCCACATATCGTTCCAGCTGAGACTTCTTTGGAGTGCACTGTCCCATGTTGTCCATTGCCCCTGTTGACCTTGCTGGACTGCCTTCTGCACTCTTTTGACATCTTCTTCTTCCTTCAACTCCTGTATGATCATGTCTCTTTTTTCCTTCCCTTTGGCTTTGGACCACCACTGCATTTTTGTTGCTCCCAGTCCCTGTCTGTTGGTTTACGTGTGTCCAATTATTTCTTTGATGCTGAGGTTTCTCTTGGCATTGTTTACAGCCTCTTGGACTTTCCACTTTCTGCCAGTTCTCAGCTTTGGATGAACTGATCTCACGATATTGTCTTCCGATTCCTCCAGCATGCTCAACAGTCTTGCTTTTCCAACTTTGTATTCCTCCACTATGGATTTGAGAGGTAGCTTCAGCATTGCTTGACGACAGTAGAATGCAACATCAGTGAGACCAGGTGGGACACCGAGCCATTTTCTTGTGTATTTGTTGATTTTGGCTTCCATTGCTTCGACTGTGCTGGTGCAAATGTCATAGATTAGCAGTGGCCACAGCAGCTTTGGTATCAGCATGAACTGTAGACACCAGACTTTGTATTTGCCTGGCAGTCCGCAGTTATCTATTTTCTTCAGGCCTTCTTCTGCTGTTTGCTTGGTTTCACATCCCCTTTGTGTGTCTTTCAGGGAGTCATCATACCATCTTCCGAGACTTTTTACTGGCTCTTCTGTGACAGTGGGGATGGCTTGGTTGGCTACCATGAATTTGACTGAATCTGCCACTTTTCCTTTTCGCAGTGAGAGACTTCGGGATTTCTTAGGTTTGAACCTCATTCTTGAAGAGGCCACCAGCTCATCCAGCTGCTTTAAGATTTGGTGTGTCTCTTCCTCATCCGTGGACAAGACTGTTGTGTCATCCATGAAAGCTTTCAGAGGAGGCATCTGGTATCTATCTCCCAGATTCACTGGACCTGAACTCTTCATTGCAGCTTTCAAGATGACTTCCATTGCCAACACGAACAGTATGGGAGAGATTGCACAGCCCATTGCAATGCCCACCTCTAGGTCTATCCAGTCCGTGGTGTATTCTTTGGTAGAGAACCGCATTGAGAACCCTTGGAAATACTTCCTCAGCATTGTTCGGATGTTTTCTGGGATGTGATACATTTCAAGAGCCAGCTGGATCATATCGTGTGGAACTGATCCATATGCATTCGCCAGATCAAGCCAAACTACGTCAATGTCTCTCTTCTCTGTTCTTGCTTTTTGGATGGCATCCCAAATCAACGTGGCATGTTCCAAGCATCCAGGCATTCCTGGTATGCCTCCCTTTTGGACTGACATATCCAGATACTTGTTTTCAGTCAGGTATTTTGTCAATCTTGCTGCCATAACAGAGAAGAAGATTTTCCCCTCGACGTTCAGAAGTGATATTGGCCTGAACTGATTGATGCTGCTGGAGTTCTGCTCCTTCGGAATGTACACTCCTTCAGCTCTCATCCATTGGTCGCTGATCTTCTGGTTCCTCCATGCTGATCGAATCATCTTGTGGAGCCACTCGAGCACTTTTGGGCATTTCTTGTAGAGCAGGTATGGTATTCCGTTTGGTCCAGGTGCTGACTTGGCTCTGGCTTTCTTTACTACGTTCTTCACTTCATCCAGTGTTGGTGGTTTGTTATTGAATTTTCCTTCTGGCGCTGCAGGCCAAACCAGATTCTGGATTTCAAGTGGTGCCTCGCGCTGAGAATCGGAATATGTTTCCCTGAGATGCTGCTCTAGGGTTTCCTTGCCCACTGTGAGAGTCCCTGATTTGGGTTGTTCAAACAGCTTTCTTGAAAAGTCAAAGGGATCTTTGAAGAAACGATCTTGAGTCTTCTTCTTTTTGCTCTTTCTTCGCCTTGCTGATTCCACTTTGCTGAGAGCATTGTGTTTGGCCTTCAGATCTTTCCAGAGTTCCAGGAGCCCTTGCTTCTCGAATTCTGAGGCAGTTTTCATTCGCTTTTTAAGCTTCCTTTTCTCCCTCCGGATGCTCTCCATCTGTTGCTGTCTTCTGGATTTCTGGGGAGGCGTTTTTGTCTTTGGCTGCTTCACTCCATAAGTGTCCCTGCAGACAGAGTATATGATGTCTCCGTATGTGTCAAGTTTGTGTTCCAGCGTACTGTTCCCTATTAGCGCATTCAGCTTAAGGACAAGTTCCTCATCTAATTTCTCCCATTGTTCTTTTGCACCGGCAGGCGGCAAATTGAGTTTTCCACGTTTGGCGTTAAGAGCTTGTGCAAAATCCGCATCAGAACCGTCAGCGTGGATGTCCTTGGCACTATGGTTTAATTCCTGGCCTTGGTCATCCAACGTCTCACCTGCTATCGCAGTGCGCTGCTGCTGGTTCGTATGTGTCTTCAAACAGCCCATTTTTGTCCTGTGGATCTTCATGCCGCGTTTGGTGGTGAATCTCCTTCCACACGCACACGGAAATTCCAACTGGTCATTAATCGTGGTCCGTTGTGCGTTTCCAGTCGTGATGGAGTCAGTGCCGATGGATTCATCATTCTCTCCCCCTTTCGGTGAATCCTGGGAGCATCTTTCATTTGAAAAACTCGTGGCATGTTATCAAAGGCAAGGTGGGAAGCCAACCCACAAAGCCCGCAGATCTAGTCTTTCCCAGTGTCCTTCGGTCTTTCCCGAATGTCCTCCGAACTATTCCCGGAAGTCAATGGACTGACCATGTGCAGGTAGAAAGAAACTCTAGGGAGAGCTAGACAACAGAAGGTCTTCAGAGAAGTAACCCCCTTTAGACAAGTGTTTCGGCCCTGAATTCCTTACACTCTCGGGGGGCCGGGCCACATCCAGGTCATGACTCCTGGATGCCCTTCTGCTGTTGTCTATTTTTTTTTTTTTTTTCCCACGCCGGGGATCGAACCTGGGCGATTCTGCGCTTCAGAACTGCGGTACGCGGTTTTACCAATGTGCTAACGGGGCACACATCATCTGTAGGGAATTTAATCCTTATGAAGTTCACCATTTAGCAAATTGATCATAAGAGAAAGAATTGCATGTGCCCATTTGATTATGAAATTATACTTAAGACGTAGTTAGTGGAGTGCAGACCGATTGAATAACTCATTGACTGATTGATTGATTATTTGTTTGATTGTTTGACTGATCGTTTGATTGATTGATTGATTGCTTGCTTGATTGCTTGATTGATTGACAAGTTTATTTATTGTGTTTTACTTTATGTGGAAAAGAAAATGAAACAATACGATATGTCTGATGGATTTTCCATGATTGCTGATGCTAAAATCTACTTTATTAACGGTCAACACAGCAAACAAGGAAAGAAAACAAACAAACTCCACACACACTCACACACACACACACACACACACACACACACACACACACACACACACACACACACACACATACACACACACAAACATACACACACATACATATGTACATACACACAAACATACACAAACACACACACATATATACACACACACATAAACACACACACACACAAACATACACACACACACACATACACACACACATACACACATGCACACACACACATACATACACACACACATACACACACACATACATACACACACACACAAACACACACACACATACACACACAATGCATACACGCATACACGCATACACACACACAATGCATACATACATACACGTATACACACACACACACACACATATATACACACACATACACACACGTACACACACACACACACACACACTGAAAAAAAGAATAAACAAAAAAATAATGATAGAACGCCTAGAAATTGATTTAAGATATTTCATTATACTAAAGACCCGTTACATTGTACAAGACAAGAAATTGATTTAAGATATTTCATTATACTAAAGACCCGTTACATTGTACAAGACAAGAAATTGATTTAAGATATTTCATTATACTAAAGACCCGTTACATTGTACAAGACAAGAAAACATCGATACAGAGTTTTGTTTCAAGTGAATGTTTTTTGCAAGCTCAGAGTGACCTTGAATAGTACAAAATCTGGATGTTCTGTAATAATGTTTTTTCTATAAAGAGAAATGTGGTACAATGGCTAGACCATCCTAGGTTTTCTAAAGAAGGCGCCATAGCGGTCAAGAAATAGTTTTATATACGACACATCACATATACCGTGTGCGTGAGGATCCTGACTAATAGTCAAAAGCCACATGCAGTACGTCTGCACATAGAGCCAGTGGCCTGGCGTCTGATGTTGATGTTAAAGAAGATCAGTTGGTTTGAACTCATACCGTTTAGGGCGGAGCTTATCTGCAATGACTATTTGAGTGATGTCGCTGAATATGCTAATGTGCATTTATGATTCAGCGATGTCGCTGAATATGCTAATGTACATTTATGATTCAGTGATGTCGTTGAATATGCTAATGCACATTTATGATTCAGTGATGTCGCTCAATATGCTAATGTACATTTATAATTCATTAATGTCGCTGAATATGCTAATGTACATTTATGATTCACCTAGCGATGACCATTTCAGTGATGTCGCTGAATATGCTAATGTACATTTATGATTCAGTGATGTCGCTGAATATGCTAATGTACTTTTATGATTCAGTGATGTCGCTGACTATGCTAATGTACATTTATGATTCACCTAGCGATGATCATTTGAGTGATGTCGCTGAATATGCTAATGTACATTTATGATTCACCTAGCGATGACCATTTGAGTGATGTCGCTGACTATGCTAATGTACATTTATGATTCACCTCACAGACCTCTAGGCGCTTACAAGTGTATGATAAAAAAAGAAATTTGCATGTAACACACATTAACTAATTGTACCCATTACCATCAAGCACACACACACACACACACACACACACACACACACACACACACACACACACACACACACACACACACACACACACACACATACACACACACACACACGCACACACACACATACAAGCTGTTGTCTAGTTGCTACCCGGTGGTGAAATTAGTATAGTAATAATGATAATAATAATATCATTATTAATCATCATCAGCAGAAGCAGCAACAGCAGTAGCAGCATACGTAATCCAAACTTAATAGCACAAACAACACATGTCAGAAAATGCTCGTGGCATTTTACAAACAGTATAAATACTGCCATGTTAATAAATCCATGCAATACAAGCACAGTCAGATACATACATCTTTACAGTATAAACATTGCCATGTCAAACATTATAGTGCAGTACAAACACAGTCAGATACATACATATTTACAGTATAAACATTGCCATGTCAAACATTATAGTGCAGTACAAACACAGTCAGATACATACATCAATACAGTATAAACATTGCCATGTCAAACATTATAGTGCAGTACAAACACAGTCAGATACATACATCAATACAGTATAAACATAGCCATGATAAACACAATAATAATAATAATTAATTAATAATAATTACAATATTTATATAGCGCAAAATCTTGATAAAATCAAATCTAAGCGCTGAAACACACACACAAGCACGTACGCACACACACGCACGCACGCCCGCACACACACGCACCCACGCACCCACGCACACACACACACACACACACACACACACACACACACACACACACACACACACACACACACACACGGCTATAAATGGGGAGAAAGGATAAAAACAATGGAAAATTATAGAGAGCATATTATATACAATTATATATTGCAATGTGATTCCCCTCCGAGTGGAGACAGGCTGCAGAGGGGATTGAGTGAGGTCAGGATTTTATGCAGAGGAGAAAAGGTGAGTTTTGAGAGCGGACTTGAAGGAGACAAAAATAGGTTGCTGACGGACTGAGAGAGGAAGTTTGTTCCAGGAGAGTGGACCAGAAACAGAGAAGGCTCGTGGACCATAGGTATTGAGCTTAGTGCGTGGAAAGCGAAAAGTCAGAGGATCGGAGGCAGAGCGGAGGGTACGTGAGGGAACATAGATCTCAAGTAGGCTTGACAGGTAATCGGGGGCTGCGTTATTGAGGCTTTTGTAGCACATGGTGTCTAGTTTGTACTGTATGCGCTTTGATACAGGTAGCCAGTGAAGTTGTGCCAGGAGAGGAGATAATTATGTGGTCAGCTTTTTTCTTTTTGAGTACAAGGCGTGCAGCATTGTTTTGAATGCGCTGTAGGATGTGAATGGTGGAGTCAGGAAGACCGTATAGGAGTGAATTGCAATAGTCAATGCGAGACATTATGGAGAGAACGAGTTTTGCAGTTGTTTCCACAGAGAGATACTTCCTGATCAGGCTTATATGATGGAGGTGATAGTAGCAAGATCTGGCAGTTTGAGAAACAAAGTTGTTCATGGAGAGGGTAGAGTCAATGCAGACACCAAGGTTTTTAGCTGAATCAGAAATTGGGACTGATGTGTTACATAATGGGAGAGAAAGAGGAGACAGCTGGGAAAGTTTCTGACGGGTGCCAATGAGGATAGCTTCTGTCTTGTCATCATTTAGCTGAAGTTTGTTGTATGTCATCCAATTTTTGATCTCCGAGTAACACTCAGTGGTGCGAGTCAGGAGGCGCTGTATATTGTCAGGTGAGTCACTGTCTTGAATTTGGGTGTCATCAGCATAGAAGTGGTGTTTTATAGAGTGGGAGTTGATGATGGTGGACAGGGGGGATGTGTAAAGAGTGAAAAGAACAGGGCCAAGGACAGATCCTTGTGGAACACCACAGGTCAGGTATGCAGGTTGAGAGTAAGTGCCATTGATGAGAACAATTTGTTTTCTGTTTGATAGATAAGAAGTGAACTTCATAGTGCAGTACAAACACAGTCAGATACATACATATTTACAGTATAAACATTGCCATGTCAAACATTATAGTGCAGTACAAACACAGTCAGATACATACATCTTTACAGTATAAACATTGCCATGTCATACATTATAGTGCAGTACAAACACAGATACATACACTAACACATCAATACATTATAAACATTGCCATGTCAAACATTATAGTGCAGTACAAACACAGATACATACACTAACACATCAATACAGTATAAACACTGCCATGTCAAACATTATAGTGCAGTACAAACACAGATACATACACCAATACATCAATACAGTATAAACATTGCCATGTCAAACATTATAGTGCAGTACAAACACAGATACATGCACTAACACATCAATACAGTATAAACATAGCCATGTCAAACATAATATTATAGTGCAGTACAAACACAGATACATACACTAACACATCAATACAGTATAAACATAACCATGTCAAACATTATAGTGCAGTACAAACACAGATACATACATTAACACATCAATACATTATAAATATTGCCATGTCAAACATTATAGTGCAGTACAAACCAGATACATACATTAACACATCAATACAGTATAAACACTGCCATGTCAAACATTATAGTGCAGTACAAACACAGATACATACACCAATACATCAATACAGTATAAACACTGCCATGTCAAACATTATAATGCAGTACAAACACAGATACATACATTAACACATCAATACAGTATAAACACTGCCATGTCAAACATTATAGTGCAGTACAAACACAGATACATACACCAATACATCAATACAGTATAAACACTGCCATGTCAAACATTATAGTGCAGTACAAACACAGATACATACATTAACACATCAATACAGTATAAACACTGCCATGTCAAACATTATAGTGCAGTACAAACACAGATACATACATTAACACATCAATACAGTATAAACACTGCCATGTCAAACATTATAGTGCAGTACAAACACAGATACATACACCAATACATCAATACAGTATAAACACTGCCATGTCAAAGGTAGAAAGAAACTCTAGGGAGAGCTAGACAACAGAAGGTCTTCAGAGAAGTAACCCCCTTTAGACAAGTGTTTCGGCCCTGAACTCCTTACACTCTCGGGGGGCCGGGCCACATCCAGGTCATGACTCCTGTTCTCTATTTTTTTTTTCCTTTCCCACGCCGGGGAGCGAACCTGGGCGATTCTGCGCTTCAGAACTGCGGTACGCGGTTTTACCAATGTGCTAACGGGGCACACATCATCTGTAGGGAATTTAATCCTTATGAAGTTCACTTTTGGTTCCTCCTTGCCCAGATCCAGCTTGAGCTCCTTTCTGCTGCCTCTGCCATCGCTTTAAGGGCTCTAGTCCTCTTCTTCCCAGAAATGGCGAGTTGTTTCATGAGATCATAAGCGGAGGTGCCCACAAACCCTCTTGCCCCGACCTCTATGGCGAAGATTTTGATCCGCAGACCTGCTTTCTTCAGGGTGCTGGCAAGACCGGCGTATTTTTTCGGTCTTGTAGATATGTGCTTCTTCCATTCTGCTTTCGTATGGCACAGTGAGTTCTATCAGAATCACTTGTTTCGAGGAGTCAAACATTACATCAATACAGTATAAACATTGCCATGTCAAACATTACAGTGCAGTACAATCACAGTCAGATACATACACCAATACATCAATACAGTATAAACATTGCCATGTCAAATATTATAGTGCAGTACAAACACTGTCAGATACATACACCAATATATCAATGATGTTGGAGAGGTATACACCGATACATCAATGCACCGAAAACAAAGATTTGTTTCAATTTATTAGTGACAGACAGACACATAGAACACACACACACACACACACACACACACACACACACACACACACACACACACACACACACACACATACACACACACACATATATAAACACACACACACAACACACACACACACTCTCTCTCTCTCACGCTCTCTCTGTCTTTTCTCTCTCTCTCTCTCTCTCTCTCTCTCTCTCTCTCTCTCTCTCTGTCGCTCTCTGTCTCTGTCTGTCTGTCTGTCTGACTTTCTCTCTCTCTCTCTCTCTCTCTCTCTCTCTCTCTCACACACACACACACACACATACACATACACATACACATATACACGCTCGCATCCTTCCATACACTGGGCATACACATATGCACACACACACGCATACACACATTCACGAACACATACACGCATGCACACGCATACCCACACATAAACAAACCGCAAAACTACTGGACCTAAAAGACCCAAAAACATTAATTTATGAAATTTTGAGATATTCATGAAAAAGATGTGTTTTAA
Source organism: Monoplex corrugatus (assembly GCA_030674185.1). Classification (NCBI taxonomy): domain Eukaryota; kingdom Metazoa; phylum Mollusca; class Gastropoda; order Littorinimorpha; family Ranellidae; genus Monoplex; species Monoplex corrugatus. Next base: position 134,158,522 of record CM060306.1, on the reverse strand, counting down.
GGTGCTTTTTAAAAGTAGGCAGATAATCGCTTTATCTTAAAGACAGTGGGATGGATTTCCATATGTTGTGGCCAAAAATAAAGACAGATTTCTTTCCGCAAGTTGTCAGAAAGAATTGCGGTACAGTTTAGAGAGAAGTTTCTTTGGAAAGTTTATAAGGCAGAAGGTGTTCTCTTAGACATGCTGGAATGGTATTTGAGTGCGCCAGTGACCGTGCTTGTGGGCAACAAGACGTGAAACGTGGTATGTTAAGGAGTGGCCAGACTGAAAGGCAGCAGACAGCATTGAGGATAGACGGCTCTATTCAAAACCAAGTCTTGCCCCTCTCACCTACTCCAGCACGCAATTCCATAATCTATCGAGATCACTGAATGCTATTTAAAGTGCTATTGTTATGGATGAGATGATAAACCCAGATCCCGTTTGCAGCGTGCACGAATGGCACGTTATGACTCCCTGCCCAAATCCTGTAGATGTTCCATTTTCATAGGTAGCAGAAACACATTCTAAAGATACTGGGGGGCTGCACACAGGCGATGCACTCTTCCCAGCTTCACCTAGTTGATAGATGACTGAGCTTTTGGGCATTGACTAGGAGGGGGGGGGGTGTCATGTGAGACGAGGTTAGACAGAATAGCTAGTTGTGTTGTGATTCAGACCTTTAATGATTTATTTATTTACTTCATACATATGTTCCTTTTTTGAAGGTAAGGTACACACATACACATGTCATTTACATGTAACCAAGATTATTCCAGTGGTAGGCTAATACAATACCAGTATGAAATATAGACTAGGTAAAACACAGTCTAGGTAGGGCCTCAAGACCTGGCCAGCTCATGGGTTTATGTGCAAGCTTCAGGCATACGCCACGGTCACCATACACGTGGCACCTGTGATATTAGTGCATATGGATCTCCTTCGGAGCGCGGAGACGTCATCTTGAGAAACTGAAACTGAAACTGAAACCCACGCAGTCATACAAGTCAAAATATCACAGGATAAATCCATTGCAGGGAAAAAGAAATATTCTAATGAACACAATATGCGTGACACTAAGATACTTGCACCTTGCTGATGCTCTGAACATTAAACATAAGACATAATACTAGGCATGGTCAGTCAGCCAGTCAAGCAAGCAAGCAGACAAACAAACAAGTATGCAGTTAATGGTATGATTTATGATCTAGACAGAACTGGATGCCATCTCAATCTTAAAAGATCATTTATATTGAAATTATAATCAACTGCTCAAACAAAGAAAACTTCGGCATATGCAGAATGAAATGAAAGAAAAAAAGGAAAGAAAGAAAGAAAGAAAGAAAGTGGGAAAGAAAGACAGAGAGAAAGAAAGAAAAATACAAAGAAAGAAAGAAAGAAAAAAAGAAAGAAAGAGAGCTTATGAACTCATAAACATATTCAAATTCTAAAATCATAACATCAAATAAATATAACTCAGTAACGCAACAGCCGTGTTCAGTCTCTATCTTCCCAAAAGAAACATAAACGTGAACATTACAGAGACGAGAATTGTTCAGGTGTTTGAGACCAAACACACAAGGACACACTGCTGTATACATGTAGTCCTTCTCCAACACGAGACCAGCAAGTTCATTCTTTAAAACAACAACTGTTTGGGGGACCCACAGAAACCCCTCTCTCTGTCTCTGTCTCTCTGTCTCTGTCTGTCTCTCTTTCTCTCTCTGTCTCTCTTTCTCTTGTCTCTGTCTCTCTCTCATTCTCTTTCTCTCTCTGTTTCTCTCTCATTCTCTTTCTCTCTCTCTCTCTCTCTTCTCTCTTATCTCTCTGTCTGTCTCTGTCTGTCTGTCTGTCTGTCTGTCTGTCTGTCTGTCTTATTTCTCTCGTTCTCTCGCTACTTCTCTTTCTTTCTTTCTTTCTTTCCTTCCATCTCTCTCACACACACACTCTCTCTCTTTCTCTCTTTCTGTCCTCTCTCTCTGTTTCTCACTTTCTGTGTCTCTGTCTGTCTGTCTCTCTCTGTCCCTCTCTCTCTCTCTCTGTCTCTCTCTCTCTGTTTCTCACTTTCTGTGTCTGTGTCTCTCTCTCTGTCCCCCTCTCTCTCTTTCTCTCCCTTCTCACCCCCCCCTCTCTCTCTCTCTCTTTTGCAAGTAGAACAATGAAGCGATGTATAACAGTTTGTCCACGTCACTGCCATGACACATTGTCCAAGACAACCCCTCAGAGCTGGAAGAATGCAGTCTGTGAGATGGGCAGAGAAACGGCGGTGTGATGGCACTCATCCTAAAGATAAGACGTTCCTCGGTGCATCTGCCCTGTTTGCTGCTGCACGTTACACACACAGACAGAAAGCCGTGTATGCTACTTCATCCCATCAGTTCCCCTCTCTACCCTCCTCCACCCCTGTCCACTGCTGCTGTATGCCATCAGCTTCACCTCCCGGCACTTGCCCCCCACACTGGTTACCAGACTGGATGATGATGCCGTTGAAAAGTCAGAAACAAAGGAACAAATGAACCAGAAAAAAACACGAAGAAGAAAAGAACACGTATCTAATACAACAAGTCAAGACAGGCACAAATTTTCGGCCAAACCAGCCTTTGTCAAACGTAACATTTCAAACAAACAAACACCAGATACAAAAATTAGGAGAAAAAGACTGAAACTTCCCTGCTGCTTGGTCCAGTCACACTTTGGCCGAAAATTGCGCTCTTATCATTCTTTCGTGTTTTTTTTTCCTGATTTCTGTTTGCTTGAACGCAGGCAGTCACACTTGTTTTGAAAAAGGAACGAAGATAAGATAAAAAAAAAAACTGGACACACAATACCATGCCATGCCGGAAAACAGCAGTGAAGAACGGGCAGCTATTGCCAATCCTAAAAATACAAACCTCGTTATCCGTGCGTTGGGTGTCGTGTTTTGTGCAGGTCTGAAATAGCACGGTTTTAGACGGAAAATCAACATTATTTGGAAACCTGATAATTCCTAACAGTCTTGATTTCGTCATGTTCTGGTCTGTCTGTCTTCTGTCTGTCTATCTGTCTGTCTGTCTGTCTGTCTATATGCCTATCTGCTTGCAATTTTCCTTTTTTTTTCCCTGTTTGCCTTTGGATTTCTTTGCTTTTCCCAAAAATTTTTTTCCCTTTTGCCCTATTTATTCCATATAATTTTTTGCCCCTTTTTATGTGTATATTGCCTTTGGGGCTTTGTATTTTTTTTGGGTTTTTGGGGTTTTGTTTTCTTTGTTGCCTGTTTGTTTTTTGGGGTTTTCTTTTTGCCTTTTTTTTAATGCTCTTTGTTCCCCGGGGGTTTGCTTTTGTCTTCTTTTGTTTTTTTTTTTTTTTTTTTTTAATTTTTTTTTTTTTTCCATTTTTTGGTTTTTTGATACAAAATGGAAAAATGCCCAAGGGGTTTTATTTGACAAAAAATTTTAAAAGAATCCAGGGGATATTTGAAAAAACTAAGGGGAAATGCCTTTTGGTTTTTTTTTAAACCCCTTATGATTGCATGTTTTTCCCAATGATTTTACTTTTTTGCCATGATATTGCTTTGATTTTACAATTTTGCCTTTTTTTATTGTTATGCCCTTACTTTTGATTTTTTCCCCCTTTTTTTTAAATTGGGCCAAAATTTTTTTTATTTTTGGGGCCCAAAATTTTTATTGTATGACAAACAATGTGCCATGATTTTGTTTATGACCTTTAAATTGTTTTTGTTATTTTTTTAGGATTTTACTATTTTCCCTTGATTTTGTTTTGCCCCTTTACTTGGGGTTGGGGGGTATTTGTTATGACCTTTAAAGGGGCCATGTATTTTTGGGGGATTTCTATATTGCCATGTTTATTTTTTAAAAAAATTTTCAAATTGATAAATTATTGTTTTTGATTTTTCTAGGGATTTTTGGATAGTGATTTCTTATGAATTTTTATGATTTAAAGGGGGCCCGGGGGTTTTGGGTTATGATTTTACTTTATGATTTTGTTTTTGTTTAAATCCCCTTTTGGGGTTTCCCCCTTTTAAATGTGCCATGATATTGTTTTGGGGTTTTTTACTTTTTCCCATGATATTGTTATGGATTACAATTTTGCCGGGAAATTTATTGTTTTAAAAATTACAATGGGCCATGTTTGTTAGGGTACTTTATTTGGCCATGATTTTTTTTGGGGGTTTTTTTAAAGGGGTGCCATGATTTGTTTATGTTTTAAAAGGGATTTTTGCTATGATTATTTCCCCTTTATTTGGGGTTTTTTACAATTTTCCCAATGATTTTGTTTTTGTACAATTTTGCTTGTTTTTTTTTTATGCCTTACAATGTGCCATGATATTTTTTGGGGGTTTTTAAAATGTCCCATGTTTTGGTTTATGTTTTAAAATTTTTCCCCTTTTTTATTGTTTTTGACCTTTAATTTGGGGTTTTTGGATTTTGTTACTTTTTTAATTGCCATGTTTTGTTTTTTAAAACCTTTTTTTTTAGGGTTTTTAAAATGCCATTTTTGTTTATGCCCTTTTTATTTTCCCATAATATTGTTATGTTTTTCTTTTGCCATTGTTTTTTTTAAAAGATTTTACATTTGCCATGTTTTGTTATGTTTTTCTATTTGGGGCCATGATATTGCTTTTTTTAATTTCCTATGATTGCTATGTTTTAAAATTCCCTTATTTTTTCAAAAAAATTTTTGTTTATTCCCTTTTTGGACCTCCCTTTTAAATATGCCATAATATTTTTAAAAGATTTTACTTTATAAAATTTTTCCTAGGGTTTTTAATTGTTTTTTGCTATTTTTATTTTGGCCATGATTTTTGTTAGGGAAATTCCTTTTTTTTTTAGGGCCTTTAAATTGCCATGTTTTTTCTTTTGGTTTTTATTGGCCATGATATTGTTATGTTCTTTAAATGTGCTGATTTTGAAAAAGGGTCTTTTTGATGTATGGTATTTGGTTTTTTGGGCCCCTTAACCTTGGATTTAAATGCCATTTTTTTGGGGGATATGATTTTTACAATGTATAAAAATGTTTTTGGTTTTTAAATGGCCATTTTTTTTTAAAAAATCTTTTCTTTTGATATTTTTGATTTTCTTATGAAAAATTTGTTTATGTTTTTACATATTTGCCATGATATTGCTTTGATTTTACTATTTTGCCATGTTTTTTTAAATTAAACCTTTACATTTCCCGGGGGTTTTGTTTTTTTGACTTATATTTCCCATGATTTTGCTATGCCCCTTTTCTAAAAATGTTTTTGATATTGTTTATGTTTTTTAATTGCCAGGATATTGTTGATGATTTTAATTTTTTTTGTTTTTTTTTTTTTTTTGGGGATTTTATTTTATGCCTTAACTATGAATACCCAGGGGTTTGGGGTTTTTAATATACATGATTTTGGCTTTGATTTTTTTAAATTAAAATTTATTTTTTTATTTTTTAATCCCCCAAAAGATTTTTGCTTTACCCCCCTTTTATTTGCCATTTTTACTTTATGACCTTTTTTTAATTATGCCATGATATTGTTTATGATCTTGTTATGTTTTGATATTGCTTTTGCAAACCAGATTAAATGTTTTTGTTTTTCCCCTTTTAATAGCCATGATTTGCGGAAAATTTTTTAAATATACATGTTTTTTTTTGGGGATTTTTCTTATGATCCCCCAGGGAACCCCCCTTTTTTTAAAATTCCCCCTTGATATTTTTGCCTTTTTTTAAAATTTTTGGGGCCATTTTTTTTGGCTTATTTTTACTATGAGTTTTGCAATAAACCCTTTTTTCATTATAAATTTTAAATTATTGGTTTTTCATTATAATTTTTTATGCCAAATTTTAAAATTTGCTTAGGGTTTTCCCAGGGGGGATGCGGGGGACATTGTTTTGGGGGCCCATTATAATTTGCCAGGTTTTTCCCTTTTGGGGATTTAAATATATGTTTTTGGAATTTTTTTTTATGACTACTATGATATGCCATGAATGTTAAAAATACTATGATATGCCATGTTTGTTTTTTGACTACTATGTTATCCCTTGTTTTCCTATGAACTTGATACCCCATTTTTTATTGTTTAAACCCTTGGGTTTCCCCCATAATTGCTTGGGGGCATTGATATGCTGATTTGCTTTTGACTACTATGTTTGAAAGATTTTGCTTATGAACTATGATTCCGGGTTTGCTTATGCTACTATGTTTTGCCTTTGATAGGGTTTGCACTTTTATTGCCTTAAATTCTTTGACCATTTATACCCCAAGGTTTTTTCTTTATTATTATGCCTTTAATTGCTTTTCCCCATTTTGATGGGGCCTTTAAATTTTCCCCTTTGACTTATAATATGCCATGATATTCTTTGATTTTTTTATGCCTTGATTTGCTTTTTTTTTTTAGGATATGCCATGTTTCCCCTTGGGAAAATTAAATGCCATAAAAATTTTCCCCTTTGATTATAAATGCCTTGATTTGTTAGTTTACTATGAATCCCAGGCCCTTTGAATTATAATATCCTTTTGATTTGCTTTGATTTAAATCCCTTGTTTTTTTTGGACATTTTAATCATAATTGGTTTGACTTATATTTGCATGATTTCTTTGCCTTTATTTGCCAGGATTTGCTTATGATTTAGTATGCCGTTTTTGGGGTTATAAATTTTTTGTTATGCCATGTATTTTATGCCCTTTAGGATTTGCCGGGATTTGGGGTTTATGTTTTCCTGAATGCCAAAATTTTGCTTTTCCTTATGATATGCCTAATTTCCCCTTTCCCCATTTTTTAATCCCATTTATTTTTTAATGACTACTATGTATGCCATGTTTTTTCCCTTTGGGGACTATATAATACCTGTTTCCCCAATTATTACCTGATTTTGTTTTGCCCATGAACCCAAATTGTTTTGCCTTTAAAAATTTTTATGCCATGATTTCCTTTAATTAAATATGATGATTTGCTTATGACTACATGAATGCCTAATTTTCCCCCGGGGGGTTTTTATTTTTCCTTTTTGTTTTTGGCCTTTGAATTATTTATGTTTTGATGTTGTTTATGTTATTTTGAAAGGCCTGTTCCTTTGAATTATATATCCCATGATATTCCTTTTGAACTTTTATTTTATCCCTTTTGTTTTGTTAGGTCTTACCCTTTTTTTTGTTTTGCCATGGATATTTGCTTTGACATATTTTATCCCATGATTTGCTTTGAAATGAATGTTTTGTTTTCTTTTCTTATTTTCCATGATATTGTTTTATTGATGGGGCCTGATATTTTAAAATGCCACTATTGATATGAAGTATTGCTTATGCTCTATGATATGCCTGATTTTGCTTATGATACTTTGATATGCCATGATATTGCTTATGAACTACTATGATAGGGCCATGATATTGCTTATGACTTCTTTGATATGCCTGATTTTTGCTTTTGACCTTGTATAGCCATGTATTGTAATGACTACTTTTTAGCCATGTTGGTTTTATGACTACTATGATTTGCCCATTATTTGCTTATGACTACTTTTGATATGCCTTGTTTGTTTTTTGGAATACTATGATATGCCATGTTTATTGCTTATGAAACTATGTATGCCGATTTGCTTAGGACACTTGATATGCCATGTTTATTGCTTATGAATATATGATATGCCTTGATATTGTTTTGATACTATGATATGCATGATATTGCTTATGATCTATGATATGCCTTGATATTGTTATGACTATTTGAAGCGTTTTGTTATGCCCAAATGAAGCCATGATATTGCTTATGACCTTTGATTGCCATGTTTTGCTTATGATACTATGATATGCATGAATTGCTTAGGATATAGATTGCCTGTATTGCTTATGCTACTTGATTCCCATGATATTGTTTATGACTATTAAAATTTGCCAGGGTTTGTTAATATTAAACCCCGGGTTTGCTTTGACCCTTGATGCCTGTTTTGTTTTACCTTTTTGATTCCTGATATTGCTTTTTGACTTATAATATGCCATGTTTGTTTTTTGACTTATTATCCTGAATTGCCTTTGAATTATAATATGCCTGATTTTGCCTTTGACATTAAATATCCCATGATGTTGCTTTTGCTACTTGAATGCCATGACATTCCCTTTAATTTTTTAATTGCCTGATATTCCTTTGCATTATTTTCCCCGTTTTGCTTAGCCACTATGGATATGTTTTTGTTTTTTTAAATTCCTATTTTTTAATTTAAATATGCCAGGATTTGCTTATGTTTTATTGGACCCCTTTGAATTCCTTTTTTAAATTTTTAAAATTGCCATGATTTTGTTTGGTTTTTTTTATATCCATGATTTGTTAGGACTACTTGATTTTGTTGAAAATGTTTTTTGCTTTTTTGGTTATCCCTGATATTGTTTGACTACTTGGTTGCCAGGGTTTCCCCTTATGACTCATGATACCCCCTGATATTGTTTGCCATTATGAATGAAAGTTATTGCTTAGACCTACTATGTTATGCCATGATATTGCTTTTTTGATACTATGATATGCCATGATATGGTTATGACTACTATGATATGCCATGTTATTGCTTTATTGCTTTGATATGCCATTGATATTGCTTATGACTACTATGATATGCCATGATATTGCCTTTGACATCTATATATGCCATGATATTGCCTTTTGACATTATAATATTGCCATGATGTTGCTTATGACTACTATGATATGCATAATTGCTTTGACATTATAATATGCCATGATATTGCTTTGACATTTTAATATGCCATGATGTTGCTTATGACTACTATGAGTTTGCCATGACATTGCCTTTGACATTATAATATGCCATGATTTTGCCTTTGACATTATAATATGCCTGATGTTGTTTATGACTACTATGAGATGCCATGATCATTGCCTTTGACATATTTAATATGCTGATATTGCCTTTGACGTTAAATATGCCATGATGTTGCTTATGACTACTATGATATGCCATGATAATGCTTATGACTTCTATGATTGACATGATATTGCTTATGACTACTATGATATGCCATGATATTGCTTTGACTACTATGATATGCCATGATATTGCTTATGACCATTATGATATGCCTTTGATATTGCTTATGACCACTATGATATGCCATGATATTGCTTATGACTACTATGATATGCCATGATATTGCTTATGACTACTATGATTATGCCATGATATTGCTTATGACTGCTATGATATGCCATGATATTGCTTTAGACTACTATGATATGCCATGATATTGCCTTTGACATTATAATATGCCATGATATTGCCTTTGACATTATAATTGCCATGATGTTGCTTATGACTACTATGATATGCGATCACATTGCGTTTTGACATTATAATATGCCATGATATTGCCTTTGACATTATAATATGCCATATTTTGTTATGACTACTATGAGATGCCATGACATTGCCTTTGACATTATAATATGCCATGATATTGCCTTTGACATTATAATATGCCATGATGTTGTTTATGACTACTATGAGATGCCATGACATTGCCATTGGGACATTATAATATGCAATGATATTGCCTTTGACATTATAATATGCCATGATGTTGCTTATGACTACTATGATATGCCATAAATTTGCTTAGACTTATAATATGCCATGATATTGCCTTTGACATTATAATATGCCATGATATTGCCTTTGTACATTATAATATGCCATGATGTTGCTTATGACTACTATGAGATGCCATGATATTGCTTTGACATTATAATATGCCATGAATTGCTTATTTGCTTTGACATATATATGCCATGATATTGCCTTTGACATTATAATATGCCAGGATGTTGCTTATGACACTATGAATGCCATGACATTGCTTTGACATATATATGCCATGATATTGCTTTGACTTATATATGCCATGATTTGCTTATGACTACTATGATATGCCATGATATGCTTATGACTTCTATGATATGCATGATATTGCTTATGACTACTATGATATGCCATGATATTGCTTATGACTACTATGATATGCCATGATATTGCTTATGACCATTATGATATGCCATGATATTGCTTATGACACTAGTATGCCATGATATTGCTTATGACTACTATGATATGCCATGATATTGCTTATGACTACTATGATATGCCATGATATTGTTTATGACTACTATGATATGCCATGATATTGCTTATGACTACTATGATATGCCATGATATTGCTTATGACCATAATGATATGCTATGATATTGTTTATGACTACTATGATATGCCATGATATTGCTCATGACTACTATGATATGCCATGATATTGCTTATGACTACTATGATATGCCATGATATAGTTTATGATACTATGATATGCCATGATATTGCTTATGACTACTATGATATGCCATGATATTGCTTATGACTACAATGATATGCCATGATATTGCTTATGACTACTATGATATGCCATATATTGCTTATAACCACTATGATATGCCATGCTATTGCTTATGACCATTATGATATGCCATGATATTGCTTATGACTACTATGATATGCCATGATATTGCTTATGACATTCTGATATGCCATGAATTGCTTATGACTACTAGATATGCCATGATATTGCTTATGACTACTATGATATCCATGATATTGCTTATGACCATTCTGATATCCATGATATTGCTTATGACTATATGATATGCCATGAATGCTTATGACCATTATGATATGCCATGATATTGCTTATACTACTATGATATGCCATGTTTGCTTATGACAACTATGATATGCCATGATATTGTTATGACTCTATGATATGCTATGATATTGTTTTTGACTACATGATATGCCATGATATTGCTTATGACTACTATGATATGCCATGTATTGCTTATGACTACTATGATATGCCATGATATTGCTTATGACTGCTATGATATGCCATGATATTGCTTATGACTACTAGATATGCCATGATATTGCCTTTGACATTATAATGCCATGATATTGCTTTGACATTATAATTGCCATGATGTTGCTTATGACTACTTGATATGCGATCACATTGCGTTGACATTATAATATGCCATGATATTGCCTTTGACATTAATATGCCATGATGTTGCTATGACTACTATAGATGCATGACATGCCTTTGACATTATAATATGCCTGATATTGCCTTTGACATTATAATATGCCATGATGTTGTTTATGACTACTATGAGATGCCATGACATGCCATTGACATTATAATATGCAATGATATTGCCTTTGACTTACAATATGCCATGATGTCTTATGAACTATGATATGCCATGATTTTGCTTATGACTACTATGATATGCCATGAATTGCCTTTGACATTATAATATGCCATGATATGCCTTTGACATATAATATGCCATGATGTTGCTTATGACTACTATGAGATCCATGATATTGCTTATGACTACTATGATATGCATGATATGCTTATGACCATTATGATATGCCATGATATTGCTTATGACACTATATACCATGATGTTGCTTATGACAACTAGAATGCCATGATATTGTTTATGACTACTAGATATGCATGAATGTTTGCTACTAATATGCATGATATTGCTTATGACTACTTGATGCATGATATTGTTATGACTACTATGATATGCATGTATTGCTATGACTACTATGATATGCATGATATGCTATACTACATGATATGCCATGAATTGTTTAGACTACTATGAATGCCATGGTATTGCTATGACTACTATGATATGCCAGATATTGCTTTGACTACTATGATATGCCATGATATTGCCTTTGACATTATAATATGCCTGATATTGCCTTTGACATTAAATATGCATGATGTTCTTGAACTATATGCTACAGCTTGCATATATATGCTGAATTCCTTGAATAAACCTGTGTTGCTTTGCTACATGATGCATGACATTGCTTGAATTATATATGCCATGATTGCTTGACTAATAGCAGATTTGCTTAGATATGAATGCATGACTGCTTTGCATAAATATCATGAATTGCTTACGTTTAATCATGATTTGCTTATATATATATAGCCATATATGCTGATTCTATATTGCATGATATTGCTAGACTCTTATAGCCAGATATGTATGACTATATGATATGCCAGATTGCTATGACTTATGATACCATGAATGTATACCACTATATGCCATGTTTGCTTATGACTACATGATATGCATGATATGCTTATACTACTATATACATGATTGCTATGATGCTATATCCATGAATTGCTAGATACTATGTATCCATGATATGCCTTAAATATACCAGATATTACCTTGATATATATCATGATGTCTTATGACACTATGATATGCTCAATCGTTGACATATAATACCATATTTGCTTGACTTATTATGCATAGTTGTAGATACTTATCCATGATCTTTACATTATTGCCATTGTTGACATTATATATCAGTTGTTACTACATGAATGCCAGACATGCATTGACTTATATACAATGATATTGCCTTGACTTTACATATCCATGTGCTTGATATATATTGCATGTTTGCTTATGTACTATATATGCCGATATGCCTTGAATATAATGCCATGATATGCCTGAATATATTGCCATGATGTTGCTTATGATACTTGGGCATATGCTTTGAACTATATGCCTGTATGTTCCTATGACCTGTATTTTATGACTACATATAGCGATGTTGCTTGACATGATACTGATATGTTTGTCTATGATATCTATGATCTTGACTATGATACAAATTGCTAGAACTAATATCCTGTATTGTTTGATACTAGAATGCCATGATGCTTATACTACTATGATATGCAATATGTTTATGCTACTATATGCCATGATATCTTATGATACTAATACTGAATGCTATCATAATGATCTTGATATTGTTTTGACTACTATGATTGCATGATATGCTCATGACTACTATGATATGCCATGTTTGCTTATGACTACTATGATATGCCATGATATAGTTTATGATACTATGATATGCCATGATATTGCTTATGACTACTATGATATGCCTGATATTGCTTATGACACATGATATCCATGATATTGCTTATGACTACTATGATATGCCATGATATTGCTTATAACCACTATGATATGCCATGCTATTGCTATGACCATTATGATATGCCATGATATTGCTTATGACTACTATGATATGCCATGATATTGCTTATGACCATTCTGATATGCCATGATATTGCTTATGACTACTATGATATGCCATGATATTGCTTATGACTACTATGATATGCCATGATATTGCTTATGACCATTCTGATATGCCATGATTTGCTTATGACTACTATGATATGCCATGATATTGTTTAATGACCATTCTGATATGCCATGATATGCTTATGACTACTATGATATGCCATGATATTGCTTATGACTACTATGATATGCCATGATATTGCTTATGACTACTATGATATGCCATGATATTGCTTATGACTACTATGATATGCCATGATATTGCTTATGACTACTCTGATATGCTATGATATTGTTTATGACTACTATGATATGCCATGATATTGCTTATGACTACTATGATGTGCCATGATATTGCTTATGACTACTATGATATGCCATGATATTGCTTATGACCACTATGATATGCCATGATATTGCTTATGACCACTATGATATGCCATGATATTGCTTATGACTACTATGATATGCCATGATATTGCTTATGACCACTATGATATGCCATGATATTGCTTATGACTACTATGATATGCCATGATATTGCTTATGACTACTATGATATGCCATGATATTGCTTATGACTACTATGATATGCCATGATATTGCTTATGACTACTATGATATGCCATGATATTGCTTATGACCACTATGATATGTCATGATATTGCTTATGACTACTATGATATGCCATGATATTGCTTATGACCTTTATGATATGCCATGATATTGCTTATGACTACTATGATATGCCATGATATTGCTTATGACTACTATGATATACCATGATATTGCTGATGACTACTATGATATGCCATGAAATTGCTTATGACTACTATGATATGCCATGATATTGTTTATGACTACTATGATATGCCATGATATTGCTTATGACTACTATGATATGCCATGATATTGCTTATGACTACTATGATATGCCATGATATTGCTTATGACTACTATGAGATCCAAAACAAGAGTGACTGCCTGCGCCCAAGCAAACACAAACCAGAAGAACAAGAAAATCAATGTAAGCGCATCTCCAACAAGACAACACAAAACAAAACAAGCGCAAATTTTCGGCCAACTAGCCTTTGTCAAGCGCGAACGCACGGTCACAGACAAATCACAGACACCAAACAATGGATAATAAAAACGGGACTAAAAACTTCCCTGCCGCCTCGTCCAGTGGGTAAGAGATGGAATGCCCATGTCATCATGAGCAGTAGTAAGAAAAGGGGAGAGGGGAGGCAACTGTGATGTCAAAAGGGAAGTGAGATAAGTTCTGCAATTTTGAGAAGTGGCCATGCTATATCGGTATAGCCCTGTTCTGAAGAAGGCACAGGGCAAGAGCCAAGAGATAAGGGAGTAGATTGTGCCCGGTGCCAAGAATCTGGTAGGCGTGGGAACAGGAAGAGACATGAAACGGCATGTCTGAATTTTGTTACTCATGGTTTGTCGTTAAGACCATGTGGTTTGCGTGTTCCAAGTTTATTTATGAGGTGGGATTCTCTGTCTTTCCTGTCTATGGTGCTGTTATTGTGTAGAAGCCACAGACCTTTCACTCGGATGTCATTGATTGAGTGGTCTGATTGGTTGAAGTGATTGGGGATAGTTTTATCCCTTTGGTGGCGGATATCAGCCAAGTGTTCTTTGAAACGTGTGTCAAGAGTGCGTCCAGTTTCACCAATATACAATTGGGAACATTTAGAGCAGCTGATCAAGTAGACAATGTTATAAGTTTGACAGTTGAAATGTTTTGTAATTCTCATATGAGATTTGGGGCCTTTGACTGTGGTGGCTGAGCACAAGAAAGGACAAGTCTTGCATTTAGGTTTGTTGCATGGAGAGGTTCCTGGAGGTTGGCTGACTGGTTTGCTGAGATTCGAATGCACCAGCAAGTCGCGGAGATTGGTGTCTCTCTTGTAGACGAGCAAAGGGCGCTTGTCAAAGGTTTCACCTGTAGTGGGACTGGATCGCAAAATGTTCCAGTTGGACAAGATGATCCTTTTTATGAGGTGCACGGACGGGTGGTAAACTAGACTGAGGACTGGCCGATCCTCTGTGACAGCTTTGGGCTTTGAATGGAGGGCATTTGGCCGAGAGACAGAGCTGACTTTTTTCCGGGCTTCATTGATGACCTCAGGTGGGTAATGTCTGCGCAGGAAAAATCTAGTCATATCAACTGCTTTGTCCTGAAAATTGTCTTCGTCTGAGCAGAGGCGTCGTAGTCTCAAGAACTGCGAGTAGGGAATGCTGTTTCTGGTGTTGGAAGTGTGAGATGATTGGTAGTCCAGGTAGGAATGTGAATCTGTAGGTTTGTAGTGGACTGTAGTGACTAGTTGTTCAGATTGAAGGGAAACTTCGATATCCAGGAAGCTTATGGATGTGTTTGAAATTTCATATGTGAACTTGAAAAACAATTCCACACAGCCTTTGCACCAACATTCATAAAGGCATTCAAGGTCTCACCTGTCTCACCTGTCGGCGTCACCGGGAACAGTGTTGGCCGCTGCACATGATGTCCTCACAAGTTGCCTCCAGCACTCTCGATCTTGGCTAAGTCTGACCACTCCTGGAGTTTCTTGCCACTGATGTTTGTGATGTTTCTAGCAAGTGATGCAGGTGGCCGTCCTCTGTTTCTCTTTCCTTCCACTTTACCTTGGAGGACAGTGGACATCAAGTCTGTTCTCTCATTACGGATTGCGTGTCCAACATATTTTTCAGTTTCCTCCGTTGTATGAGTACTAGGAGCTTGCGTGTAGTACCCAACTCATTCAGTATGCTTTCATTTGAGCGCCTATCCGTCCATTTGACCCTCAGCAGTCTTCGGTAAAACCACAGCTCTGCTGCTTCCACTCGTCTTTCATCCTCTTTCTTCATTGTCCATGCCTCGCAGCCGTATAACATCACTGGCCAGACAAGACATTTTAAGAGTTTTATCTTAAGGTCTGCTGTTATGCTGTGGTCTTTCCAAATATTGTTCAATTGAACCATACTGTTCTTGGCCATTCCAATTCTCATCTTTATGTCTATTCACATTCAAATAAGCAATCCCATACAACATTAGAAAAAGTGTGTCTTGAGACTAGATTTAAAGGATGAATGAGTCTTTTTCTCCCTGATGCTCATGGGAAGCATGTTCCACTTGGTAGGGGCAAGGTATTTAAATTCTCGCTGACCATATCTTTTGGTTTTAACATCCCTTGTCCCAGGAACATGAAGAAGAGACTTGGAAGCAGATCTCAGACTGCGAACAGGTTTATATTCAGAAAGAAGATCTTTAAGATAAGAAGGACTACTAGAGTTGAGTGCACGGTAGGTGATAGTTAGTAGTTTGTGATTGATGCGTTGTTGAACTGGGAGCCAGTGCAGATTCCGTAAGATGGGAGTTATGTGTTCAGTCTTCCTGCATCTAGAGATTACTCTGGCAGCTGCGTTTTGTACAGCCTGCAGACGCTGTATTTTCACCTGAGGGAGACCAGCAAGTAGACTATTACAGTAGTCTAATTTTGAGAGTACTAGTGTGACAGCAACAGTCTTAGCAGCTTGAATAGTCAAGTACTGGCGGGCTTTACCAAGAGATCGGATATGGCAGTAGCAAGTTCTGATGATTGAATTGATCTGATCACGCATCGAGAGATTAGCATCCAGAAACACTCCTAGTGTTTTTACTTTCTTCGTGAAAGGGATGTCTGCACTACAGACCGAAAGTGAAGAAAAAGGGACAATTTCTCTTTTAGGAGCAGTTCCGACCAGCAGAACTTCAGTTTTCTCTTCATTCAACTTCAACCGGTTTGCAGACATCCAATGTTTTATTTCCAGACAGCACAATTCAACATTTTTCTTTGATTCAAGAGCGAGAGTATTGTCGGAGGGAAGGCGGGAATAGAGTTGGGAATCATCCGCAAAGAAATGAAAGTCAACATTGAACTGTTCAATCAGAGAAGTCAGGGGTCTTGTGTATAGAGAGAAGAGAAGAGGTCCGAGGACCGATCCTTGCGGAACGCCTGTAAGAAGAGGTGTTTCTTTCGAATATGAAGACCGGACAAGAACTTTTTGAGATCTCTCAGAAAGATATGAAGTGAACCATAACAAGACAGTTTTGTTCAGGCCGATTTCAGTGTGAAGACGCTGCAAGATAAGGGTGTGATCCATGGTATCAAAAGCAGCGCTCAAGTCTAGCAGAACAAGAATGGCATTGTCACCGTGGTCAAGAAAAGAAAGGAGGTCATTTAATATGCGGAGAAGTGCAGTTTCAGTACTATGTCCACATTTGTACGCTGACTGGAACCTCACTTCGAGATTGTGTGAGACAAGATGTGCTGTCAACTGATCCACAACGGCTCTCTCTATAAGTTTTGAAAGAAATGGCAAGTTCGAAACTGGACGGTAATTATTTAGGATCTCAGGGTCTAAACCAGGCTTTTTGAGTAGTGGTTTGACAATAGCTTGCTTAAGAGGTTTGGGTACGGTTCCCGACTGAAGGCTGAGATTTATGATTTCCTGAATTACAGGAAGCAGAATGTCCGAAAATTCTAGAAGGAGTGTTGTCGGAATTGGATCTACAGCTGCAGTGGTTGGTTTGGACTTATACAACAGTTTCTGGATGGTTTCAAGTGAGATGGGCTCAAAATCAGACATTGCATCAGGACCACAAGCAGAGGATGCAGCAGTTAGATTGTGATGAATTTGTGGGAAAGTCTGCATGATTTTCTGAATCTTGTCAAAAAAGAACTGAGAGAATGCGTTTGCAGCTTCTTCAGAAGGTAGATCAGGAAAAGTGGTCGACTTATCAGTATTATTTAAAACAGAATTTAATACTTGAAACATTTTCCTTGGGTCAGATGATGCGTTACCGAGCTGGTTGTGAAAATGAGCTGCTTTAGCGTTTTTGATTTCTTGAGTAAGCGCATTCCTTGTCTGTTTATAGATATCTCTATGAATCACTAGTCCTGTTTTGCGCATCTTTCGTTCAGCCCTACGTTTAGCCTGCTTAGCTGAAAGAATCACATCATTCAACCAAGGGGATGAGGGACGATGCGGGACAGTCTTTTCTTTCTCTGGAGCATGTGTGTCTAACAGATTAGACAGAACTGTGCTGTAGCTATGTACTAGCTCATCAACATTATGATGAGTGTCAGAAAGAAGAAGGGAATGAGACAAATCATCTCTAAACAGTGTTCTATCAATGCCCTTAACATTTCTACAGTGAATAGTTTGGCGTGGGACTCTTGGTCTCGAAAAATCTGTTTCCAGTTTAAGGAGAAAATGATCAGACAAATGGACATCTTCGACAACAATGGAAGTTACAAAGCTATCATTTCTAACCATGACAACATCCAAGGTATGGCTCTTAGTATGGGTGGATACATTAACAAGTTGGATGAACCCAAGAGATGTAAACAAATCCACAAAACGTTTTGTGTCGCTGTTATCAGGCTTATCTAGATGGAAATTCAAGTCACCGACAATCACAACATTCTCTGCAGGTAGACCAGCAACAGTCAAGAAGGTCTCAAACTCCGTGAGAAAGTCAGATACAGTACAGCCATTTTTACTAGAAGAGGGAGGGCGGTAAATACAAACAAGTCGTACTGACTTCTTGCCCCTCGAAATACACACCTCAATGTTATCAAAGGTATAAAAGAACGTCGCTTACACTCACGAATCGTTAAGTAATTACGGTACAGGATGGCTTCACCACCACCTCTGCCACTCGTACGCGGACTGTGGACACAGGCATATTCAGGTGGTGTCATTTCACTGATTGTAACTTCATCACCACACTCACGCAACCAGGATTCACACACACACAGAACATCCAGATCACTCTCAAAGACCAGGTCACAGATTTCCAACGCTTTGTTCACCACTGGGCGAGCATTAAGCACACCCATCACCACTTGCGTTGGCTTCTTATTCACAATAATACAGCTGTCCGTCGAAGAAGAAAGCCGGATGGGCCGGATGGGCCGGACGGGTGAAGGCTGGAACGGAGACGGAGGGACGAAGGCAGGGATGCAGTCACCAGCAGGACGAATAGTAGAAGAAGACTGAAGACCCAGATCGCCATGTTGACCGGGAGAGGCAGAGAGAAGACCAGAGTCACTGCGTTGACAGGAGGCAGTGACAGGACCCAAGTCGACAGATTGACAAGGGGAGGCAGGGAAAGAACCAGAGCCACCAGGTTGACAAGAGGTGGAGACATGATATTGCTTATGACTATAATGATATGCCATGGTATTGCTTATGACTACTATGATATGCCATGATATTGCTTCTGACTACTATGATATGCCATGATATTGCTTATGACTACTATGATATGTCATGATATTGCTTATGACCACTATGATATGCCATGATATTGCTTATGACTACTATGATATGTCATGATATTGCTTATGACTACTATGATATGTCATGATATTGCTTATAACTACTATGATATGCCATGATATTGTTTATGACCACTATGTTATGCCATGATATTGCTTATGACTACTATGATGTGTCAT
>CM060306.1:134086289-134131289 GCA_030674185.1 Monoplex corrugatus | reverse complement strand
GCTTAGATTTGATTTTATCAAGATTATGCGCTATATAAATATTGTAATTGTTATTATTATTATTATATAATGTCCTTATAAATGTTGCTGTCTTTTCCTAATCTTCTTCATTAATGTTATTTTTGTGTTTGTCTCTTTCAAGACTGTCTCGTTTGTTTTCTTTGCTGTCCATGGAACTATAAACATTCTTCTTAGAAACCGCATTTCAGCTGCCTCAATCTTGTTCTGACTTTGCGTGTTGACTGTCCACGCTTTGTATCCGTACAACAATATATACTACACGTCATTATTTAAGGGCCAGGAACGTTTTTGAGTCAATTTTTGAAAGGAGAAATAACCTATTTTCTCTTACTCTTTTCTCCAATTCGTTGCCGTAACTGAATGGATAAGAGCTCAGACAACATTGCAGTTTCCTTTTGGCACGTGTTTGGGGATTTGCCGATTTGCAATGGGCGGCCCAAGGAAGACAATTTCCACACGAAATTGTCGAATCTTCAGCAGGGTCTCTCTGACGACGCAGGCAAGGTAGCGACAAAATTCGCTTTGCACGTGCAAGGCAAGCCCTTTTTGAACACTACTCCAGCCAAAGTTGCCCGCAGACGAGGATAAAAAGGACCCGTTCTTGGTTCGTTTTAACCATGCTTGCAAGACGACGGATGACGGATGAGCAGCGGGGGAGAGCCCTCGCTCTGCTTGATGAAGGCCTAGCGCAGCGGGAAGTTGCTAGACGACTTGAAGTGTCGCATTCCACAATCCAGAGACTGCTGGAGCGCTTCAATGAGACTGGAGCAGTCCAGGAAAGGCGTCACACGGGTCGATCCAGAGTAACGACAAGACAGCAAGACCGCTACCTTGCCCTCTCCGTCCTGAGGGAAAGGGCATCCACTGCGGTGACCTTGAGGGGTCAGCTGAGGGACGCAACAGGTGCTAACATCAGCTGCAGCATGGTGAGAAGACGGCTACATGAGGCAAACTTGAGGTCACGGAGACCGGCCGTCCGACCCGTGCTGTCACCGGTCAACAGAGTGCGCCGCATGACCTGGGCCAGGGAGCACGTGACCTGGACAAGGCAACAGTGGGCCCGGGTCTTGTTTTCGGATGAGTCCAGGTTCACCCTGACCTTTAACGATGGCCGGGCTCGGGTGTGGCGACGTCAAGGGGAGAGGTTCGCTGACGCCACTGTCCAAGAGCATAACCGGTACGGCGGCGGGTCGGTGATGGTGTGGGGTGGCATGAGCCGTGGTACCCGGACCCCCCTGCTCCCCATTGACGGCATCCTGAACGGGGTCCGATACCGGGACGAGGTTCTGGCGGCCGTGGCACTGCCTGCGCTTGTGGACCTTGGTCAAGGTGCCATCTTCCAGGACGACAATGCACCTGCGCATCGAGCACGCCTTGTGACCGACTTCCTGGAGCAGCATGAAGTCGTCCGTATGGCCTGGCCAGCGTGCTCACCTGACCTGAACCCAATTGAACACCTCTGGGATGTGCTCGGGAGGCGCATCAGGGACAACCACCCCCCACCGGGCACCCTGGCCAGGCTGGTCGACATCCTGCAGATCGAGTGGGCGGCCATCCCTCAGGACACACTCCGTACCCTTGTGGGGTCGATGCATCGGCGCTGTGAAGCATGCATCCAGGCTCGGGGCGGACACACGCGATATTGAAAACAGATTGGCCAAATCTGACACTTTCTGTTTTTTGAAAAGGGGGGGATGTTCCTTTAAATGCATGTGCTGTTCACTAATGGGTCATTGTGCTAATTTCTTTTTCCAAAACAGGTGTGGAAATGATGAAATAAAACATAGAATCAATTCTAAACATTGTCAATTATTTCAACTTAAAATTAGAGAGGAAGGAAGAAGTGGCCCTTAAATTATGATTAGGAGTATATATAACACTGAACTCTCTTCCCAATGTTAATTAATAGGCATTTGGCGGTAAGAATGCTTTTCATTTTCTTGAATGCTGTTTTAGCCTAGACGATTCTGTTGGTTATTTCTAATGTGCATCTGCCGTCTGGTGAGATGGCCGTTCACAGATATTTAAAATTATCAATTTGTCCCGATGTGGTACCACTCGCCGTTATGTTGCATGAGGGATTTCTTGCTTTTTACTGATTCTCATGACTTCAGTCTTCTTGCTATTTAGCCCAGGTCCTATATTCCTGCTTTCTACAGTTGTTATACCCATACAATTTATAGGTATTTTTCATTTTCTGCAGTTGTTATATAATGCCGTCATAAGAGCCTCTATTTAATAACTAAACCACAACGAGCTGCTCTTGATGAAAAATGACAAACTCAACCCATCAGATATGAAAACAGACGGCTGGCTACTGATATCATGAAATGCAGAAAATTAAAATAAAACACTAACAACAGTCCCAAAAACTTGTACTGTTACTCTATGGAAAATAACACTGAACACTGACGTTGCAAAGCAACACTGGAAACCAATCTTCAACTGCTAAAAGGAAAGAAGGCTGATATAGTTAATACCTTTAAAATTTACATACTGATATAGTAAATACCTTTATACTTTACACACTGTTATAGTTCATACCTTTATACTTTACACACTGTTACACACTGATATAGTTAATCCTACCTTTATACCTTATATACATACAACTGATTATAGTTAATACCTTTATACTTTACACACTGTTATAGTTAATACCTTGATACTTTACACACACTGTTATAGTTAATACCTTTATACTTTACACACTGATATAGTTAATACCTTTATACTTTACACACTGATTAGTTAATACCTTATACTTTACACACTGTTATAGTTAATACCTTTATACTTTACACACTGTATATAGTTAATACCTTTATACTTTACACTACTGATATAGTTATACTTTATATTTACACTGTTTAGTAATACCTTTATACTTTACACACTGTTATAGTTAATACCTTTATACTTTACACACTGATATAGTTAATACCTTTATACTTTACACACTGATATAGTTAATACCTTTATACTTTACACACTGTTTATAGTTAATACCTTGATACTTTACACACTGTTATAGTTCATACAACTTTATACTTTACCACACTGTTATAGTTAATACCTTTATACTTTACACACTGTATAGTTAATACCTTTATACTTTACCACTGTTATAGTTAATACCTTTATACTTTACACACTGATATAGTTAATACCTTTATACTTTACACACTGTTATAGTTAATACCTTTATACTTTACACACTGTTATATTCATACCTTTATACTTTACACACTGTTATAGTTATACCTGATACTTTACACACTGATTAGTTAATACCTTATACTTTACACACTGTTATAGTTCATACCTTTATACTTTACACACTGATATAGTTACATACCTTTATACTTTACACACTGTTATAGTTAATACCTTTATACTTTACACACTGTTATAGTTCATACCTTTATACTTTACACACTGTTATAATTCATACCTTTATACTTTACACACTGATATAGTTCATACCTTTATACTTTACACACTGTTATATTATACCTTTATACTTTACACACTGTATAGTTATACCTTTATACTTTACACACTGTTATGTTATACCTTTATACTTTACACACTGTTAATATTTCATACCTTTATACTTTACACACTGATATAAGTTCATACCTTTATACTTTACACACTGATATAGTTATACCTTTATACTTTACACACTGTTATAATTCATACCTTTATACTTTACACACTGTTATAATTCATACCTTTATACTTTACACACGTTATAAGTTCATACCTTTATACTTTACACACTGATATAGTTCATACTTTATACTTTACACACTGATATAGTTAATACCTTTATACTTTACACACTGTTATATTCATACCTTTATACTTTACACACTGTTATAGTTCATACTTATACTTTACACACTGTATAATCATACCTTTATACTTTACACACTGTTATAATTCATACCTTTATACTTTACACACTGATATAGTTAATACCTTACTGCTGATATTTCTCCATCCTGTTACGACACATCATGTAACACCTATTAATACATTGTTAAGACACTACTCACACAAATACACACATTACACACGTGACACACACACACACACACAACACACAACACACACACACAACACACACACCACACACACACACACACACACACACACACACACACACACACACACCACACACACACACACACCACACACACACACACACACTATTTTGATATTCGTTTCCTGTTCTATTTGCCAATCCTTTTCTTAAGCGTTCGTATTTTTCTCGGACGAGTGTTTACATATTTCTGCCTACATTGTGCAGGCGATATTTTGTTATAAATCTGTATACTCTGTCTTGATGAGTGTTACACTCTGTTTTTGTGTTTGTTTGTTTTGCTTGTTTTGTTTTGTTTTGTTTTTTGATGTTTCCATGGAGCGCCAGACACTGGCATGATTCACAGGTATTAAACGTGCACACTTGATCTGGTGCCTACGTACACACACAAAAGGGGAGGGGAGAGGGGTGTAGGCACATGCAGAAAAAATCTCCATCGTTTACCCACCAGGTGGGACATACATATCAAGAATCAAACTCAACCTTCCTATTGGAGATCCACCTGAGCACATTACATTTTTATCATTATTAATTGTTGCTACACAAAGGCAACTTCTTATTCTCTGAAACTATGCCAATGGTGAAAAGTCTTTGTTGCCAATCCATTATATTACAAATGTAAAAGATTTATTTCAGAGAAAGTGACTGATTTTCTCACAACAAATATGGACGTGTTGAAATGAAACTTACTGAACAGTGATCATTGTATTTGTCATCGATAAAATCAAGAAAAATGTTTCCAGCAAAATGTTCTCAGTTAGTAGTAGCATGCACGTGCTAATGGCACTTAGCACGTCTTGTTCTAACGTCATACTAAGGCATTTTCTTCACAAGGACTTCTTGTTCTGACGTCATATTAGTACATTATTCCTTCACAAGGACTCCTTGTTCTAACGTCATATTAGTACATTTTCTTCACAAGGACTTCTTGTTCTGACGTCATATTGGTACATTTCCTTCACAAGGACTCCTTGTTCTAACGTCATATTAGTACATTTCCTTTACAAGGACTCCTTGTTCTAACGTCACATTAGTACATTTCATTCACAAGGACTTCTTGTTCTAACGTCACATTAGAACATTTACTTCACAAGGACTTCTTGTTCTAACGTCACATTAGAACATTTACTTCAAAACGACTTCTTAAATTGTCACTAGATTGGTACATTTTTTTCAAAAACAATGTGTGCTTAAGTCAGATTGGCGCTTTATTATTTATATATTTCAGTGAAACAACACGGAAAAGAAGTGTCACTATCTGAACATATTATCAAATTCTTTGAAAATCTGATTTCTACATTTTCTGCACACAGAGACTATCTCTGTCAAGTGAAACCAATCTGTCGGACATGTCAGCTCTTGAAACTTAAGTGGCTTGTATCGTTTTTCTGTGGAACAATGTTTTCAGAGTGGCCCGAAATTTGGAGCCAAAATAATAATACACAAAGAAATTGAAAGAGCAATTGATGAACTCGAACACAGTGGCGGTGATAGTAAGAAAGCCGTATGTGTAGAAGTAGCGCCCTCCGACATTAAGATCGGTGACAAAAATCATGATGATACGCAAAAGAGAACGTGGAGTGAAGCAGACGATGTAGAGTACAGACGTTCCCACCAGCATCCTGGTCAGGGCCAGGTCACGGCTGGACAAGGATCCAGCATCCAAACATGACTTCTGTCTCCATTCAGATATTGACCTCAGCTTGACAACAGTTACGATGGTGGCGACAATAACGGTGATGATACAAAAGTATGGAATGGTCATGCCATACATGACAGTGTTTATCACCTCAATCCATTCCTTGTTGTGTATGTAAAATTCATTGAGGAACATAGTTGATCTGGCAACGCTGTCTCCAGGATAAAACACACACGCATACTTCCACTTGGCAGTTGTCACAAAGAACCCCCCCAAACAAACAGCAGAAGGCAGCAAGAGGATGAACCACATGGTCCTTGTCTTCAGCACTGTCTGAGAACGGAATGGACTGACCACACAGAAACACCGTTCACAGATAATGACTGTAGTGATCCAGGACGAGGCCCAGCTCAAACCAAACAAACCAAAAAGATGATTGTCTGCCATGAACCTTGTTAAAGGTCCACGTATAGGTTGGTGAGTCAGTTCATTATATATACGGTCTGCAAAATGACAGAAGGCCTGCACCATGAAGATCCAGTCCACCAGAGACAGAAGGAAGAGACACAGATTGATACGCTCCTTGATACCATGCTTGAAGAAAATCACAATGTTTAGAGTGTTACAGGGAAGGCTGATGATAAACAGTATGGGCAGGAGTATACCATACACTATTCTCTCCCATGTGTCTAAGACAACTGCGTCAATCAGGTTGTCAGTAGTTCCCCTTGAAAGGAAATCTATGGTTAGATTCAGAACGACGCACCCGTTCAATGAACTGGGTAGAACAATATGAGAGTAGTTGATTTCAATTAATGACAATGTAGTTCTCATATTCACACCAGTATGAAATGTTTCCATGGCTTTCGTGTGCTATGTCGACTAATTTTCAGCCCGTAACAGCAGGCAGGCCTACTACTTCTCAGAGTCAGATTTTGCAATTAGTCATGTGACTGTGGCAGTCACTGGTACCAGGACAATTTGAAGGTTGTTAAGGCTTGTCATGTGTACTTGAACCAAACCCAAACATCACATGTCACAAGTCGCCAGCCATGGCCTGTGACTGTTGTACTGATGGAATCTGTATGGACAGCAGCAAGACCGGTCATGAAGGACGTAGAATTAAGAACAAAATGGGGAAATTACATAAGAGCGTGTTCATTTGTTCTTGAACGTAACATCTTTTTGCTGTGCATGATACTCCATAAAACGAAAAAGAAAGAAAAACGGAACACAAAAAAATCAGAGAAGGGGGGGAGGGGGGGGGGGGGGGAGAGAGAAAGAGACAGAAATTAAGTAAAAACGAAAACAGAAAAAAAACGAGACTTGCATTAGTCATAGTTATCAGGAAGGAACTGAAAGAAATTTATGGACATTAACGTAATAAACAAACAGGACTGTGCACAGATGATTGTAGATTTTCGGTTAACACATCTTAATCTTGTTATTTCTCTTAATGTGACCCTGCATTTTTTTCTGTGAACAATGTTGGTGAGGAATAATGCAGTTCTTTGCAGTAAAACAGTGACAGAATGTGAGTTGTCCACAACAAATACACATAACACATTTGCTATGTTTTGTTTTCAAAACGTAAAGCCTACTATCAAAAAATTAAACAACAAACAAGCAAACAAAGAAAAACCCTTAAAATACCAAGACACAGCACAATGCCTCCTAATAACAGAAGAACTCCCTTATGTTTTGACTGTGACATGTATCAAGTGTTTCATTTCTGTGAAGACCGACACAAGAAGGCACCAAGCAGAAACTGACAACAATTCCATTTATCCTTAAACAATGTAAGAGATACTTTGCCTCAATAACATAATCAGGTCTTGTTTTAGAACAGAAAACAATTTCAAAGGATGGAAGATGGTGACGAAACATCAGACTGGTAAATGCTGTAATAAACATGGACCTACAAAATCTCACTGGGTCTACTGCCCCAGACTTGCTGGTGTTAAGGGTAACGAAAGTGCTGACAAACTTCCAGTTACTGCCACTGCAACAAAAGGTCTGCATCGTGGACAGTTTTCAGACGTGTAAACATAAACCTGTGCAAACAACATTTCAGTCAAAACACCATTGATCGTCTCACTCAAATAGGAATAGGAAGCGGAAGTGGTCGAAAATCTACTACTTGTCATCATCATCAATTGCCTTGCCACATGACGTTGTCAATCATGGCCTTCCATCTGTCTCTATTCCTTCTTGCCTCAAGCACCTCTTCTACCCTCTTTGTCTTCAACCACACTGCAAGTTCTTCCGATATTTTCTCCCTGGGTCTACCTGGTGCTCTCTTTCCCTCCAGCTTTCCTGCTGTGACCAGGTGCTCCAATTCCTCTTTCTTCATAAAACGGCCTATATATGTTGCCTGTTTTTTTCCTAATCTTCCTTATGAATGATCGATCTTCTTGTGTCTGACTCCATCAAGACTGTCGTTTGTTTGTTTTGTTTTGATTTTTGTTTGTTTTTTTGGCTGTCCATGGAACTCTCAACATTCTTCTTAGAAGCCACATCTCGGCTGCCTCAATCTTGTTCTGGCTTCGCTTGTTGACTGTCCACACCTCACAACCGTATAACATTATCGGTTCTATATAACATTCAAAAACTCTCTTCCTGATGTTAATTGATCGGCATTTGTTGTTAACAATGCATTTCATCTTCTTGAATGCTGTTCTGGCTTGACAGATTCTGCTGGCTATTTCTGATGTGCATACGCCGTCTGGTGAAATGATCGTTCCCAGATATTCAAACTTATCAACCTGTCTCATTGTTGTGCCATTTGTTGTTATTTTTCATCAGGAGATTTCATGTTTTTTATTGATTACCATGACTTCAGTCTTCTTGGTATTTAGCTCCAACCCTTTATTTTTGCTTTCTATTCCTAGTATACTCAATGTTTTGTAGGTTCCTTTCTTTTTCCGCAATTAGCACGGTATCATCTGCATAACGAATGTTGTTTATCATTTTTCCTCCAACCTTTAAATCCAGGGCATTCTTCCAGGTTTCTCATGGCAAGCCAAAGCAAGATGATTAGTTATCGAGAGTTATAAAGCAGATCGTCAGCAGAAGATCGTAGGTGCCAGCTCTTACAACTGGTTTCAGAGTAATGTGACTGGTATAGAAGTTTGATAGCCATGAACAGCTCTTGACAGTCAAGAAGAGATCTTGTATATAGTTATGATTGTTTTACGAGTGGTCGCTGGCCGTTCTTATTCAGCCTGATATCACTTGGTGACTTCATCAAGCAGTTGCTGACTGCCTCCACGAATGTCACAGGCAAAATACGACTGACACAAGCAAATTACGACAACTGACACAAGCAAAATACGACTGACACAAGCAAAATACGACTGACACAAGCAAATTACGATAACTGACACAAGCAAATTACGACAACTGACACAAGCAAATTACTACAACTGACACAAGCAAATTACGACAACTGACACAAGCAAATTACAACTGACACAAGCAAAATACGACTGACACAAGCAAAATACGACTGACACAAGCAAAATACGACTGACATAAGCAAAATACGACTGACACAAACAAATTAAAACTGACACAAGCAAAATACGACTACGACTGACACAAGCAAAATACGACTGACACAAGCAAAATACGACTACGACTGACACAAGCAAAATACGACTGACACAAGCAAAATACGACTGACACAAGCAAAATACGACTGACACAAGCAAAATACGGCTGACACAAGAAAATACGACTGACACAAGCAATCGCTGACACAAGCAAAATACGACTGACACAAGCAAAATACGACTGACACAAGCAAAATACGACTGACACAAGCAAAATACGACTGACACAAGCAAAATACGACTGACACAAGCAAAATACGACTGACACAAGCAAAATACGACATGACACAAGCAAAATACGACTGACACAAGCAAAATACGACAAAACTGACACAAGCAAAATACGACTGACACAAGCAAAATACGACTGACACAAGCAAAATACGACTGACACAAGCAAAATACGACAACTGACACAAGCAAAATACGACTGACACAAGCAAAATACGAGCAACTGACACAAGCAAAATACGACTGACACAAGCAAAATACGACTGACACAAGCAAAATACGACTGACACAAGCAAAATACGCTGACACAAGCAAAATAGACTGACACAAGCAAAATACGCTGACACAAGCAAAATACGACTGACACAAGCAAAATACGACTGACACAAGCAAAATACGACTGACACAAGCAAAATACGGCTGACACAAGCAAAATAGGACTGACACAAGCAAAATACGACTGACACAAGCAAAATACGGACTGACACAAGCAAAATACGGCTGACACAAGCAAAATAGGACTGACACAAGCAAAATACGGCTGACACAAGCAAAATACGACTGACACAAGCAAAATAGGACTGACACAAGCAAAATACGGCTGACACAAGCAAAATACGACTGACACAAGCAAAATACGGCTGACACAAGCAAAATACGACAGACACAAGCAAAATACGACTGACACAAGCAAAATACGACTGACACAAGCAAAATACGACTCACAAAAGCAAAATACGACTGACACAAGCAAAATAGGACTGACACAAGCAAAATACGACTGACACAAGCAAAATACGACTGACACAAGCAAAATACGACTGACACAAGCAAAATAGACTATGTTTAGAAAAGTCACGAAGAATAAGAACAGTGATGGTGCCACGTGAAGCATTGCATCACAGCTGTGGATCATGTAGACTTTCCCCCTTCCCCGGGCCCTGAAGACTGATGGAGGTCGCTTGGCAAAGTACACACACACACACACACACACACAGACACACACACACACACACACACACACACACACACACACACACACACACACACACAAACACACACACACACACACAAACACACACACCATCATCATCATCATCATCATCATCATGTGCCCTTCTGCATGGCGATGGAGATGATGACCCTGTACATGAATATATGTGTATAGATAGATAGATAGATAGATAGATAGATAGATAGATAGATAGATAGATAGATAGATAGATAGATAGATAGAAATATAGTTAGACAGACAGATAGATAGACAGATAAACATATATATAGATAGATAGATACATAGATACATAAATACATAGATACATAGATATATACATAGGTAAGTAAATAGATACATAGATAGATACACAGATAGATAGATAGATAGATACAGACAGACAGACAGACAACCACAAAACTCCCCTGTTTTTGATTGTGCCCAGTGATGTGTTTGTTTGTTTGTTTATTTGTTTGTTGGTGTTTGTTTGTTTGTTTGTTTGTTTTCCAGGAGTTGCCACAAGCTAGCTGTATTCAGACGTTATCATTTTTGGTAGTGTTCAACCTTACACAGATCTGGAAAAGATCTGCACGGTTGTATACATCTCTACACCATAGTTTTTCTGTGGCATCAAGGTTGGCATGTTCGCGTGACACTCGCCGACACTCGTATGACACTCATGTAAAACTCGCCAACACTCGTATGACACTCCTGTAACACTCGCCTACACTCGCATGACACTCGTGTGACATTCGCCTACACTCATATGACACTTCTGTCACACTCGCCTACACTCGTATGGCGCTCCTGTAACACTCCCTACGCTAGAATGATACTCGTGTGACATTCGCCTACACTCGTATGACACTTCTGTCACACTCGCCTACACTAGAATGACACTCGTGTGACATTCGCCTGCATTTGTATGACACTCCTGTCACACTCGCCTACACTCATATGATGCTTGTGTAACACTCGCCAACACTCGTATGACACTCGTGTAACACTTGCGTTCACTCGTATGACACTCCTGTAACACACTCCTACACTCGTATGACACTCGTATAACACTCATCTACACTTGTATGGCACTCCTGTAACATTCGCCTACACTCGTATGACACTCCTGTAACACTCGCCCACACTTGTATGGCACTCCTGTAACACTCGCCTACACTTGTATGGCACTCATGTGACATTCGCGTACACTCGTATGACACTCCTGTAACACTCGCCTACACTCGTATGACACTCCTGTAAACTCGCCTACACTTGTATGGCACTCCTGTAACATTCGCCTACACTCGTATGGCACTCCTGTAACACTCGCCTACACTTGTATGGCACTCCTGTAACAATCGCCTACACTCGTATGGCACTCCTGCAACACTCGCCTACACTTGTATGGCACTCCTGTAACATTCGCCTACACTCGTATGGCACTCCTGTAACACTCGCCTACACTTGTATGGCACTCCTGTAACATTCGTCTACACTCGTATGGCACTCCTGTAACACTCGCCTACACTTGTATGGCACTTCTGTAACATTCGCCTACACTCGTATGGCACTCCTGTAACACTCGCCTACACTCGTATGACACACATGGGGTTCCTGGACCACCAATACACGAGTATGGTACGAATGTCGCCGAGTTGTCTCGAAGACTGCTTGTGTCAGTGTCATCTGTTACACTGCACATGAAATAGGTTGTATATACCACTGCCACAGGCCAGGTAAATGTCGAGTTCTTGGTTGTGTTTCAGCTTTATTCTTGTTTGAATAGTACACTTATATTTGAGAAATCTTTTCAACCCAGAATCTGATGAAAACTGGTTAGATACAAACTTTACGTTACAAACTTTACTTGTTTCCTCCGCTTATACCAGGAGAGGTTGCAGGGAGATACAGGCGTCTGTCCGTGATGAGGCGGGAGGCTGTAATGATCGACATGTTGCACGTGTCCAATGTTTCTGCTATCGTGTTGCTCCAGGGTAGCCTTGGTCTCCCTCTGGTTCAGGAGTCAGAATATCTGGAGTTGTATGCGCACTTGGCTGGTTGTTTGGGGGGGGGGGGGGGGGGTCATCCTTGTGACATGTCCAAATCTTTCTATGCGATAAAGGAAGGGAGTTATTCCTATCGTCTCTCTGATCGTCTCATTTCTGACCGTGTCTCTCAGAGTTTCGTGAGCTGCTCTTCTCAGACATTTCATCTTGCAGGCTGATACTTTCGTTTTGAGCGATTTTGTCAGTGACCTTCTCTGGCAATGGTATGTGAGAATTGGGATGAAGATGGCATTGATGAGGATTTTTGTGTGTGTGTGTGTATATGTGTGTGTGTGTGTGTGTGTGTGTGTGTGTGTGTGTGTGTGTGTATGTGTGTGTGTGGTGGTCTTTGATTTAATTAATGTCTATTCACTAAAGTGATTTTAGACACACACAAAAAAGGCGAGAGAGAGAGAGAGAGAGAGTGTGTGTGTGTGTGTGTGTGTGTGTGTGTGTGTGTGTGTGTGTGTGTGTGTGTGTGTGTGTGTGTGCGTGCTCATGGGAATGCTTGGACGCCGCAAACGAGGTGCAAGTTGGCAGCTAACAGCATTTGCTTTCTGGCAGCATGTTTTCATTTCTTTTCTAATTTTCTATTTTCAATAAAATGCTACCCAGATTTTTTTAATTCTGAGGTTTGTTTCAACTGACTTCCATTTATATTTTTGTCCAGTTTTCCCGGTGTTCTGCCAACTGTCATTACCTCTGTTTTTCCAATGCTAATTCTCACGATGTATTTCTTGCAGTTGGTCTAGATGATCTTGAAGTTGGGTTTTGTTGTTGTTCGTCATGGCCTGATCATCAGCAAATAAAAACTATTTTAGGATTGTTACGATTATAAACACTTCAATAATCCAAAAGCAAGAGAAAAGGTTAAAGACCGTGCCATGAACTTGGACTTAATTGATATTTGGAGAGAGATTAATCCAGATATAAGAAGATATACTTGGCGCAGGCCAACACCATTTCAACAAAGCCGTCTGGATTTCTTTCTTATTTCTGAAAATAGGATACAAAATGTAAAAGAAGCTGAAATTGTTTATGGTTATCGTTCAGACCATGCAATGGTTACTCTGAAACTTTCATTTGCAAAAGAAATAAAACGAAAGGCTTTTTGGAAATTTAATAGATCCCTATTAACAGATATCGAATATATGGAAGAAATTAAAACTAAAATTGAAAATGTGATTGAGGAATAAGCTGTACTGGTGTACAATCAAACAGGAATTGAAAACATTCTTCAAACGGATATTCAGTTCACAATATCAGACCAGTTATCCCTTGATGTCCTTTTGATGAAAATACGATCAAAAACAATTGCATATGCGTCAATGAAAAAACGTAAGAGCACAGAAAACGAGAATTAGCTAGAGGCAGAAATACAGCATCTAGAGCAAACAACACGTAAATCTGACCAACAGAATAAACGCTTGGAAGAATGTAAAGCCAATCTGATTGCAATAAGAAAAAAGAAAATGGATGGCATTCTTCTACGATCTCGAGCTAGATGGCTAGCAGAGGGTGAACAAATATCGACACACTTTTGTAACCTTGAAAAGAGACATTTTATCAGCACTTCTATAACAAAACGTGTTTCAAATAGAATAGAAAAAGTTGGGCAGAACGAAATAACTCAAGAAGTCGAAAATTGTTATGAAGATCTATTCAGTAAGAAAATATTAAGCGAATCTGAAATGAAAGACCTGGTAAATGATATTCCAACACTATTGGATGATTGAAGCTAATGTAATAGAACAACATATTACGCTAAATGAAGCAAGACAAGCGCTAAAAGATGTGAAAAATAATAAAAGTCCAGGCTCTGATGGATTTATTGCAGACTTTTTAAAAGTTTTTGGAAATAAAATAGGTTCGTTCGTTGTCAGATTGTTAAATGAAAGTTAAAAAAAAAGGAATTATCTATAACTCAGAAAGAGGGTGTGATAGTTTGTATACCTAAAGGTGATAAACCAAGGGAATACATTAAAAACTGGAGACCAATATCATTGCTTAACTTCGTATATAAGATTGGTGCTTCATGTATTGCCAATCGTCTTAAATCGGTCCTCCCTTCTCTTATTAACGAAGATCAGACCATTCTTATGTCAAATAGATATATAGGGGACAATATTAGATTAAATCCATGAGACTATTCATTATCTGAACTACAAGGTGTACTTCTTTGTGTTGACTTTAAAAAGGCGTTTCACTCTATAGACTGGAACTTTATGACAGAAATTTTGAAAATATTTGGGTTTGGTCCAGACATCTATCAATGGATCTACACTTTTTACAATAAAATAAACTCAACTGTTATCGTAAATGGACCCCATTTCACCTTATTTGTCTATACTGTGTGTAGAAATACTTGGAATCATGATGAGAGAAAATGATAAAATAAAAGGTATAACTATTAACAAATGTACACAAAAGATTTTGCAATATGCAGATGATATACAAATCATAACACAAGGTGATGTAACTTCTTTTGAAGAAACTATGAACACATTGAACACGTTTGGACAGAAATCTGGTTTAGTGATAAACACCAGTAAACCACAAGCTACATGGGTTGGAAGTAACAAAAATCTCACAGCCAAATATTTACCACATTTAAAGATGGAATGGAATACATCAAAATTTCAGATTTTAGGTGTTTGGTTTACCACAGACTTGACAGACTATGAAAAGCTTAATTATTATGATAAATTTTAAGAAATCTTAAAGTGATCAAAGATATGGATAAAAAGATTAGTCACCCCATTGGGACTGTCATGGCAATTTTGTTCATCTTATATTTTCGCCCCTTTTCTTCTTGTTTGGGGGCAGAGATGTGCGGTTAGTTCAGTGTGTGTATGTATTTTTGGCGTGCTTTTGCACGGGGATTGTGAACTGCTCCGTCAACTTGTGTTTGTGGCCTACGATATGTTTTACGTGGATCTGGTGTGCGTAAATTGTGTGTTTTGGGTGCTGTTTTGTGAACAGTTTTTCTGTCAACTTGTGTTGGCGGGCTGAATCGTGTATTACCTAGTACCCGTGTGGATAGATTTTTGCGTCTTTTTCTTCGCTGTAGTTTGTGAACAGTATTTCTAAACCTGAGCTTGTTGGCTTTAAAAGATAAGAATTGTGGGTGTTACAGTTTCAGATTAGGTTTTGGGTCCCCCTTTCTGCACAGACGGTTGCAGATAGGGGGGAGGGGTCTCGCCAGTTCCTGTTAGAATAGTTTGTTAGGGAAGATGTAAGTTTTGTGTTGTAAAGATGAGAGAGTTGAGTTCGTGTTAGTTTTAGAGTTGGTGTGGGGCCTTCTCTTGTGACAGACGGTTCGCAGAATGGGCGTGTAGGGTCAGTTCCTGGTCAGAATGTTAGTTGGTGTGGGGCCTTCTCTTGCGACAGTCGGTTCGCAGAATGGGCGAGTAGGGTCAGTTCCTGGTCAGAATGTTAGTTGGTGTGGGGCCTTCTCTTGCGACAGTCGGTTCGCAGAATGGGCGAGTAGGGTCAGTTCCTGGTCAGAATGTTAGTTGGTGTGGGGCCTTCTCTTGCGACAGTCGGTTCGCAGAATGGGCGAGTAGGGTCAGTTCCTGGTCAGAATGTTAGTTGGTGTGGGGCCTTCTCTTGCGACAGACGGTTCGCAGAATGGGCGAGTAGGGTCAGTTCCTGGTCAGAATGTTAGTTGGTGTGGGGCCTTCTCTTGCGACAGACGGTTCGCAGAATGGGCGAGTAGGGTCAGTTCCTGGTCTGAAATGTTAGTTGGTGTAGGGACTTCTCCTGCGACAGTCGGTTTGCAGATTGGGAGGACAGGGCCAGCTTCTGGTCAGAGTCACCACTTGCAGTTGGATTCATGTCCCAGAAGTGGGTAGAGGCATCGGTGATTTGTTGATCTGTGTAGTGGTGTGTGTTTTGTGGAGGTCTATATGTATCCTCTGCGTGAAACCGGGAGCGACTCGACGCCTGTAATTTCTTCCACTACAGACGGTATGTGGAGAGTTTAAGGATCAGTCATTTCGTTGTTGGTCTGTGTAGTTGTATAAGTGTGGGGGTCTATGTGTGACGCCACTTGTTTCCTGCTATGATCGATGTGCGGCGGGAGGTTTTGTCAGACGCTTCCATTTTGTCGACGTTGTTGTGAGAGAAGGTAAGGTATAGCTGTTGTTGTCAAACATGTAGGCCCTATCCAGCAGGGAATTGTCATTTACTCTTTTTATACTGCTGTTAATATATATAAAGTTTAGCGTTTGGGTTAGTGTTGGCAGTTGTTCGCCGTTGTTTTTTGTAGGGTCACAGAAAGGGAGGTCGTAATCAGTGTTTCGCCAGCGTGAAGGGAGAAGATCACCGTGTCCTAAGCCAGTCGTCGTTTCTGTCCATTGTGGGCCAGGTCCTACGATGAGGAGCACGAGTCCGAGCTCCGGAAACGTTACGAGCGTCCTAGGCAGGTGCGACCGGAGGGGCTTCTATGGCTGCGTCTTCCGGTAAGGTCGGCGGTACTTCTACGCCACGAGCCTACGGCCCAGCCGTTCTACTCGGTTCGTTCGTCGGCGCCGCCTTTCGCAGGATTCCACGTATACTTCAGTGACTGTGACTGGTAACACTAGTATAGGAACATCCTACAGACCAAACATCTTCGTGTGGACTAAAACTTTGCTGTGAGTGTGTGAGTTGGCTATGTTTCTATGTGAATTCTGTCGTTCAAAATTTCAAATGTATTGGTTTGGGGTGCCACGTATGGCAAAATACTTTTCAGTGAATTCTGTTTTGAAGATTTCAAATGTTGGTTTTGAGGTGCCACGTTAGGCAAAAATGCTTATAAGATCTTGCTACTATCACCTCCATCGTATAAGCCTGATCAGGAAGCATCTGTCTGTGGAAACAACTGCAAAACTCGTTCTCTCCTTCATAATGTCTCGCATTGACTATTGCAATTCACTCCTGTCTGGTCTTCCTGCCTCCACCATTCACATCCTACAGCGCATTCAAAACAATGCTGCAAGCCTTGTACTCAAAACGAAGAAAGCTGACCACATATCTCCTCTCCTGGCACAACTTCACTGGCTCCCTGTATCAAAGCGCATACAGTACAAACTAGACACCATGTGCTACAAAAGCCTCAATAACGCAGCCCCCGATTACCTGTCAAGCCTACTTGAGATCTATCTTCCCTCATGTACCCTCCGCTCTGCCTCCGTCCGCTCTCCTGGAACAGACTTCCTCTCTCAGTCCATCAGCAACCTACTTTTGTCTCCTTCAAGTCCGCTCTCAAAACTCACCTTTTGTCCTCTACATAAAATCCTAACCTCACTCAACCCCCCTCTGCAGCCTGTCTCCACTCAGAGGGGAATCACATTGCAATATATAATTGTATATAATATGCTCTCTATAATTTTCCATTTTTATTCTTTCTCCCCATTTATAGCCGTGTGTGTGTGTGTGTGTGTGTGTGTGTGTGTGTGTGTGTGTGTGTGTGTGTGTGTGTGTGTGTGTGTGCGTGGGTGCGTGTGTGTGCGTGCGTGCGTGTGTGCGTGTGTGTGCGTGCGTGTGTGTGTGTTTCAGCGCTTAGATTTGATTTTATCAAGATTTTGCGCTATATAAATATTGTAATTATTATTATTATAATTACGTTGTTCGAAGATGTGAAATGGACGTAAATGTTTTGTGTGTGTGGTGCCACCCTTATTATGTTGTATTTATATATGTGGTTTGTGTGAATGATGTGTCATGTTGTCTAGCGTGTCTGTAATAAAATTCGTGTCACTGTACTTTGTTCAAGGATTCTCCTTATTTAGTAGAAAAGGGGGGGAGGGTGTTAGAGTTGATAGGTCTGTATCTCTGTCTTTCCCCTCTAGTTCAAGCCTTAGCGAGCTTGACAGGGACGAATAGTTGTTCTAATATATTTAATTATATCTGGATACCGAAATTAAACAATACAAACCATAAATGGAAAAACATCTGTTTTGTTTCCCAGTCTGTCAGGTTGGATAGATGTATCCACTACTGGTAACCTGGAACCCAGTACTACATGTCACAGGGTCCAATTGCTGGCGACTAAGCCAGCTCCCCACCAGTCCTGAAAGGAGGATGGTGAGGAGGGTGGCTAGAAACCCTGGTGGAATTAAATTAGATCCATCAAAGGGCGCCAGCTCTGAAGAGCTACCCGCGGCCATCTAGCTAAGGGAGTAAACCCTGACAGTAAATCCAGTGTGGGGCCCCTAAGGCGATTGGATGGCAAACTTTGTCACTTTCTGGTAGCTCCTGCAGCTGCGTTGGCACCAAAACGTAACAGCCCTGCTGTTCCTTTGGATCTGTCAGCGAGGTGGAGAGGGGGGACAAGATGCATGGGCAACAGCCTGTCTTCCATATTACACTGCCCAGGTTTACATCCGTACATTCATCCAAGCAGACAGCCCATCTAGACATTAGAATGGATGTACTTTGTCCATGGTCAGCCATGACCGAGGGAGGCCTACCAAAAGTTCCCATGATGGATAACCTCAATATGTATGAATCATGTCTACAAGTTAATACCAAAGTCAACATGTTTTGGCAACATGCGTTAAATGCCTGTAAAGAATTAACAGCAAAAATACACGCAGCTACTTCTGAAGAATCTGCTACTGAACCTATAGTTTATAATGACAATATATGGATTGAAAATAAAACAATCTTATACAAAAAATGGATTAATAAAGGTATCTTCTGTGTTTCTCATCTTATGAAAAACAATGGCCACTTTTTGACTTTTGATGAATTCAGAAATTTATATGGACTAACGTCGAATTCTATAACCTATTTTGGAGTAATTCAAACCATAAAAATAAGCTACGCACAAAAAGTTTAAGGATCACTATGAGAAAACAGGTGCGTAATAAACTCAGTTCGCTACTGTTATTTATTTCTCAGTCCAGCCAAATTGTTATGAATTCTTGTTCAGCTGTAAGTGGGCGATGTTGTGTTAGTGCGAAAATTGCACGGGATTCTCTACTACTGAGCTTGGCCGCAAAAGGAAAAGCGGAAACTTGCGAAAAAGGACCTTGTTTTGGACCGTTCTGCCTGAACACATTGCACAAGCCATATGGAAAAACCATTATGCACGTGCAAGCACTGCTGTTTATGTGTGAGATGCTGTCTCTTGCTTGGCTTTATAAGAAGACATTCCACCAGTAGTAGGCCTGATCTGACAATGCCTCCACGACGAAAATTGAGCGAGTTTGAGAGGGGACGAGCTGTTGCATGGTTCCAAGATGGTGTTCCCAAGCGAGAAGTGGCCAGGCGACTTCAGGTGTCCATCTCAGTCATTGTCAGACTGATTCAACGCTTCACAGCCACTGGGAGGGTCCATGAAAGAGGCAGATCTGGTCGACTGAAGAAGACAAACGCACGTGAAGATCGTCTCATTGAACGACAAGCCCTGCAGACAAGAACAGCCTCTTCCAGCATCATTCGAAGGCAGCTGAGGGTGGCTACTAACATCAACATCAGCCAGCAGACCATACGGAACCGCCTTCATGGGTTTAACCTCCGTTCTCGTCGCCCAGCTGTACGGCCACGCTTAACTCCAGCCCATAGGGCAGCACGCCGCGCCTTCTGCAGACGTCACGTGAGGTGGACACGTCAGCAATGGTCCCAGGTCCTGTTCAGTGATGAATCACGCTTCACCATGAACCACAACAACGGCCGACCTAGGGTCTGGAGGCGCCCAGGGCAACGCTTTATTGACACCACTGTCCAAGAAAAGGTGGCCTTTGGTGGAGGTTCTGTAATGGTCTGGGGGGCTTTCAGCCTTCACCACAGAACACCCTTGTATCATGTACAGGGTAACCTGACTGGCCTCTGATACCGGGATGAGATCCTTCGACCGCTGGCTGTGCCTACACTGCAGCAGATGGGACCGACGGCTGTCTACCAGGATGACAACGCTCGCCCCCACAGGGCAAGGGTGGTCAACGACTTCCTGCAGCAGTCTGGAGTCAACAGAATGGAGTGGCCAGCATGCAGTCCCGATCTCAACCCGATTGAGAACCTCTGGGATGAGCTGGATCGCAAAGTGAGGAGCAACAACCCCCCTCCCAGGGATGCCCAACACCTCTACCAGATGCTGCAGGCTGAGTGGCAGGCGCTTCCACAGAGGATCTTCACCAACCTGGTCAACTCGATGAGGACTCGCTGCGTCGAGTGCCAGAACAGCCATGGTGGTTACACGCATTACTGAACTTTTGGGAGCATCAGAATGCCCTGTCTTGTGATTTCAATGACTTTGGGAAATCAAATTTCGATACGTACCCACTTTGATCAAATGTACACACCAAACGATTGCTCGAAATTGAAGGCAATTGTGTATCGTTATCACTAAAGCATGGAATTAAATGTTTGCCAAACTTCAACGCATTGGCTTTCTAATTTTGAAAGTTATGAATTTTTGTGCAAGTGATCCTTAACTTTTTGTGCGTAGTGTACATAAGAAAAATGGACATTGATATTCATAATAAAACTGCTTTAAATTTGAAGAAGTCCGTTCAGATCATTCATTCAAGCCACAAAGAAACGAAACCATACTACGATATATTAACTAACAACGGTCAAGACCCAAAGTGTTGTAGTAAGTGGAACACAAAACTACCAACACACATAAACTGGAATGTTGTTTTCAAAAAGATTCAAAACATATCTGATGTCAAACTTAAATGGTTTCAAATCCTGATAGTTTACAGAATTATTGCTACAAACAAAACACTTAAAAGTATGAAAATCACTAAAAACGATAAATGTACCTTTTGCAATATAGAACCTGAAGATATTCAGCATTCGTTCTGGCTATATAATGATATAGATCGTAATGGAATATAGAGGACTTGCATTTTCTATAAATGACAAACATCCTCTGTTCAAAGATTTTTTTCCATGGACATCATTAGAAGAAAAAAAAAAACAGTATGCAGTTATCCTTGAGGTAAGAGGCTGTTGGATTTCGATAGTGTTCGTCCAATTATGTTTTGTTTACTAGAGAGAGAGAGAGAGAGAGAGAGAGAGAGAGAGAGAGAGTGTGTGTGGGTTGTTGTGTGTGTGTTGTGTGGTGTGTGTGGTGTGTGGTGGTGTGTGTGTGTGTGTGTTTTTTCCCCCTGTTGTTTCATATATACATTCGCGTAAATTTCTACTTAAGATGCGAATTTGTCTATATCTCTACATATGCTACAGTTAGACATATGGATGTACATGTATGTGTATATGTGTGTATATGTATATATGTGTATATGTGTGTGTATGTGTAAATGTATGTATATGTATGTGTCGATATGTGTGTGTATGTATATCTGTATACATATACTACACGTCATTATTGAAGGGCCAGGAACGTTTTTGAGTCAATTTTTGAAAGGAGAAATAACCTATTTTCTCTTACTCTTTTCTCCAATTCGTTGCCGTAACTGAATGGATAAGAGCTCAGACAACATTGCAGTTTCCTTTTGGCACGTGTTTGGGGATTTGCCGATTTGCAATGGGCGGCCCAAGGAAGACAATTTCCACACGAAATTGTCGAATCTTCAGCAGGGTCTCTCTGACGACGCAGGCAAGGTAGCGACAAAATTCGCTTTGCACGTGCAAGGCAAGCCCTTTTTGAACACTACTCCAGCCAAAGTTCCCCGCAGACGAGGATAAAAAGGACCCGTTCTTGGTTCGTTTTAACCATGCTTGCAAGACGACGGATGACGGATGAGCAGCGGGGGAGAGCCCTCGCTCTGCTTGATGAAGGCCTAGCGCAGCGGGAAGTTGCTAGACGACTTGAAGTGTCGCATTCCACAATCCAGAGACTGCTGGAGCGCTTCAATGAGACTGGAGCAGTCCAGGAAAGGCGTCACACGGGTCGACCCAGAGTAACGACAAGACAGCAAGACCGCTACCTTGCCCTCTCCGTCCTGAGGGAAAGGGCATCCACTGCGGTGACCTTGAGGGGTCAGCTGAGGGACGCAACAGGTGCTAACATCAGCTGCAGCACGGTGAGAAGACAGCTACATGAGGCAAACTTGAGGTCACGGAGACCGGCCGTCCGACCCGTGCTGTCACCGGTCAACAGGGAGCACGTGACCTGGACAAGGCAACAGTGGGCCCGGGTCTTGTTTTCGGATGAGTCCAGGTTCACCCTGACCTTTAACGATGGCCGGGCTCGGGTGTGGCGACGTCAAGGGGAGAGGTTCGCTGACGCCACTGTCCAAGAGCATAACCGGTACGGCGGCGGGTCGGTGATGGTGTGGGGTGGCATGAGCCGTGGTACCCGGACCCCCCTGCTCCCCATTGACGGCATCCTGAACGGGGTCCGGTACCGGGACGAGGTTCTGGCGGCCGTGGCACTGCCTGCGCTTGTGGACCTTGGTCAAGGCGCCATCTTCCAGGACGACAATGCACCTGCGCATCGAGCACGCCTTGTGACCGACTTCCTGGAGCAGCATGAAGTCGTCCGTATGGCCTGGCCAGCGTGCTCACCTGACCTGAACCCAATTGAACACCTCTGGGATGTGCTCGGGAGGCGCATCAGGGACAACCACCCCCCACCGGGCACCCTGGCCAGGCTGGTCGACATCCTGCAGATCGAGTGGGCGGCCATCCCTCAGGACACACTCCGTACCCTTGTGGGGTCGATGCATCGGCGCTGTGAAGCATGCATCCAGGCTCGGGGCGGACACACGCGATATTGAAAACAGATTGGCCAAATCTGACACTTTCTGTTTTTTGAAAAGGGGGGGATGTTCCTTTAAATGCATGTGCTGTTCACTA
Organism: Monoplex corrugatus; assembly: GCA_030674185.1. Classification (NCBI taxonomy): domain Eukaryota; kingdom Metazoa; phylum Mollusca; class Gastropoda; order Littorinimorpha; family Ranellidae; genus Monoplex; species Monoplex corrugatus. The sequence continues at coordinate 134,107,879 of CM060306.1, read as the reverse complement.
ATGGGTCATTGTGCTAATTTCTTTTTCAAAACAGGTGTGGAAATGATGAAATAAAACATAGAATCAATTCTAAACATTGTCAATTATTTCAACTTAAAATTAGAGAGGTAGGAAGAAGTGGCCCTTAAATTATGATTAGGAGTATATTATCGTTATTTTTATTTCTTTGAGTCACCGTCTATATTTCTGTATGGTGAGGCTATGGATGGCAATGGTTGTAGTCGTTATTTTTTCTACTTCCTATTGGCATCCATGGACTTCAATTCAATTCTGTTCAGTTTGATTCAATCACATTTTATTAATCCACATGGAAATTAATTTATGCTGCCACAGGCACCTAAGGAACACAGACATGTCAGACACACATCGATAAGGGAGTAAATCTACTCAAATAAAAAATCCCCATACTGTGTATGGACCCACACAAACTATACATCACTCCTTCACGCGCACACACCTGTAGACAAGACAAAACATGCAAGTACAAAAATGATAATAACAGCCATTAATTACGTATACGCATAAACCATTCAAAGGATAATCTCCAAATACGCAATATATCACTCCCATAAAAACTCCCTTAAAATTCCACATTTTCCACATACAATAGAATGTTAAAGACACATGTCACACTCAAAGTTCACCATCGAATTCTATTTGAGAAAACAATGACAGCATTTCAAACTCCCACAAGTACACCACACTTTCTTCATCCCTTTTCTTCCTCTGCCCCCCCCCCCCCCCCCAAAAAAAAAAAATAACACAAAGATAAAGAAAGAAAAATCTTGAACCCAAAGTACGGTACTAATACTGATCGAATTGAAGTCATCGTTCAAATCGGCTCTCAACGTGAACGTTCTCGCTTGCCCTTGTCGCAGGTGGAATCCGTTGTCGTCGAAGTCGATCAGGAGCATGCCGAGTGGCGACTGTGACCTATTTTGCATCCGAAGGACGTGGCCAATGAGTCGAAGTCTCCGTTTGCGTAGCGTGACGCTGAGACGAGAGAGCTTCGACCGGTTGTAGAGCTCGTCTGTCGAGTGTCGGTCTGGGTAGCAGACGCCAAGTGCTGCTCGTACCATTCTTCGATGCCTGCTGTCTATCGTGCTAGAGAGTGTTGTTGTCAGCTGGAGGCATTCCATGACATCGCGCAATATGCTCTCAACTTCACTTCGGAAGAGGCGAATCTTTACTCGATCATCGGCTTTCGACGTGAAGACGGGTTTCAGGTTGTTCATCGAGGCTCAGGCCTGACCGAAACACTCGTCGACAACAGTATAAGGGGAGGATGCAGCGAGATATAATTGACTCACTACCCGCCAGCCACCCACAAGTAATGCTAAGTTTGGAGGTCTGATCGCCATGTCTTCTGTCAGTCTATTGCTGCAAAGTACTAGTACATGTATGTGATGCTGTCTGGTCCTGTTGACCATACTGACCTGGCCCTGTTGGTGATAGCTATCTGGTCCTGTTGACCACAGCTGTCTGGTGATGTTGACCACATGAACAGGTTATGCTCTCTGGACAGAAAATGTCAGCCGTACATGGCTTAGACGTTTTCTGATGATGCATGTCTTCTTGCTGTATCTCATCTTGTTGTTTGGCCTCCTGGATTTCTAGAGATCATCTACCATCTTGTTTTCAGATATCTCACAATGAATGGGGATCCACTACAGGACTACTCTTTTGGTTCTTCTGACTCTCTGGAAAGCCTTGACCAGGTGAAAGTTTGTCATTTCCTAGGGCCTGAAAAACAGAGAGTGCATCTGAGTGGGTGACCACTTAGTAACACGTGTCATCTGTACCATAAATCATGGAGGCTGATTGAGTGCCTCTGTTTCTGCTTGGTACTTGATGCAGTGTCTGCCCACAGAGACACTGACAGTTGTGGATCTTATCCCTGGCAAGTTGATAATACTGACTCTGACTCCCCTATTGGTCAAAGCATGGTGAGGGTAATGACGTCGCGTGTTTGTGCAGCAGGTTAACATAACGAAATGTTCTATACAAAACACTAAAATTGCAAGGTTGCAGTTTCGAATGCCTATCAGGTCATATCATCTTAGGATTTGTGGACCTCAGCTGGTTCCTATACAAGCTGAAGAATGCGACGTGAGAAAAGACTGGGGCCACACATTCCGGTCTCTTTCATTTATCGGGTGTGTCTTTGAAATTAATGCTCAAATGTCCCAACCAAGAGTGCAGGTGTCTGTATCTCTGAGGCCTGGTTCATACAAGGGTGTAGTATAAATGTAGCATAAAGACAAGCCCTGCCCTGCAGACTCAATGGGATATAAAACTCAAGAACATCTTCACTGTTGTTCCCAGCTTCACATTTATAGCCATCTTAAAATAAAGTGTTAATATTCTGTGGCTCTTCGTGCCTTGATCTCTTGGTGACCTCAGTTTCAGTTAGTTTGAACAGTTGTTGGGGTGATGGACTAGAGGCATGAGGATAGTGAAACAGAAGTCAGACAGAGGATGGGGCAGGAACATCCACATGGGTTTGTGCATCACGTGCTGTCAGCTGGTAGTCCAGTGTAGGCCTATGTTTGGGCAGTGAAATGACGTCTTTAGTTGGTATGACGTCATGACGTTGTTCTTTCTTGTTTTTTATTTTATTTTCAGGCACTTTTGTTGCTTGCTGTTTAGTTTTGCTGCTGGGTTTTGGTGCCTTGAGGTTTCGAGCCTGTTTGTCGTCCTGCTTGCTTGTGTGGTTTTGTTTCAGTGCATCAGCTGCTAGACAACATTTGGGCCATCTATGCCAACAGCAGGAGTGCAGTCCGCACCGCCAGTGGAACATCTGACTGGTTCCCAGTGACATCGGGAGTAAGGCAGGGCTGTAATCTCTCCCCTCTTCTCTTTGTGATCTATATGGATCAGATTACGAAGGAGGCAAACCCAGACCCTGAGGCACTCAATAAACTCCTGTTTGCGGACGACCAGGCAATGGTGAACAATGACAAGATACAGCTACAGGAGCACACTGACCAGCTCAATGAAAGCTGCGAGACATACGGCATGAAGATCAGCGTCAGCAAGACCGAGGTCATGACTGTCAGTAAGAGACCAAACAAACTGGATATCAACATCAACGGAACCCAGTTGAAGCAAGCCAGTGAATTTAAATACCTGGGCAGCATCTTCACTGAAAATGGCAAACTAGACAGAGAAATCGAGACCAGATGCCAGAAAGCCAACGCAGTCAGCTACCAACTTGCCCCTCTCCTGAAACACCCCAGCATTCCCACCAGCACTAAGGCGAAACTCATCAACGCCATTTTACTACCAACGCTGACATACCAGTGCCAGACATGGTCCCTAACTAAAGTCCTCGAGAGAAAACTGGTCACCTGTGAAATGAAATGCCTGAGGAAAGCAGTAAACAAGACAAGGTGGGACAAGATCAGAAATGAGGTGATACGAGACATGGTAGGAGCAACACCAATCCTACAACACATCGAACATATACTACACGTCATTATTGAAGGGCCAGGAACGTTTTTGAGTCAATTTTTGAAAGGAGAAATAACCTATTTTCTCTTACTCTTTTCTCCAATTCGTTGCCGTAATTGAATGGATAAGAGCTCAGACAACATTGCAGTTTCCTTTTGGCACGTGTTTGGGGATTTGCCGATTTGCAATGGGCTGCCCAAGGAAGACAATTTCCACACGAAATTGTCGAATCTTCAGCAGGGTCTCTCTGACGACGCAGGCAAGGTAGCGACAAAATTCGCTTTGCACGTGCAAGGCAAGCCCTTTTTGAACACTACTCCAGCCAAAGTTGCCCGCAGACGAGGATAAAAAGGACCCGTTCCTGGTTCATTTTAACCATGCTTGCAAGACGACGGATGACGGATGAGCAGCGGGGGAGAGCCCTCGCTCTGCTTGATGAAGGCCTAGCGCAGCTGGAAGTTGCTAGACGACTTGAAGTGTCGCATTCCACAATCCAGAGACTGCTGGAGCGCTTCAATGAAACTGGAGCAGTCCAGGAAAGGCGTCACACGGGTCGACCCAGAGTAACGACAAGACAGCAAGACCGCTACCTTGCCCTCTCCGTCCTGAGGGAAAGGGCATCCACTGCGGTGACCTTGAGGGGTCAGCTGAGGGACGCAACAGGTGCTAACATCAGCTGCAGCACGGTGAGAAGACGGCTACATGAGGCAAACTTGAGGTCACGGAGACCGGCCGTCCGACCCGTGCTGTCACCGGTCAACAGAGTGCGCCAGGGAGCACGTGACCTGGACAAGGCAACAGTGGGCCCGGGTCTTGTTTTCGGATGAGTCCAGGTTCACCCTGACCTTTAACGATGGCCGGGCTCGGGTGTGGCGACGTCAAGGGGAGAGGTTCGCTGACGCCACTGTCCAAGAGCATAACCGGTACGGCGGCGGGTCGGTGATGGTGTGGAATCAATTCTAAACATTGTCAATTATTTCAACTTAAAATTAGAGAGGAAGGAAGAAGTGGCCCTTAAATTATGATTAGGAGTATATAAGCCTCGTATAAGCCTGATCAGGAAGTATCTCTCTGTCGAAACAACTGCAAAACTCGTTCTCTCCTTCATAATGTCTCGCATTGACTATTGCAATTCACTCCTGTCTGGTCTTCCTGCCTCCACCATTCACATCCTACAGCGCATTCAAAACAATGCTGTACGCCTTGTACTCAAAAAGAAAAAAGCTGACCACATATCTCCTCTCCTGGCACAACTTCACTGGCTCCCTGTATCAAAGCGCATACAGTACAAACTAGACACCATGTGCTACAAAAGCCTCAATAACGCAGCCCCCGATTACCTGTCAAGCCTACTTGAGATCTATGTTCCCTCACGTACCCTCCGCTCTGCCTCCGATCCTCTGACTTTTCGCTTTCCACGCACTAAGCTCAATACATATGGACCACGAGCCTTCTCTGTTTCTGGTCCACTCTCCTGGAACAAACTTCCTCTCTCAGTCCGTCAGCAACCTACTTTTGCCTCCTTCAAGTCCGCTCTCAAAACTCACCTTTTCTCCTCTGCATAAAATCCTAACCTCACTCAACCCCCCTCTGCAGCCTGTCTCCGCTTGGAGGGGAATCACTTTGTTTTAATATATAATTGTATATGATGTGCTCTCTGTGGTTTTCCATTGGTTTTATTCTTGCTTTTATTGCTTTTATTCTTTTCTCCCCATTTGTGGCCATGCGTGTGTGTGTGTGTGTGTGTGTGTGTGTGTGTGTGTGTGTGTGTGTGGTGTGTGTGTGTGTGTGTGTGTGTGTGTGTGTGTGTGTGTGTGTGTGTGTGTGTTGTGCGTGCGTGCGTGCGTGAGTGTGTGCGTGTGTGTCTTTTCGGCGCTTGGATTTGATTTTGTCGAGATTTGCGCTATATAAATATTGTAATTATTATGTATGCATGTGCGTACGTATGTATGTATGTATGTATGTATGTATGTATACGCTTAGATTTATGTATGTATGTATGTATGCATGTATACGCTCAGCTTAGATTTATGTATGTAAGTATGTAAGCATGTATGTATGCATGTATACGCTCATATGTATGTAGGTATGTATGCATGTATACGCTCAGCGCTTAGATTTGATTTTGTCAAGATTTTGCGCTTTATAAATAAAATATATTATTATTATTATATTATATATATATATATATATATATATATATATGTGTGTGTGTATATGTATGTATATGTGTGCGGATATATTATGTATACAGATGTGTATATACATGTAAACATATACATTGATATGTATATACATATGTACATATATATGTATAATTATATATACATTGCAATGAATGTTTGTTCCTTGTACATTTTGTTAGATTTGTTCATTATGCATTGTGCACATTTCAAGATGTTTGTAAATGCTATATATTTCCAAATGATTTAAAAACAAGTTTAAAAAAACTCGTTTAGACTTCTGGATCTGGGACTGCTTTTCTGGTGTGAAGTCCACATAAATGACAAAGAGCAAGGGAGAGAGTACGCAACCCTGTCTGACTCTAGATGTCACTAGGAACCAGTTACAGAGCCTATTTGAGGTCTATATTTCATTCTCGCTGCTTGTATACATGGCTGTCGTGGTATCTAATAATTGCCCCTTAATATCATATTGTTCTAGTACCTCCCATAGCTTGTTTCGATTAACTCTGTCAAAAGCCTTTCGTTGATCAACAAGACCAGATGGATTGCTTGGTAATATTCGACTGTTTTTTGCATAGCTGACTGAGTGTGATAGCGTCGGTGCACCTCCTTCCTTTCCTGAAGCTGAATTGTGCATGAGTGAGGTAACATTCTACTTTGGCCTTGATTTTCTGTTTTAGAATATTGGTGTAAACTTCCCCAGATAGACTGAGCAGTGATATGCCTCGATATGTGATATAGTTTTTCTTGATGCCTTCTTTTCTCCACACTGGCATGACAACCGCAATCTATCACTTTTCGGGTACCTCTCTCTCTTCCCATGCCCTCTGGAAGATTCTTGTTAGCTACGTAATACCTATCTCCCCACATGCGTGGATGGCTTCTGTTGTTATACCGTCTACACACCTGCTGCCTTTGCTTTGGGCCTTGACTGAACAGCCTTTCTCACTTCGCTCCCTAAAATGTTAGTTCATAGCAGTCGTCAAGGAATGCCTGTCGGGGTTGAGCAGATCTTTCAAATATTCTTCCTCCTCCTCTTATAGTTGTCCCTCCACGTCGTTGATTACTGTGGTGGGGCTTAAGGGGCTCATCTATATTTGCATAACCTTCATACTTTCAAAGAAGTTTCTGGCGGAACGCTCACAGAGCTCTTTTAGCTCCTCTCCATATTTCTTCAAGATGCTTCCTTTGCCAGCTTGACCATCTGCTTACTGTTTCTTCATGCAAGCCTATATTCAAGATAGTCGTCCTCTTATTTCGAGTGAACCCATGCCTTGTATAGTCTTTTCTTTTCTTTTCTTTAGCTGCTTCTTTAACTTGGTCGTTCCACATGCAGTTGCCTTTTTGGTTATGTTTCCCTTCTTCTTGATTCCACATGTCAGAGCAGAGTATCTATTACGGCTTCTTTGAAGATGCTCCATGCTTCTTCTACATTCATTTCTGTAGGATCTGTGTGCTCCAACTTCTTAGTGACATTGTTACGGGTCTTGACCTGCACTTTCCCTTGTTGGAGCTTCTTCGTGTTAATTTTGACAGCCTGCCTCCGTTTTCCTTTTATCTGGTTCCTCTTTGTGGACAAGTTGAAAATGAGTGATCTGTGGTCTGTGTCAAGGCCTGCATTTGGGATGGCTCTCAAGTCAGTGACACTGTACTGAAAGTCATTAAAGAAAACAAAACAGAAACAAATGATATTCATTCAGACAATGAGAGCTATGATGATGTTCAGGTAATTGCATTTCAAACACAACTTGGAAAAGAATGTGCAAGCAAGACAGATTCAAATTTCACAAACCTGCTGAATGACATTGAGCAGAAATATGAGTATTATGAAGAAATGGGACCTCGCATTACAAAAACAAAAGACAAAATATTCACGAACAATGGATCTCCAATCACACAAAAACTGGCAAAAATTGTCACAAACAGTGGACCTCTAATTACTGAAAAAAATGTCATAATTTGTCACTAACAATGGATCTCCAATCACACAAAAATTGGCAAAAATTGTCACTAACAGTGGACCTCTAATTACTGAAAAAATTGTCATAATTTGTCACTAACAATGGACCTCCAACTGCACAAAAATTGGCAAAAATTGTCACTAACAGTGGGACCTCCAATTACTCAAAAAAATGGCAATAAATGTCACTAACAGTGGACCTCCAATTACAGAAAAAAACTGGCAAAAAATGTCACTAACAGTGAACCGTCAATTACAGCAAAATTGGCAAAATTATCCCCAACAGTGGGTCCCCCAATTAAAAAAGAAAAAGAAACTTGTAAAAATTATCATGAACATATCTGGCAGAAAACACGGCAAAAGATTTTAGGACAGAAAAACAAAAGACAGACATGATCATCCAGACAGCTGTGATATTGATTGATCCCCTTGTCAGTGCTGAACTTTGGTTTGTCACGGATCATACTTCAAGAAACAGCAGATCGGATAATGCAGGCATTCCACATAATTTTGGATAAAGCCATTTGTGCTCTGACTAAAACTATTGTCACTTGATCAAACGTACATCACCAGAGATTCAGACGTGTGTCTGATGCAATAGGACTGACCTTGAAAGCTGTCCATGAACTTTCCATTGATAGACGTTCGAACATTATCAAGGCCCATAATGTCAACACAAAGTATTGCCAGCTGTAATGGCAAGTTATACAAGTCACAAAACATGTTTAGCGATGATTTAAAGTCCTCTCAAAATGCCACTGACTCCATGAGAGACAAGTAAAGTGTGATTGCTTCAAGGGTAGAAATATCAAGAACGCCTGTTACGAAGCCATCATATAACACATAGGGATGCAGGTACAAGACGTGTTAAATACTACCACTATCATAATCATTAAAGCATTATGATGGACAGAGCAACCCAACTTTTATTATGTTGTGCACTGAGATTGACGTTGATACATGAGACTTTGAGTCTTCAGCTCTACGTAAGAGGTGTGGGTGATGTTAAATGATTGTAAGACGCTAAACGGTTCTAGAAGATTCAGAACTCTTCTCGCCATCTTTCGTTGCTGTGGATGATAATGGCTGTACATAACATGTTCACAGCAGTCATTTTCATTCTCAGTGTGGAGAAACGGTAATGTGCCTTGTATCAACATGATTGTGTATTGGTTTAGAAACACCTTCATCTCTTACGCTGATACTTGATCTGTGTGAAATCGCCAAACGATTGTGATGCACACTCCTGTTGTTGGCCAAGTACCTGAGTGACGCGTGCAGTGCAGTCTGCATTGTTGTCAGAGTTATGTTTGGACACTTATGTGACAGTAACAACACATCATTGCGCTTTTTCTATTCATGGCTTTTGATTGGCTGTAGTCATGCATGACGTATACAAGGGGAAGATGGATGACCAGGACGATAGACTCAACTGTACCAGCAATATAAGTCAATGAATTTGTGTCAAGATACTATGTTCCCTCAGAAATGTCAAACATAAAGAATATGTCAGAAAGTTGGCATATAAACAGATCACGTACATATTGGGTCTGGACTGGACGCCAGATGAATAGTGATAATATAGTCTACATGTTTGTCAAGATGAAGATAAAATTGTTCGCTGTTCTATTTGAGCACAGAATAATATGCACACACAGATTGCATTCTAACACATTGTGCACCAGTGATTTTGTGTCTGCTTAAAGCACTGGCTGTACTGTAAATCAGTCACAGTGTCAGTCAGCATACTGGCTTACAGTAGCTGCATACAGGCATGACTACTACTACTATAACTAGCACTACTACTTTAACTCCTTTTGCTGCTGTTAATACTACCATGACTGAATCATTCAAGTATAGCACTACATGTATTTTCCAAAGTCATTTAGACTAACTGAGAACTACATGTTTATGAGACATGGAATGTAATACACACAAACACACACAAGGACTGATATATCTCACACATGAATACCCACAACTGGCACACACACACACACACACACACACACACACATACACACACACACACACACACACACACACACACACACCACACGACGGAATTCAAGATGGTGGAGACACCTAACTAACAAATTTTCAGCTGTCAGAGAAAACGTGTAAAAGGCCCAATATGACAAGAACGAGAAGAGGCCGCCTTGCCCAAAAGAAACAAGAGGCCGCATCAGAGGGCAAGGCTGATGGAGAGAAGATATCGTCCAGTGCCGTGGGAGCAGAGACGGAAAAGGACCCGAAATCGACAGTCGCCGAGTCTGACGCTAACGCTACATCTGGTGCACCAACCACGACTCCCACTGACACGCAGAGTGGGACAACCTGCACAGCGCCTCTTCCCAGCTCGGCGGACTGCGTGAGTACGGCAGTACTAAAAAATATCATACTGGCTCTGCGGGACCAAGTCAATTCTCTGGAAAAGACTGTCCTTACTCTACTCACTACCCAGCAAAAAAAGAACATCACCATGACAACCCATAACTGTCACACACAGACGGATCTACATGACACACATCACACCTACGCTTACTTACTTTACTTTTTCCTTCCGCTTGTATCGGTGGGCATCGAGGGGAGATACAGTCGTCTGTCAGCAGCAAGGCAGGTAGCCTGAAGAAGGGACATCTCGTGAGCTCTGAGGGTGTCTGCCACGGAGTCGCTCCATCATCGTCTTGGTCTTCCTCTGGATCTCCAGCCAGAGTATCTGGTGTTGTATGCCCGAAGAGCTGGATGGTTTAGGGGCATACGTGTGAGGTGTCCGAACCACTTGATCCTCATATACTCCTAATCATAATTTAAGGGCCACTTCTTCCTTCCTCTCTAATTTTAAGTTGAAATAATTGACAATGTTTAGAATTGATTCTATGTTTTATTTCATCATTTCCACACCTGTTTTTGAAAAAGAAATTAGCACAATGACCCATTAGTGAACAGCACATGCATTTAAAGGAACATCCCCCCCTTTTCAAAAAACAGAAAGTGTCAGATTTGGCCAATCTGTTTTCAATATCGCGTGTGTCCGCCCCGAGCCTGGATGCATGCTTCACAGCGCCGATGCATCGACCCCACAAGGGTACGGAGTGTGTCCTGAGGGATGGCCGCCCACTCGATCTGCAGGATGTCGACCAGCCTGGCCAGGGTGCCCGGTGGGGGGTGGTTGTCCCTGATGCGCCTCCCGAGCACATCCCAGAGGTGTTCAATTGAGCACGCTGGCCAGGCCATACGGACGACTTCATGCTGCTCCAGGAAGTCAGTCACAAGGTGTGCTCGATGCGCAGGTGCATTGTCGTCCTGGAAGATGGCGCCTTGACCAAGGTCCACAAGCGCAGGCAGTGCCACGGCTGCCAGAACCTCGTCCCGGTACCGGACCCCGTTCAGGATGCTGTCAATGGGGAGCAGGGGGGTCCGGGTACCACGGCTCATGCCACCCCACACCATCACCGACCCGCCGCCGTACCGGTTATGCTCTTGGACAGTGGCGTCAGCGAACCTCTCCCCTTGACGTCGCCACACCCGAGCCCGGCCATCGTTAAAGGTCAGGGTGAACCTGGACTCATCCGAAAACAAGACCCGGGCCCACTGTTGCCTTGTCCAGGTCACGTGCTCCCTGGCCCAGGTCATGCGGCGCACTCTGTTTGACCGGTGACAGCACGGGTCGGACGGCCGGTCTCCGTGACCTCAAGTTTGCCTCATGTAGCCGTCTTCTGACCGTGCTGCAGCTGATGTTAGCACCTGTTGCGTCCCTCAGCTGACCCCTCAAGGTCACCGCAGTGGATGCCCTTTCCCTCAGGACGGAGAGGGCAAGGTAGCGGTCTTGCTGTCTTGTCGTTACTCTGGGTCGACCCGTGTGACGCCTTTCCTGGACTGCTCCAGTTTCATTGAAGCGCTCCAGCAGTCTCTGGATTGTGGAATGCGACACTTCAAGTCATCTAGCAACTTCCCGCTGTGCTAGGCCTTCATCAAGCAGAGCGAGGGCTCTCCCCCGCTGCTCATCCGTCATCCGTCGTCTTGCAAGCATGGTTAAAACGAACCAGGAACGGGTCCTTTTTATCCTCGTCTGCGGGCAACTTTGGCTGGAGTAGTGTTCAAAAAGGGCTTGCCTTGCACGTGCAAAGCGAATTTTGTCGCTACCTTGCCTGCGTCGTCAGAGAGACCCTGCTGAAGATTCGACAATTTCGTGTGGAAATTGTCTTCCTTGGGCCGCCCATTGCAAATCGGCAAATCCCCAAACACGTGCCAAAAGGAAACTGCAATGTTGTCTGAGCTCTTATCCATTCAATTACGGCAACGAATTGGAGAAAAGAGTAAGAGAAAATAGGTTATTTCTCCTTTCAAAAATTGACTCAAAAACGTTCCTGGCCCTTCAATAATGACGTGTAGTATATGTTCGATGTGTTGTAGGATTGGTGTTGCTCCTACCATGTCTCGTATCACCTCATTTCTGATCTTGTCCCACCTTGTCTTGTTTACTGCTTTCCTCAGGCATTTCATTTCACAGGTGACCAGTTTTCTCTCGAGGACTTTAGTTAGGGACCATGTCTGGCACTGGTATGTCAGCGTTGGTAGTAAAATGGCGTTGATGAGTTTCGCCTTAGTGCTGGTGGGAATGCTGGGGTGTTTCAGGAGAGGGGCAAGTTGGTAGCTGACTGCGTTGGCTTTCTGGCATCTGGTCTCGATTTCTCTGTCTAGTTTGCCATTTTCAGTGAAGATGCTGCCCAGGTATTTAAATTCACTGGCTTGCTTCAACTGGGTTCCGTTGATGTTGATATCCAGTTTGTTTGGTCTCTTACTGACAGTCATGACCTCGGTCTTGCTGACGCTGATCTTCATGCCGTATGTCTCGCAGCTTTCATTGAGCTGGTCAGTGTGCTCCTGTAGCTGTATCTTGTCATTGTTCACCATTGCCTGGTCGTCCGCAAACAGGAGTTTATTGAGTGCCTCAGGGTCTGGGTTTGCCTCCTTCGTAATCTGATCCATATAGATCACAAAGAGAAGAGGGGAGAGATTACAGCCCTGCCTTACTCCCGATGTCACTGGGAACCAGTCAGATGTTCCACTGGCGGTGCGGACTGCACTCCTGCTGTTGGCATAGATGGCCCAAATGTTGTCTAGCAGCTGATGCACTGAAACAAAACCACACAAGCAAGCAGGACGACAAACAGGCTCGAAACCTCAAGGCACCAAAACCCAGCAGCAAAACTAAACAGCAAGCAACAAAAGTGCCTGAAAATAAAATAAAAAACAAGAAAGAACAACGTCATGACGTCATACCAACTAAAGACGTCATTTCACTGCCCAAACATAGGCCTACACTGGACTACCAGCTGACAGCACGTGATGCACAAACCCATGTGGATGTTCCTGCCCCATCCTCTGTCTGACTTCTGTTTCACTATCCTCATGCCTCTAGTCCATCACCCCAACAACTGTTCAAACTAACTGAAACTGAGGTCACCAAGAGATCAAGGCACGAAGAGCCACAGAATATTAACACTTTATTTTAAGATGGCTATAAATGTGAAGCTGGGAACAACAGTGAAGATGTTCTTGAGTTTTATATCCCATTGAGTCTGCAGGGCAGGGCTTGTCTTTATGCTACATTTATACTACACCCTTGTATGAACCAGGCCTCAGAGATACAGACACCTGCACTCATGGTTGGGACATTTGAGCATTAATTTCAAAGACACACCCGATAAATGAAAGAGACCGGAATGTGTGGCCCCAGTCTTTTCTCACGTCGCATTCTTCAGCTTGTATAGGAACCAGCTGAGGTCCACAAATCCTAAGATGATATGACCTGATAGGCATTCGAAACTGCAACCTTGCAATTTTAGTGTTTTGTATAGAACATTTCGTTATGTTAACCTGCTGCACAAACACGCGACGTCATTACCCTCACCATGCTTTGACCAATAGGGGAGTCAGAGTCAGTATTATCAACTTGCCAGGGATAAGATCCACAACTGTCAGTGTCTCTGTGGGCAGACACTGCATCAAGTACCAAGCAGAAACAGAGGCACTCAATCAGCCTCCATGATTTATGGTACAGATGACACGTGTTACTAAGTGGTCACCCACTCAGATGCACTCTCTGTTTTTCAGGCCCTAGGAAATGACAAACTTTCACCTGGTCAAGGCTTTCCAGAGAGTCAGAAGAACCAAAAGAGTAGTCCTGTAGTGGATCCCCATTCATTGTGAGATATCTGAAAACAAGATGGTAGATGATCTCTAGAAATCCAGGAGGCCAAACAACAAGATGAGATACAGCAAGAAGACATGCATCATCAGAAAACGTCTAAGCCATGTACGGCTGACATTTTCTGTCCAGAGAGCATAACCTGTTCATGTGGTCAACATCACCAGACAGCTGTGGTCAACAGGACCAGATAGCTATCACCAACAGGGCCAGGTCAGTATGGTCAACAGGACCAGACAGCATCACATACATGTACTAGTACTTTGCAGCAATAGACTGACAGAAGACATGGCGATCAGACCTCCAAACTTAGCATTACTTGTGGGTGGCTGGCGGGTAGTGAGTCAATTATATCTCGCTGCATCCTCCCCTTATACTGTTGTCGACGAGTGTTTCGGTCAGGCCTGAGCCTCGATGAACAACCTGAAACCCGTCTTCACGTCGAAAGCCGATGATCGAGTAAAGATTCGCCTCTTCCGAAGTGAAGTTGAGAGCATATTGCGCGATGTCATGGAATGCCTCCAGCTGACAACAACACTCTCTAGCACGATAGACAGCAGGCATCGAAGAATGGTACGAGCAGCACTTGGCGTCTGCTACCCAGACCGACACTCGACAGACGAGCTCTACAACCGGTCGAAGCTCTCTCGTCTCAGCGTCACGCTACGCAAACGGAGACTTCGACTCATTGGCCACGTCCTTCGGATGCAAAATAGGTCACAGTCGCCACTCGGCATGCTCCTGATCGACTTCGACGACAACGGATTCCACCTGCGACAAGGGCAAGCGAGAACGTTCACGTTGAGAGCCGATTTGAACGATGACTTCAATTCGATCAGTATTAGTACCGTACTTTGGGTTCAAGATTTTTCTTTCTTTATCTTTGTGTTATTTTTTTTTTTTTTTGGGGGGGGGGGGGCAGAGGAAGAAAAGGGATGAAGGAAGTGTGGTGTACTTGTGGGAGTTTGAAATGCTGTCATTGTTTTCTCAAATAGAATTCGATGGTGAACTTTGAGTGTGACATGTGTCTTTAACATTCTATTGTATGTGGAAAATGTGGAATTTTAAGGGAGTTTTTATGGGAGTGATATATTGCGTATTTGGAGATTATCCTTTGAATGGTTTATGCGTATACGTAATTAATGGCTGTTATTATCATTTTTGTACTTGCATGTTTTGTCTTGTCTACAGGTGTGTGCGCGTGAAGGAGTGATGTATAGTTTGTGTGGGTCCATACACAGTATGGGGATTTTTTATTTGAGTAGATTTACTCCCTTATCGATGTGTGTCTGACATGTCTGTGTTCCTTAGGTGCCTGTGGCAGCATAAATTAATTTCCATGTGGATTAATAAAATGTGATTGAATCAAACTGAACAGAATTGAATTGAAGTCCATGGATGCCAATAGGAAGTAGAAAAAATAACGACTACAACCATTGCCATCCATAGCCTCACCATACAGAAATATAGACGGTGACTCAAAGAAATAAAAATAACGATAATATACTCCTAATCATAATTTAAGGGCCACTTCTTCCTACCTCTCTAATTTTAAGTTGAAATAATTGACAATGTTTAGAATTGATTCTATGTTTTATTTCATCATTTCCACACCTGTTTTGGGAAAAAGAAATTAGCACAATGACCCATTAGTGAACAGCACATGCATTTAAAGGAACATCCCCCCCTTTTCAAAAAACAGAAAGTGTCAGATTTGGCCAATCTGTTTTCAATATCGCGTGTGTCCGCCCCGAGCCTGGATGCATGCTTCACAGCGCCGATGCATCGACCCCACAAGGGTACGGAGTGTGTCCTGAGGGATGGCCGCCCACTCGATCTGCAGGATGTCGACCAGCCTGGCCAGGGTGCCCGGTGGGGGGTGGTTGTCCCTGATGCGCCTCCCGAGCACATCCCAGAGGTGTTCAATTGGGTTCAGGTCAGGTGAGCACGCTGGCCAGGCCATACGGACGACTTCATGCTGCTCCAGGAAGTTGGTCACAAGGCGTGCTCGATGCGCAGGTGCATTGTCGTCCTGGAAGATGGCGCCTTGACCAAGGTCCACAAGCGCAGGCAGTGCCACGGCCGCCAGAACCTCGTCCCGGTACCGGACCCCATTCAGGATGCCGTCAATGGGGAGCAGGGGGTCCGGGTACCACGGCTCATGCCACCCCACACCATCACCGACCCGCCGCCGTACCGGTTATGCTCTTGGACAGTGGCGTCAGCGAACCTCTCCCCTTGACGTCGCCACACCCGAGCCCGGCCATCGTTAAAGGTCAGGGTGAACCTGGACTCATCCGAAAACAAGACCCGGGCCCACTGTTGCCTTGTCCAGGTCACGTGCTCCCTGGCCCAGGTCATGCGGCGCACTCTGTTGACCGGTGACAGCACGGGTCGGACGGCCGGTCTCCGTGACCTCAAGTTTGCCTCATGTAGCCGTCTTCTCACCGTGCTGCAGCTGATGTTAGCACCTGTTGCGTCCCTCAGCTGACCCCTCAAGGTCACCGCAGTGGATGCCCTTTCCCTCAGGACGGAGAGGGCAAGGTAGCGGTCTTGCTGTCTTGTCGTTACTCTGGGTCGACCCGTGTGACGCCTTTCCTGGACTGCTCCAGTCTCATTGAAGCGCTCCAGCAGTCTCTGGATTGTGGAATGCGACACTTCAAGTCATCTAGCAACTTCCCGCTGCGCTAGGCCTTCATCAAGCAGAGCGAGGGCTCTCCCCCGCTGCTCATCCGTCATCCGTCGTCTTGCAAAGCATGGTTAAAACGAACCAAGAACGGGTCCTTTTTATCCTCGTCTGCGGGCAACTTTGGCTGGAGTAGTGTTCAAAAAGGGCTTGCCTTGCACGTGCAAAGCGAATTTTGTCGCTACCTTGCCTGCGTCGTCAGAGAGACCCTGCTGAAGATTCGACAATTTCGTGTGGAAATTGTCTTCCTTGGGCCGCCCATTGCAAATCGGCAAATCCCAAACACGTGCCAAAAGGAAACTGCAATGTTTTCTGAGCTCTTATCCATTCAGTTACGGCAACGAATTGGAGAAAAGAGTAAGAGAAAATAGGTTATTTCTCCTTTCAAAAATTGACTCAAAAACGTTCCTGGCCCTTCAATAATGACGTGTAGTATATATCTTCAACCCTCATCAAACCTCTCCTGCTACAAGCTTTTAAGGAAAGACGGTTTTGAATGGCTGGTGTATTGCAGCAATATGGTGATGACAATGATCATTTACAATAAAATGCCTTTGACAGACACATTATGTGGATGTCCCTAGGAAATTGCAATTCTTTGGACTTCCAATCTATATCTGACGTAAGCAGGTACATAGCCATTCGTTGTTCTGTAAAATATGTGTTTTATGACTGACATCCATAAAAATAGATGATGGCTTGTGCCTCGAATATATGAAAACAAGAATTAGCATGTCAAAACAAAAAAATGGTCAAGTTAAGCAACGTATGGAAAAAGAGAAAGCTTCCCATAGATTTGAAACTAAGAATCCTGAACACTTTAACATGGCCTGTTTTAATGTTATGGTTGCGAAGCCTGGACACTAAGAAAAGACGAAGAAAACAAGATCAATGCAGCATAAATGTGGCTCTATAGACGACTTCTCAGAGTCAAATGAACAGGCAGAAGGACAAACGATAGTGTGTTAAAGGAAGTGAATGTTAAGTGCCAACTGCTAACAGAGATCAACAAAAGAAAGCTGAAATATGTAGGCCATGCAATCAGAAACACCAAAGCCGATTTGATATCAACAGTCCTGCATCGGAAAGATGAGGCAAGGAGAAGAAAGGGATGACCCCACATCTCCTTCTTCAACAACGTCGCTGAGGTCTGTGGTCTGGGGATTCAGGAGGGAGAGAGCGACAGAGACAGAGACAGGGGGAGAGGAGAGGAGACAGAGACAGAGTCAGAGAGAGAAAGAGACAGTGAGAGCAAGAGACAGAGAGAAAGAGAGAGAGGGGGAGAGATAGAGAGACAGCGGGAGAGACAGAGACAGAGTGAGAGAGAGAGAGAGAGAGAGCGAGAGAGCCTGTAATGCATAATTTCACCTCAGTATAGTATTGCTGATGATAATGATGATGATGGTAGTATTGCTTAAAGGATCTTGATAATCATAAGTGTTTAGCACAACCCTGCCCGGTCGTATTGTTCTGCTTGTGGTTCTGTTTATTTACACGTGGTCAGTCGCCGTTCAATTTCTGTGACTGGTCCGTAACTGGAATGGGTTACTTATATCGCTTAGATCATCCCATATTCTGTCTTCTGTCACGTCTAACCTGAAGACATACCTTTTGGTCCTGCAGTGATGTCCCACTGTACACGCCAACCCCTGGGTCTCCTGTCCCCGCTCTGTGCATACATGCGCATTGTTCCCTTCAGTTGTTGTTGTTGTTGTTGTTGTTACTGTGAGTGAATGTTACAGTGACTGATGAGAGCACGCACTTTGATTTGAATTGTATATCAATATATTTGGCACCTTGTTGATGCCAGTATTGTATCATATACACGTGACAATCTGTGAGTATTGTATCATATACACCTGACAATCTGTGAGTATTGTATCATATACACCTGACAATCTGTGAGTATTGTATCATATACACCTGACAATCTGTGAGTATTGTATCATATACACCTGACAATCTGTGAGTATTGTATCATATAACCTGACAATCTGTGAGTATTGTATCATATACACCTGACAATCTGTGAGTATTGTATCATATACACCTGACAATCTGTGAGTATTGTATCATATACACCTGACAATCTGTGAGTATTGTATCATATACACCTGACAATCTGTGAGTATTGTATCATATACACCTGACAATCTGTGAGTATTGTATCATATACACCTGACAATCTGTGAGTATTGTATCATATACACCTGACAATCTGTGAGTATTGTATCATATACACCTGACAATCTGTGAGTATGTATCATATACTGACATCTGTAGTATTGTATCATATACACCTGACAATCTGTGAGTATTGTATCATATACACCTGACAATCTGTGAGTATTGTATCATATACACCTGACAATCTGTGAGTATTGTATCATATACACCTGACAATCTGTGAGTATTGTATCATATACACCTGACAATCTGTGAGTATTGTATCATATACACCTGACAATCTGTGAGTATTGTATCATATACACCTGACAATCTGTGAGTATTGTATCATATACACCTGACAATCTGTGAGTATTGTATCATATACACTGACAATCTGTGAGTATTGTATCATATACACCTGACAATCTGTGAGTATTGTATCATATACACCTGACAATCTGTGAGTAAAACCGTCCAGGTTACATTGTAATGAAATAGGTATCTCCATCTTTACCGTTAAAAGAAAACCATGTTGGAAACTGAAAACGGATAAAAACACCACTGGCCACCTAGTATGAACCTACCTCAACAATGTCCTATACAATCACATTACAGAATTTACCACCAGCCAAAACTGCACGTAGTCTCATGTGCCCGCCTTTATGGCTGCATTATCGTCTCCATTATCTCAACGCCTCCAGACTATCCTGAATCGATTAGGGGAAAAAAAAACGTACACAGTTATCTGACATAAGTACCATAATATACCATAATGTTTCATCTAAACAAGAAAGTGTCCCTGTAATACTTTAGTCAAACAAATAAGTATGAATGAATGAATGAATGAAAATTTATATCGCGCAACAAAAATCTCCATGCTATAAAAGCATGCTCGCGGCGCACAAGATATAAAATCTAGTACCACTAGATATAAAACTAAATCAAGACCGTGTCCCCCTTAAGCAAGAAAAAAATAACGAAGAGATCAGAAATGGTATGTCAGGAGTGGAGGCAAAATGTTGACGTCTATGCAATACAACGGGACTCCAGGTTAGTAGTTTACTTTTTGATAAATTAACAGACAATCCTTAGTAAAACAAAATATCATATCTATGAGGCAGAATAGAAACAAGTTATTCTGAACTGTCAAATCAATTAACACAACAATAAGAAAGATCACAAGCAGACATATTTGATTCCTAAAGAAGAAAGTTGAAGATTAAGAAGAGACTACTGAAAATATATAGGATAAAGTGAACTCTGTTAAAGAATCAGTAGAGTCGCAAAATGACTTAGAACGGTCCTGAACTGTGACTGTTTGCATTCGTAGGATTAGTGAAAATAGAACTGAAAATATACAAGAGCGTGAAGAAAAGGTAGTGGAAATAGTACATGATGTGTTTGGACTGGATCATATCACATCGACCTACATCAGTATTGGCCATATGGTTGGCGTCACACATGAACAGCCATGGCCAATCATTGTGAAAGTCATTTCAAGATAATATAGAACAGCAAGTGATTCAGAACCATGCAGAAGTGACAGGCAGCAGCATAGGTATCGTTAATGACCACCACCACCACAACCCACTCAATATGACTGCCACAACTTGACCCACTATCATCCCACCACAGTGGAAAGACTGTCAGGCAGACAGATGGCAGCCTGCTTGATGTTCACGAGGCTCTAGCATCTACTCCTGTTCTGGACATCAATGTGTCTGATGCTTGTGCTTGTTGACCATGTGGAAATCACCTGTCAGTACACCAGTACCTACTCTCACACTATAACCCCAGTGTCTGTTAGCCCCAGGTGATGCTCTAACTGTGCACGTGCAGGCCATAGGGCCAGAGTCACCGTCACCTCTGTTAAAAGGATCCACCAGACACGAGAGATTACCACAAATGTAACAACCGTGCTGGAGGTGTAGAGTCCAGGCAGACATCTGTGGTGACACTGCCTCATACAGAAGATCAGTTAGACCCTGTCCCTTCCATTAACGATATTCGTCAAGCGACCAGAGACTGGCAGATAATAATTGTTGGAAGAGTCCGCAGCCTTATAACAAACAGGTTGAGTGCAATGATGAAAAGTACGGCCTGTATACCTCTGTGTCTGTGATAAAGGTGATTTACGTAACATGTACACAGAGGCCTGTATACCTCTGTGTCTGTGATAAAGGTGATTTACGTAACATGTACACAGTGGCCTGTATACCTCTGTGTCTGTGATAAAGGTGATTTACGTAACATGTACACAGTGGCCTGTATACCTCTGTGTCTGTGATAAAGGTGATTTACGTAACATGTACACAGAGGCCTGTATACCTCTGTGTCTGTGATAAAGGTGATTTACGTAACATGTACACAGTGGCCTGTATACCTCTGTGTCTGTGATAAAGGTGATTTACGTAACATGTACACAGTGGTCTGTATACCTCTGTGTCTGTGATAAAGGTGATCTACGTAACATGTTCACAGAGGTCTGTATACCTCTGTGTCTGTGATAAAGGTGATTTACGTAACATGTACACAGAGGCCTGTATACCTCTGTGTCTGTGATAAAGGTGATTTACGTAACATGTACACAGTGGCCTGTATACCTCTGCATCTGTGATAAAGGTGATTTACGTAACATGTTCACAGAGGCCATTGTGCTCTTCATTGTAACGAGGTAGCGGTTGAGTTTTCCCCCTTCCCCTACTTCCACTCACATTCACCTGTCTTCACACCCTGCATTGTTCATTGTAATCCATTGTTCATTGTAATCCATTGTTCATTGTAATCCATTGTTCATTGTAATCCATTGTTGATTTCTGTTGTCTGCCTACTTGTTAAACTCTGGAACAGAACAATAGTTGTCTGTTCTACAACGTGGACAGATGAACAAGCAGACAGAAACTCTCTGTTAAGAGCTATTGA
>CM060306.1:134078789-134081289 GCA_030674185.1 Monoplex corrugatus | reverse complement strand
ATCTAAACACTTACAGACTTTTATCAAGACTGTGTACACCATCTAAACACTTACAGACTTTTATCAAGACTGTTGTACACCATCTAAACATCTACAGACTTTTATCAAGACTGTTGTACACCTTCTAAACACTTACAGACTTTTATCAAGACTGTTGTACACCATCTAAACACTTACTGACTTTTATCAAGACTGGTGTACACCATCTAAACACTTACAGACTTTTATCAAGACTGGTGTACACCATCTAAACACTTACAGACTTTTATCAAGACTGTTGTACACCATCTAAACATCTACAGACTTTTATCAAGACTGGTGTACACCATCTAAACACTTACAGACTTTTATCAAGACTGTTGTACACCATCTAAACATCTACAGACTTTTATCAAGACTGTTGTACACCATCTAAACACTTACAGACTTTTATCAAGACTGTTGTACACCATCTAAACATCTACAGGCTTTTATCAAGACTGTTGTACACCATCTAAACATCTACAGGGTTTTATCAAGACTGTTGTACACCATCTAAACATCTACAGACTTTTATCAAGACTGTTGTACACCATCTAAAACATACAGACTTTTATCAAGACTGTTGTACACCATCTAAACATCTACAGACTTTTATCAAGACTGTTGTACACCATCTAAACATCTACAGACTTTTATCAAGACTGTTGTACACCATCTAAACATCTACAGGGTTTTATCAAGACTGTTTTGCACCATCTAAACATCTACAGACTTTTATCAAGACTGATGTACACCATCTAAACACTTACAGACTTTTATCAAGACTGGTGTACACCATCTAAACATCTACAGACTTTTATCAAGACTGGTGTACACCATCTAAACATCTACAGACTTTTATCAAGACTGATGTACACCATCTAAACATCTACAGACTTTTATCAAGACTGTTGTACACCATCTAAACATCTACAGACTTTTATCAAGACTGTTGTACACCATCTAAACATCTACAGACTTTTATCAAGACTGTTGTACACCATCTAAACATCTACAGACTTTTATCAAGACTGGTGTACACCATCTAAACATTACAGACTTTTATCAAGACTGATGTACACCATCTAAACATCTACAGACTTTTATCAAGACTGGTGTACACCATCTAAACACTTACAGACTTTTATCAAGACTGGTGTACACCATCTAAACATCTACAGACTTTTATCAAGACTGGTGTACACCATCTAAACATCTACAGACTTTTATCAAGACTGGTGTACACCATCTAAACATCTACAGGCTTTTATCAAGACTGTTGTACACCATCTAAACATCTACAGACTTTTATCAAGACTGGTGTACACCATCTAAACACTTACAGACTTTTATCAAGACTGATGTACACCATCTAAACACTTACAGACTTTTATCAAGACTGTTGTACACCATCTAAACATCTACAGACTTTTATCAAGACTGTTGTACACCATCTAAACATCTACAGACTTTTATCAAGACTGTTGTACACCATCTAAACATCTACAGACTTTTATCAAGACTGTTGTACACCGTCTAAACATCTACAGAAAACTTGTCAGCGAACAGCCAGAAGAAAACAACGATGATGACACTGAACAACAAGAAGTTGTGGTGCAGTGGGTAGCGCAACAGGTTACACACTGGAAGGTTGTAGGTTTGAATTCCATCTGTCCCTTCAAAAAATCATTGTGGGATTTTTCGGCTCTAACCGTCATCTACCCAGAGTAGGGCGTGCTATGGGCTCATTGGAAAGATTTGGACCACACAGTCGAGTCTCATCCACTTCACGGATGCGTTATTGAGGGTGTTGCTCAAATCTGACCAGCACCGCAGGTGTCTGTATCTTTCCGACCTCGTAGACGCCAGGATATATTATGATGTAAACGTAGACTACACCCTGTCACGCAGTCTCAGTCTTAAATGGAACTCCATGGCATCATGATTATCATCCTCAACGACATCATCATCATCATCCCATTGTAAAAAAACTACCAGCTTCTGTGGCCATTAAGGTGGCGTAGAAAATGGGACGAAAAAAAAAGGTGAGCACAAATGGTAGGACGATCCTTAAAACAAAGAAGTTGCCGTGGTGCAGTGTATAACACAACAGATTACATACTGGAAGGCTGCGGGTTCTAATCCCACCTGTCCCGTCAATAGCATTGTGGGATTGTTCAGCCCCAACTTCCTTCTACCCAGAGCTGAGTGTGTTACTGGTTCAAGAAAAACTAGGACCACACAGTCAAGTCACTTCCATGTCGCAGATGTGTCATTGAGGATGTTTCCCAAACTTCCTGACCTACACCGCATGTGTTTGCATCTCTTGGGCCTGAGTGATGCCAAGACATATTGAGATAATAAGCGCCGAGCACAACCCTGTCAAGCAGTTCCAATCAAAGATAGCACCCCATCATCATCATAATCATATATTGTGATTACAAGTGTAGAGCACAGCCCTGTCAAACAGTTCTAATCC
>CM060306.1:134048789-134061289 GCA_030674185.1 Monoplex corrugatus | reverse complement strand
ACACACACACACACACACACACACACACACACACACACACACACACACACACACACACACACTTAAATAATGCAAGGACTGCAAGTTTCACTGAATTCATTTTCACTGGTTGTTGATACAGGGCTGTGGTCCTTTAACACAGACACAAACGAACTTTCAACGACCAACTGGTTTCTCTCTTTTGTCCTTTTGTATTGTGTAACAGACAGCAAAGTGGACACAGGATCTTTTGTCTTGATTCCCGTCCCACCCTACAACACTAACCTTGGCTTGTCTGTTACTGAATGTTCCAGTCATTGTCTGTTACTGAATGTTCCAGTCATTGTCTGTTACTGAATGTTCCAGTCATTGTCTGTTACTGAATGTTCCAGTCATTGTCTGTTACTGAATGTTCCAGTCATTGTCTGTTACTGAATGTTCCAGTCATTGTCTGTTACTGAATGTTCCAGTCATTGTCTGTTACTGAATGTTCCAGTCATTGTCTGTTACTGAATGTTCCAGAATGTTCCAGTCATTGTCTATTATTGAATGTTCCAATCATTGTCTGTTACTGAATGTTCCAATCATTGTCTGTTAATGAATGTTCCAGTCATTGTCTGTTACTGAATGTTCCAATCATTGTCTGTTACTGAATGTTCCAGTCATTGTGATGTATTGCACAGGCCCCTTCCTACTTCACACTGTGCTACTGCATACGTTTTTAAGCAGCTTAAAGGGTTCTGCGAAGCTGGAGGGAAAGAGAGCACCAGGTAGACCCAGAGAGAGAATGCTGGACGGACTTACAGAGTGGCTGGGGATGAGGAAGGTGGGGGAGATGCTGGGGGCAACGAGAGATAGAGATGGTTGGAAGTCCATGGTCGCCAACGCCATGCGGCAGGGCACCTGATGATGATGATTATGATGATGATGATGATGATGATGATAATGAAAGGGTTCTGCCAGTTGTCCGCCAGACAGCTTCTACCAGAGTTTTGAACTCTAATTGCTGACTGTCAGGATCACAATAAGTTGAAGGAGTTGGCAGTTGTGCGAGCTGGTGGCAGGACGGGCTGCCCGAAAGAGAGATGAAGACCAGAGTAGGTGTGAGACAGAGGTCTTCCATTCTCTCTTGGTCTGGAGGCTGTGCTGGGCCTATGGTGCGCGTTGTGTGGTTATGTCCCAGCGTTTGACATCTCCCCTACCTTACCATTCGGTTTGTAAACAAGGTAAGTGACGTCTGGGTATGAGTGGGTCATGCAACGCATGGACATTCCCCTCTTTGATCGATGACATGACTGTCGAAAGGCTTCAGTAGCTTGGAAGGTGATTGTCCGGAGAGTAGCCAGGCTCCAGGTCCCATCCGCGTGCCTCGTGGTGTTTCTTGTTGACTTTTGAAGCGCTTGTGGTATTGCCCGGACGCCATGATACACTCTTGAATATCTTGCAAACACTTCAGAAAGGATCCACTGCATTTTGATATCTTCATACAGGCTATCAGCTCAGATGTGGAAACTACAAGCCAGAGACTGTTGTGGGCTCTATGACCAGCTTTGTACAGGAATGTCTTGCCACACTAAATGCGAAGAGAAATCTTCAGCTCCTGTAAAGGTTTGATGTAAAAATAATGGAGGCTTTTAAAAAACACAACCGCAGCTCCACTTTACCCCGAAAGAAAAATGACATGAAATTAAACGAATGGAAAGAAATGAATTTTTCCTTTCCCAACGAGGGTGGTGTGTGTGTTGTGTGTGTGTGTGTGTGTGTGTGAGAGAGAGAGAGAGTGAGGAGAGAGAGAGAGAGAGAGAGAGAGGGTGGGGGAGAGATAAGGGTGGGTGGGTGGATTAATGATAGACAGACAGACAGATAGAGAGACAGAGAGACAGAGACAGACACACAGACAGACAGATAGACAGATAGACAGACAGACATATTGACAGACAGACAGACAGACAGACAGACAGACAGGCAGGCAGACAGAGAGACAAACATCAGACTTCAGAATACTTTATTACTCTAGGGTGGTAACATTAGACCTCATTGGAACTGTGTAACAACTAGTCCTTGTCACTATACACACAAACTGTAAGCATAAAGAGAACCCAAACAGCTTAAAGTGGAAATAAAATTATCAAACAGGCAGTCAAAATAAGCAAAACAATAATACGGACAAAGAAAAGAAAGTATGGGAAAAAGAAGGTAGGAAAGCCAGAAAGACAAAAAGATAGATAAAAACAAGAAAATGGAGAAAAAAGAAAGAAAGAAAGTAAGAAAGAAGGAAATAAGGAAAGAAAGAAAGTAAGAAAGAAGGAAATAAGGAAAGAAAGAAAGAAAGAAAGAAAACCCCACAAACATAAAGACGAAATTAAGTAGAACACAAACACCAGTGTTCCACATGAATGCACACAGAATACATACAAAACTCCTTCGAATTCGTTCACGTTCATGCCTCACTGACTCCAGGATCAAGTCAGTGTCCGTGATCGTGATCTCATTTCCCCACTAAAATGTACATAAAAGAATATAAGATTGATGTTGTTGATATAAGCCTTGCGGCGTTTGTGTGTGTGTGTGTGTGTGTGTGTGTGTGTGTGTGTGTGTGTGTGTGTGTGTGTGTGTGTGTGTGTGTGTGTGTGTGTGTGTGAGTACGTGAGTGAATGTGGGTGTGGGTGTGTGTGTGTGTTGTGTGTGTGTGTGTGTGTGTGTGGTGTGTGTGTGTGTGTGGTGTGGTACGTGAGTGAATTGTGTGTGTGTGTGTGTGTGTGTGTGTGTGTGTGTGTGTGTGTGTGGTACGTGAGTGTGTGTGTGTGTGTGTGTGTGTGTGTGTGTGTGTGTGTGTGTGTGAGTTCGTGAGTGAATGTGTGTGCGTGGGAGGGGGGTTGTACTTGTGTGTTGTGTGTGTGTGTGTGTTTGTGTGTGTGTGTGTATGTGTGTGTGTGTGTGTGCGTGTGTGTGTGTGTGGTACGTGGTGTGTGTGTGTGAGGGGGGGTGTGTGTTGTCCTGGTGTATGGTGATTTGTAGTGTGTGTGTGTGTGTGTGTGTGTGTGTGTGTGTGTGTGTGTGTGTGTGTGTGTGTGTGTGTCGTGATGTTTGGGGGTGTGTGTGTGTGTGTGGTGTGTGGGGTGTGTGTAGTGTGTGGTGGTGTGATGTGTGTGTGTGTGTGTGTGTGTGTGGGTACGTGAGTGATGTGTGTGCGTGGGGGGGTGCGTGGTGTATGTGCGTATGTGTGTGTGTGTGTGGTGTGTGTGTGTGTGTGTGCGTGTGATGTGTGTGTGTGTGTGGTTGTGTGTGAGTACATGTAAGCGTTGTGTGTGTGTCTCTCTCTTCCCTCAGACACATAGACAGAGAGACCTAGACAGACCAACAGACAAACAGTGTTAACAGATTGTCTGTTGTGTGTGTCAGTGTCTGTCCTAAATGTGACTCATACCATAAGCACAAACAGAGGCGAACCACACTCAGTGTTTTATACATGATCTGATACGTTTGTCGCTAGATGATACTGGGTTTCACCATGGAGTTTTATCTATCCACAGTTTAGAGATATATGTTTTGTTCATCCGGGATAACACCTGAATTTCAAGTGGCCCAGCTACTCAGTCGTTACAATGCTATGCTGTCTGTCTCTGTCTGTCTGTTTTTCTGTCAGTATGTCTGCATGTCTGTATGTCTCTATTTCTCTTTGTCTCTGTCTCTTTCTCTTTGTCTCTGTGTCTGTCTGTCTGTTTTTTCTGTCTGTATGTCTGTATGTGTATTTCTCTGTCTCTCTTTGTCTTTGTCTCTGTCTCTGTCTCTGTCTCTGTCTGTCTTTGGATTTTAGTCTTGTGCATGTGAGGAGGGGGGGGGGGGGGTAAGAGAGAATAATTTTTACGATATGTTGTTTAAGTCCCGTGTGTGTGTGTGTGTGTGTGTGTGTGTGTGTGTGTGTGTGTGTGTGTGTGTGTGTGTGTGTGTGTGTGTGTGTGTGTGTGTGTATGTGTGTGTGTGTGTGTGTGTGTGTGTGTGTGTGTGTTGTGTGTGTGTGTGTGTGTGTGGTGTGTGTGTGTGTGTATGTGTGTGTGTGTGTGTGTGTGTGTGTGTGTGTGTGTGTGTGTGTGGTGTGTGTGTGTGGTGTGTGTGTGTGTGTGTTTGTGTGTGTGTGTGTGTGTGTGTGTGTGTGTGTGTGTGTGTGTGTGTGTGTGTGTGTGTGTGTTCGATTCCGTGGATGACTGACGAATATGTCTTTTATGATGTTGAATATCATAATTGTTGTGAGGTGTGAGTGTGATTGTACAGTATGTATAGCCAAAACATTTTTCTTATGTCTGTGTACTGGGCTAAAATGAAGTCTTGTTATCTTGTTAAAACACAGGGGATATGGGTTCAAATATCCGGTAAGCCAGGGTTTGTTTTTAAATGTAGTAGTCCATTACCTCATTGTTCAGGCAGCATGGTCATAATGCGGGGTGTGTGGGTTCAAACCTAGCACACATCAGTTTCTATGTGGGTCGGTTGGTTGTTTTCACTCTTTGACTCCCGCACCTTACCCATCAGCTGGAATAAATGCATTTCACTCTCTGGAGTGATGGAATAAAGGGGTTAAGTTTTGCTTTGTTAGGTATGTGAATCAAAAACGTTTTTGGTTTTGTTTTTGGTTTTTGTATTTTTAAGGATCATGGAACTCACGGTGGTTACCTCTGTGCTCATCTTTTTAGTGTCCCATTTTCTACACCATTTTAATGGCCACAGAAGATGGCAGAACCTTTTTTACAATGCGGTGATCATGATGCAGATGAGGATGATGATCGTGATGCTATGGAGTTCCATCTAGGATTGAGACTAGGTAACAGGGCTGTACTCTACAAGTACTATCATAACACATCCTGGCATCAACCAGGCCCGAGAGATACAGACTCCTGCGGTGCTAGTCTGAAGATATGAGCAACACCCTCAATGACGCATCCGTGAAGCGACTGAGACTTGACTGTGTGGTCCCAGTCTTCCCAATGAGCCCATAGCACACCCAACTCTGCGTAGGAGCAGGTAGAACTGAAAAATCCCTCAATGGTTTTTGAGGGGACTGATGGTGATTCGAACCCACAATCTTCCAGTTGGTAGTCCGTTGCTTTAACCACTACGCTACGGCGACTGGTCAGTGAATCAAGAAGTCAATAAACAGTTGAATGTTAGTGCTTATAGCCATACATCAGTGACATCATCCACTGCTTTTACAACCATCTTTCACACATTTTCTTTTTTCCTTTTTTTTTTTTTTCTTTGTCATTTTCTTTTTTTGGGGGGGGTTGGGTAGGGTGGGGGTTGTATTATCCAAGGACAGTGGAACTACCATCATCGATCATTGTAAACTTGACGTCCATAAACGTGCGTGTAGGTATGTAGGTCAGGTCAAAAGGTCAGTAAACACAGGTTACAAGGTGTTATTGCCGATGAGCGGAGACATCAAAGACAGTGGACGTTTGACGTTTGTTCCTGGGGTAGGTCTCTTTCACATCTCTTGTCCATAAACCAACATCTTTGGAAACTGGATTTCGTTCAAGATGGATTCATTGCACTAAGAACATTCCATACGCGCTTTCCCCAAATTTGCGAGCAATTCTCTGGCAGACACCTTGAGCCTGCGTAAAACTCTATGCAGTGGTCAGGTGTTGAAATGGGGAGAGAGGAAGGGGGACCTGTCATGAAACACTACTCTGACATCAGCATTACACTGATATCAACACTACACTGACATCAACACTACACTGACATCAAACACTACACTGACATCAAACACTACACTGACATCAAACACTACACTGAGATCAACACTACACTGACATCAACACTACACTGACATCAACACTACACTGACATCAACACTACACTGACATCAACACTACACTGACATCAACTACACTGACATCAACACTACACTGACATCAAACCATACACTGACATCAACACTACACTGACATCAACACTACACTGACATCAAACACTACACTGACATCAACACTACACTGACATCAACACTACACTGACATCACACTACACTGACATCAACACTACACTGACATCAACACTACACTGACATCAACACTACACTGACATCAACACTACACTGACATCAACACTACACTGACATCAACACTACACTGACATCAAACACTACACTGACATCAAACATACACTGACATCAACACTACACTGACATCAACATACACTGACATCAACACTACACTGACATCAACACTACACTGACATCAACATACACTGACATCAACATTACACTGACATCAACACACACTGATATCAACACTACACTGACATCAAACACTACACTGACATCAACATTACACTGACATCAAACATTACACTGAATCAACACTACACTGACATCAAACATACACTGACATCAACACTACACTGACATCAACACTACACTGACATCAACACTACACTGACCAACACTACACTGACATCAACACTACACTGACATCAACACTACACTGACATCAAACACTACACTGACATCAACACTACACTGACATCAAACACTACACTGACATCAACACTACACTGACATCAACACTACACTGACATCAACATACACTGACATCAAACTACACTGACATCAACACTACACTGACATCAAACACTACACTGACGTCAACACTACACTGACATCAACACTACACTGACATCAACATTACACTGACATCAACACTACACTGACATCAACACTACACTGACATCAACACTACACTGACATCAACATACACTGACTCAAACTACACTGACATCAACACTACACTGACATCACATACACTGACATCAACACTACACTGACTCAACACTACATGACATCACATACACATCACATACACTGACATCAACTACATGACATCACACTACACTGACATCAACCTACACTGACATCACATAACATACATCATGACTCAACATACATGACATACATACACTGAATCAACACTACACTGATCACATAACTGACATCACTACACTGACATCAACACTCACTGACATCAACACTACACTGACATCAACACATGCCACTAATACATACACTGACATAACTACTACCAAGCATCAACCTGAATCTAACTAACTGACATCAACACTACACTGACATCACAAGAATGATGGAAACATTAACATGAGCAGCGTACAGGTTTTTAGTGTTGCTGAATGGGACCAGACCTTCTGTAAGAAAAAAAAAGCTGAGACGCAGTTTCCATTTGTGAAAGCATCTCAGCGCTTGGAATAAATTCCATGTACACCGATGCCTCTGCATGACATAAGCCACAAGCCGGCACATAGTTCTAGGGGCTGGCAAGGTCTTGAGGTCCTACCTATCATAATGGGTTTTTATGTTTTTTGTATATTTTTATTTATGTTTTGTTTTGTTTTGTTTTGTTTTAGTCAGTCATTGACACGAAGTAGGCTTCATTGTAGTGAAATGTATATCTCCATATACCATATCTCCATATCTAAAATACGGTCGTGTTTGCACTGCTGCTAAGAACGACAATCACAGCATATGGTTATTTGTATACGTATCAACAGAACAGACGCCAAGTGGCCCGTTAGCTCACTAGGTAAAGTGTCATTATTCTGTATTCAGACGGTCGTGAGTTCGATCCTGATTCAGGCCACAGTACTAAGCAGGGTTGTCTGGATCTGCTGACAGAGCTGGATGCAGACTTCACATTGAATGTCTTGATATCAGTCCCAGCCTTTCATGTAAGAGCTGGCTTGTTCACTGCCCCTCTTACTGCTTTCATCATTCTACTGGTGTCAGCTTACTGCTTTCATCATTCTAGTGGTGTCAGCTTACTGCTTTCATCATTCTAATGTTGTCAGCTTGCTGCTTTCATCATTCTAATGTTGTCAGCTTACTGCTTTCATCATCCTAGTGGTGTCAGCTTACTGCTTTCATCATCCTAGTGGTGTCAGCTTACTGCTTTCATCATTCTACTGGTGTCAGCTTGCTGCTTTCATCATTCTGGTGGTATAAGCTTACTGCTTTCATCATTCTAATGTTGTCAGCTTACTGCTTTCATCATCCTAGTGGTGTCAGCTTACTGCTTTCATCATTCTAATGTTGTCAGCTTACTGCTTTCATCATCCTAGTGGTGTCAGCTTACTGCTTTCATCATTCTAATGTTGTCAGCTTACTGCTTTCATCATCCTAGTGGTGTCAGCTTACTGCTTTCATCATTCTAATGTTGTCAGCTTACTGCTTTCATCATCCTAGTGGTGTCAGCTTACTGCTTTCATCATTCTAATGTTGTCAGCTTACTGCTTTCATCATCCTAGTGGTGTCAGCTTACTGCTTTCATCATTCTACTGGTGTCAGCTTGCTGCTTTCATCATTCTGGTGGTATAAGCTTACTGCTTTCGTCATTCTACTGGTGTCAGCTTACTGCTTTCATCATTCTGGTGGTGACATCTTACTGCTTTCATCATCCTAGTGGTGTCAGCTTACTGCTTTCATCATTCTAATGTTGTCAGCTTACTGCTTTCGTCATTCTAGTAGTGTCAGCTTACTGCTTTCATCATTCTACTGGTGTCAGCTTACTGCTTTCATCATTCTACCGGTGTTAGTTTACTGATTTCCCCATTCTACTGGTGTCAGCTTACTGCTTTCATCATTCTACTGGTGTCAGCTTACTGCTTTCATCGTTCTAGTGGTGTCAGCTTACTGCTTTCACAATTCTACTGGTGTTAGTTTACTGCTTTCATCGTTCTACTGGTGTCAGCTTACTGCTTTCATCATTCTACTGGTGTCAGCTTACTGCTTTCATCGTTCTAGTGATGTCAGCTTACTGCTTTCATCATTCTACTGGTGTCAGCTTACTGCTTTCATCATTCTACTGGTGTCAGCTTACTGCTTTCATCATTCTACTGGTGTCAGCTTACTGCTTTCGTCATTCTAGTAGTGTCAGCTTACTGCTTTCATCATTCTACTGGTGTCAGCTTACTGCTTTCATCATTCTACCGGTGTTAGTTTACTAATTTCCCCATTCTACTGGTGTCAGCTTACTGCTTTCATCATTCTACTGGTGTCAGCTTACTGCGTTCATCGTTCTAGTGGTGTCAGCTTACTGCTTTCACCATTCTACTGGTGTTAGTTTACTGATTTCCCCATTCTACTGGTGTCAGCTTACTGCTTTCATCATTCTACTGGTGTCAGCTTACTGCTTTCATCGTTCTAGTGGTGTCAGCTTACTGCTTTCATCATTCTACTGGTGTCAGCTTACTGCTTTCATCATTCTACTGGTGTCAGCTTACTGCTTTCATCGTTCTAGTGGTGTCAGCTTACTGTTTTCATCATTCTACTGGTGTCAGCTTACTGTTTTCATCATTCTGGTGGTGTCAGCTTACTGTTTTCATCATTCTACTGGTGTCAGCTTACTGCTTTGTCTGTCGTCTTCTCTATCTGTCCACTCCATCTTCAGGATTCTGCCAGTGCATGAGAGTTTCTGCAGGCTAAGGGATATCTGACAGATTACCATTGAAAGATTTGGTCAAGCCAATATGGGACTGTACGGTCGCGATGATTCCTTCTTGATCCAACTCAGACACAAACTTATGCAGTAGAGGGACCCCAAAAATCCATGACCCAATACTTTAAGTCCGTGTTTATCGACTTCAAATAATTCAAAGTGAGATCAAAGCGAAAGTGAAGTTGTACACAGAGAAGCAATTACAGTTTGAGTTTACTGACGCAGACTTCACAGCTTTCACTGGATGCCATGTACAGCACACGGCAAATAGCAATCATTGGGAGTTGGGTGTTTGTTCTCTGTGCAACAAGAATTCGTCGCATTCGGACAACTCCATATACGCTTCACTTAAAATCTACTAGCAGTCATCTTGTAGACGCCCTGAGCTTGCACAACACCCTGTGCACTGACAGGTTTTGACATCAGGGGGTGGGCGGTGGGTGGGAACGGAAGGGACCTATGTAATCATCATCATCATCAGGTGCCCTGCCGCATGGCGTTGGCGACCATGGACTTCCAACCATCTCTATCTCTCGTTGCCCCCAGCATCTCCCCCACCCTCTTCATCCTCAGCCATCTTGCAAGTCCGTCCAGCATTCTCTCCCTGTGTCTACCCGGTGCTCTCTTTCCCTCCAGCTTTCCCGTTGTGACCAGGTGCTCCAAATCCCCCTTCCTCATAAAATGGCTTATAAATGTTGCTTGTCTTTTCCTAATCTTCCTTATCAATGATCGACTTATGTCTGCCTCCATCAAGACTGTCTCGTTTGTTTTCTTTGCTGTCTATGGTACTCTCAACATTCTTCTGAGAAACCACATCTCGGCTGCCTCAATCCTGCTCTGACTTTGCTTGCTGACTGCCTCGCATCCGTACAACAGTATTGGTTCTATATAACATTCAAGGACTCCCTTTCTGATGTTAATTGATAGGCATTTGTTGGTAAGAATGCTTGTCATCTTCTTGAATGCTGTTTTGGCTTGGCCGATTCTGCCAGCTATTTCCGATGTGCATCTGCCGTCTGATGAAATGACCGTTCCCAGGTATTTGAACTTATTAACCTGTGTCAAGGTTGTGCCATTTGCTGTTATTTTGCAGGAGGGGATTTCGTGTTTTTTACTGCTCACCATGACTTCAGTCTTCCTGCTGTTTAGTTCCAACCCCTTACCTTTGCTTGCTGTTTCTAGTATATTCACAAGGTTTTGTAGGTCCCTTTCATTTTCTGCAATTAGCACGGTGTCATCTGCGTACCGAATGTTGTTTATCATTTTCCCTCCAACCTTTAATCCAGGGTCTTCTTCTAGGTTTCTCATGATGTTTTCGCTATATAGTGAAAACAGATCTGGTGACAAAACACAATCCTGTCTGATTCCTCTTTTGATGTTTTGAAAAGAGCTTATATTGTTTTCTGTTCTCATTGCAGCTGTTTGTTCCCAGTACATATTCCTGATTATTAGTAGATCTTTTCATCGACATTGAGTCTCTCCAGTTGGTTGATCAATTCTTCATGTCGTACCCGATCGAAAGCCTTGGTATAGTCAACAAAGCATAAATACAAATCCTTATTCATCTCAACTGACCTCTCTATGATAGTTCTTAGGATGTATATGGCATTAATAGTTCCTTTCCCTTCCACAAATCCACACTGTTCTTCTGCTATTTCTCTTTTGATTCTATTCCTTGTCCTCATCATGAATATTCTTAACAGGATTTTTGTTACATGACTCATCAAACTGATTGTGCGATGATCGTTTTTCTTGGAGTGCAATGAAAATTGATTTGACATATCTTTGGGATTTTTCCTGTGTCATAAATTTCATTAGAGGACTGTTATTTTCTATGCCAAATTCCTCCAGGCTTCAATCATCTCTGTAGTAATGTTGTCTGGTCTGGGCTTTTCCTGTGTTCATCTTCTTTGAGTGCTGTCTATTTTCATCTTCAATGTGTCTTCAAAGTTCTCATTCAAATGTGTTTAATGTTTCTGCTGTCTCATATTTTGTCTTTTTCCATGATTAAGCGTGCCATCTTTCGATTTTAAGCATACCAGTTGATGTGCATGTATTTTTCCTGTGACAATTTCTTCATTCGTCTGTACATACCTGAGATCCATTTTGTGTCGTTCTTCTATCTCTTTGCATTTTGTGTTCAGCCAAGCTTCCTTGCTTCATTGAAACCTATACTGATTTCTTTGTTTATCTTCCTGTATATCCCTATTAATACAGTTGAATCAGAGGCGGGTGGGTGGGTGTAATGGAGGACCTAGTAATACCAGTTGAATCAGGAGTGTTGGGGTGGGTGGGTGGGGTGTGGAATGGAAGGGACCTATGCAATACAGTTGTAATCAGGAGGTGGTGGGTTGGGAATGGAAGGGACCTATGAATACCAGTTGAATCAGGAGGTGGGGTGGGGGCTGGGTAAAGGAAGGGACCTATGTAATACCAGTTGAATCAGGAGGTGGGGGTGGGGGTGGGGTGGAATGGAAGGGACCTATGAATACCAGTTGTAATCAGGAGGTGGGGGTGGGGTGGAAGGAAGGGACCTATGTAATACAGTTGACATCAGGAGTGGGGTGGGGTGGGTGAATGGAAGGGACCTATGTAATACCAGTTGAATCAGGAGGTGGGGGGTGGGTGGGTGGAATGGAAGGGACCTATGTAATACCAGTTGACATCAGGAGGTGGGGGTGGGGGCTGGGGATGGAATGGAAGGGACCTATGTAATACCAGTTGAAATCAGGAGATGGGGTGGGGGTGGGAATGGAAGGGACCTATGTAATACCAGTTGAAATCAGGAGGTGGGGGGTGGGGTGGGGTGGGAATGGAAGGGACCTATGTAATACCAGTTGACATCAGGATGGTGGGTGGGGTGGGAATGGAAGGGACCTATGTAATACCAGTTGTAATCAGGGAGGTGGGGGTGGGGTGGGGTGGGAATGGAAGGGACCTATGTAATACGTTGACATAAGTGGGGGGAGGGTGGATGGAAGGACCTATGTAATACAGTTGAATCAGGAGGTGGGG
>CM060306.1:134041289-134043789 GCA_030674185.1 Monoplex corrugatus | reverse complement strand
TACAGGACATCTTGTTAAACACTTGTCCTTTGTTCTGACACTTACAGGACATCTTGTTAAACACTTGCCCTTTGTTCTGACACTTACAGGACATCTTGTTAAACACTTGTCTTTGTTCTGACACTTACAGGACATCTTGTTAAACACTTGTCCTTTGTTCTGACACTTACAGGACATCTTGTTAAATACTTGTCCTTTGTTCTGACACTTACAGACATCTTGTTAAACACTTGCCCTTTGTTCTGACACTTACAGGACATCTTGTTAAACACTTGTCTTTTGTTCTGACACTTACAGGACATCTTGTTAAACACTTGCCCTTTGTTCTGACACTTACAGGACATCTTGTTAAACACTTGTCTTTTGTTCTGACACTTACAGGACATCTTGTTAAACACTTGTCCTTTGTTCTGACACTTACAGGACATCTTGTTAAACACTTGCCCTTTGTTCTGACACTTACAGGACATCTTGTTAAACACTTGTCCTTTGTTCTGACACTTACAGGACATCTTGTTAAACACTTGTCCTTTGTTCTGACACTTACAGGACATCTTGTTAAACACTTGTCCTTTGTTCTGACACTTACAGGACATCTTGTTAAACACTTGTCCTTTGTTCTGACACTTACAGGACATCTTGTTAAACACTTGTCCTTTGTTCTGACACTTACAGGACATCTTGTTAAACACTTGTCCTTTGTTCTGACACTTACAGGACATCTTGTTAAACACTTGTCCTTTGTTCTGACACTTACAGGACATCTTGTTAAACACTTGTCCTTTGTTCTGACACTTACAGGACATCTTGTTAAACACTTGTCCTTTGTTCTGACATACAGACTTGTAAACACTGTGAACACTCTTGTTAAACACTTGTCCTTTGTTCTGACACTTACAGGACATCTTGTTAAACACTTGTCCTTTGTTCTGACACTTACAGGACATCTTGTTAAACACTTGTCCTTTGTTCTGACACTTACAGGACATCTTGTTAAACACTTGTCCTTTGTTCTGACACTTACAGGACATCTTGTTAAACACTTGTCCTTTGTTCTGACACTTACAGGTCATCTTGTTAACACTTGCCTTTGTCTGACATAGGACCCTCCTTAAACTCTTGTCCTAGTGTCCTGCAGCCCATAAGATATTCTTTGTCCAGATGCCCCATGGCTTCATTATTTGAAGGTCCATCACACAGATCTGTACTTTCGATTCATCAGCCCACATTTGGCCTGTTTGCTGTCCATTGATTTCCATCATTTGGTGGTGTCAGCTTACCTGTTTGATAGTCCACTGGCCTGTTGGCTGTCCATCTTATGTTTCCATCATTCTGGTGGTGTCAGCTTACTGTTTGATAGGTCCACTGGCCTGTTGGCTGTCCATCTTAATGTTTCCATCATTCTGTGGTGTCAGCTTACTGTTTGATAGGTCCACTGGCCTGTTGGCTGTCCATCTTAATGTTTCCATCATTCTGATGGTGTCAGCTTACTGTTTGATAGGTCCACTGGCCTGTTGGCTGTCCATCTTAATGTTTCCATCATTCTGATGGTGTCAGCTTAGTGTTTGATAGGTCCACTGGCCTGTTGGCTGTCCATCTTAATGTTTCCATCATTCTGATGGTGTCAGCTTAGTGTTTGATAGGTCCACTGGCCTGTTGGCTGTCCATCTTAATGTTTCCATCATTCTGATGGTGTCAGCTTAGTGTTTGATAGGTCCACTGGCCTGTTGGCTGTCCATCTTAATGTTTCCATCATTCTGATGGTGTCAGCTTAGTGTTTGATAGGTCCACTGGCCTGTTGGCTGTCCATCTTAATGTTTCCATCATTCTGATGGTGTCAGTTAGTGTCACATGGACGCCTTCCGTCCTCCATCAAGACCTTGACAGTGTGTGTGATTGTGCGCAGACTCGGGGAGTAGTCTGCCAGATAATTGCTGGTAGGTTTGCGTAGAGCTCATATGGGATTGATCGAATGCCGTGAATCCCTTGTGAGCAAACACCAAATTCTAAACTTTATCACATCACTTGATCATAAAATCATAGAACGCCACCAGTTCACACAATCATGTATAACGAGACAGAGACAGAGAGAGAGACAGAGAGAGAGAGAGAGAGAGTGTGTGTGTGTGTGTGTGTGTGTGTGTGTGTGTGTGTGTGTGTGTGAGTGTGTGTGTGTGTGTGTGTGTGTGTGTGTGTGTGTGTGTGTGTGTGTGTGTGTGTGTGTTTTCACAGTGCAATGATGATGATGACGACGAGAATTATAATCTTGATGCTATAGAGTTCCATCTAGGATTGATACTGCGTGACAGGGCTGTACTCTACGCTTACTATCATAATATATCTTTGCGTCAACCAGGCTTGAGAGATACAGACACCTTCCGCGTGGGTCAGAAAAATTGAGCAACACCCTTAATGACGGATCGGTGAAGTGGATGAGACTCGAATGCATGGTCCCAGTCATCCCAATGAGCCTCATAGCACGCTCAGCTCTGGGTAGGAT
>CM060306.1:134033789-134036289 GCA_030674185.1 Monoplex corrugatus | reverse complement strand
TGTTTTGATGGTATAATTATAACTAAAGGGGAAGAACCGGATGGTTTACTGACATAAACACACGCTATTGTCATATCAAAGACACCATACCGGATGATACGAAGAACGTGTAAATTGGCGTGTAACCCTAAAGAAAAGAAAATTGGTAGACGGATATAACGTTTGGAGTGTACAGTTGGAAATTTAAAGTTCGGAGTTTGTACTATGAAACTTGGAGTTTGACATTTAGAGTTTGACATGTAGAGTTTGACATGTAGAGTTTGACATTTAGAGTTTGAAATGTAGAGTTTGACATTTAGAGTTTGACATGTAGAGTTTGACATTTAGAGTTTGACATTTAGAGTCTGACATTTCGAGTTTGACATTTCGAGTTTGACATTTAGAGTTTGACATTTCGAGTTTGAAATGTACAGTTGGAATGTACAGTTTGAAATTTAAAGTTCGGAGTTTTGTATATGAAACTTGGAGTTTGACATTTAGAGTTTGACATGTAGAGTTTGACATGTAGAGTTTGACATTTAGAGTTTGAAATTCAGAGTTTGACATGTAGAGTTTCAAATGTAGAGTTTGACATTTGGAGTTTGACATGTAGAGTTTGAAATGTACAGTTTGAAATGTACAGTTTGACATTTAGAGTTTGAATTAGAGTTTGACATGTAGAGTTGGACATGTAGAGTTTGACATTTAGAGTTTGAAATTTACAGTTTGACATTTACAGTTTGAATGTAGAGTTTGACATTTAGAGTTTGACATGTAGAGTTTGACATGTAGAGTTTGACATGTAGAGTTTGACATTTAGAGTTTGACATGTAGAGTTTGACATGTAGAGTTTGACATGTAGAGTTTGACATTTAGAGTTTGACATTTACAGTTTGACATGTAGAGTTTGACATGTAGAGTTTGACATGTAGAGTTTGACATTTAGAGTTTGACATTTACAGTTTGACATGTAGAGTTTGACATGTAGAGTTTGACATTTAGAGTTTGACATGTAGAGTTTGACATTTAGAGTTTGACATTTAGAGTTTGACATGTAGAGTTTGACATTTAGAGTTTGACATGTACAGTTTGACATTTAGAGTTTGACATGTAGAGTTTGACATGTAGAGTTTGACATGTAGAGTTTGACATTTAGAGTTTGACATGTAGAGTTTGACATGTAGAGTTTGACATGTAGAGTTTGACATTTAGAGTTTGACATTTACAGTTTGACATGTAGAGTTTGACATGTAGAGTTTGACATGTAGAGTTTGACATTTAGAGTTTGACATGTAGAGTTTGACATGTAGAGTTTGACATGTAGAGTTTGACATTTAGAGTTTGACATGTAGAGTTTGACATGTAGAGTTTGACATGTAGAGTTTGACATTTAGAGTTTGACATTTACAGTTTGACATGTAGAGTTTGACATGTAGAGTTTGACATGTAGAGTTTGACATTTAGAGTTTGACATTTACAGTTTGACATGTAGAGTTTGACATGTAGAGTTTGACATGTAGAGTTTGACATTTAGAGTTTGACATGTAGAGTTTGACATTTAGAGTTTGACATTTAGAGTTTGACATGTAGAGTTTGACATTTAGAGTTTGACATGTACAGTTTGACATTTAGAGTTTGACATGTAGAGTTTGACATGTAGAGTTTGACATGTAGAGTTTGACATTTAGAGTTTGACATGTAGAGTTTGACATTTAGAGTTTGACATGTAGAGTTTGACATTTAGAGTTTGACATGTAGAGTTTGACATGTAGAGTTTGACATGTAGAGTTTGACATTTAGAGTTTGACATGTAGAGTTTGACATTTAGAGTTTGATATTTAGAGTTTGATATGTAGAGTTTGACATGTAGAGTTTGATATGTAGAGTTTGACATGTAGAGTTTGATATGTAGAGTTGGACATTTAGAGTTTGACATGTAGAGTTTGATATGTAGAGTTTGACATGTAGAGTTTGACATGTAGAGTTTGGCATGTAGAGTTTGACATGTAGAGTTTGACATGTAGAGTTTGACATTTAGAGTTTGAAATGTAGAATTTGACATGTAGAGTTTGAAATGTAGAGTTTGACATGTAGAGTTTGACATTTAGAGTTTGAAATGTAGAATTTGACATTTAGAGTTTGAAATGTAGAGTTTGACATGTAGAGTTTGACATGTAGAGTTTGAAATGTAGAGTTTGACATGTAGAGTTTGAAATGTAGAGTTTGAAATGTAGAGTTTGAAATGTACGGTTTGAAATTCAGAGTTTGAAATTTGGAGTTGGATGCTCAGAATTTGATATTTGAAATAATTATTTCAATTTCTAGTTGGAAATTTAGAGTTTGGAGTATAGAGTTCCACATTTTAGAGTTTCAAAAGTAGACTTTGAACTATAAAGTTTGAAATGTAAAGTTTTAACTGTAGAGTTATAAATTTACAGTCTGAAATTTAGAGTTTGAAATAATTTGGAGTTTGAAATTTGGAGTTTGAAATTCAGAGTTTTAAATTCAGAATTTGAAATGT
>CM060306.1:134021289-134028789 GCA_030674185.1 Monoplex corrugatus | reverse complement strand
AATGATACACAATGGGGAATGGAAAGATGACACACTTTATCATTACAACCTTTTTTAAAAAAAATATATGGAGATTTTTGGTATGAATACATGAAAGCACATACTTCAATAATCTCAATTTACTATAAACGTAAGGAGTGCATTTGCTCTGCAGATGTGCTGTGCACATGCACACTTCCTACTTTATCAATGGGAGAGTGAATGGGGATGGGGAAGGAGTGAACAAAAAGCACTACAGAGATCAATGGAAGTAATGTTAATATACTTCATGTTTTATTCTTATTCCTCTGGGAGAAATTTGCTGTGCATGAGTGTGTTTATTTGTTGTTGTTTTTTTAGGAGAAAAACATGACAGTCTGCTTTCTATTCTTAAAGCAAGTCAAGAGTATGGATTAAGAAGACTTGCGAGTTTTTTTTCCCCGTTATATCACAAATTTCTTGTTTTTTTCTGTAATATCACAAACTCTGTGCACCAAACGTACATACCATATGTGTATATGCTTCTATATATATATATATATATATATATCTATGTCTGTCTACCTAATCTGTCTGTCTATACATACATATGTGTATATGTATATATACATGTATGAAAACAATTATGTAGTAACACATATACCCTAGCAATAATACTTGAAACTTTTACCCAATGTGGTTGATGACAACAGGAGAAAAATATTGCACAATTTCACACACAAATGGTGCTACGCTACTTCACACACCACCAATCAAGAGGGATTAAACAATGTGAAAAAGAAGTCAGAAAGCATCACAGCAAACCCAAAAAGAAACAGTGCCAACTGTTTAAAAAGAAAGGCACTCAAAATGATATATCACATTCTGGGATATGAAAATAAAATATAACATATACAGTATGAGAGGATAGGGAGTGGAGGGGAAGCCAGTTAATTTGAAAATAATAAAACATACAATATGAGGAGTAAACTCCAGATACTTTAAAATCAATAAAATATATACAACATAAGTGGGGGGAGGGGGGGGGGAGGCAGATACTTTGAAAATAATGAAACACGTACAATATGAGGGGGTGGAAGCCATATACTTTAAAAATAATAAACCATATACAACATGAGGGGTGGGTGAGAATGAGATAGTTTAAAAATAATGAAACATACAAGATGAGGGGGAAGAAAGCAAATACTGTGTGCAAGGTGGGAGGAAGGAAAACGACATGTTTTATCTGATTATTTCATGTTGAAATAAAAGCAATTTTTAAAGAAGAAACTGTCACTTTTCTAACATATGGTCTTACCCTTTCAAATCTACAAATAACAAGTGGACTTGACAATGTCATTTTTATAATATAGGTTTACCTTTTTCAAACTTGTAGTATATGTACCATAACAATTATTTAACATTTTGCTTAATGAAAACTTTACCCTTTTAAAACTGGTAGTATATGTGCCATAGAATTTCAAAACACTTATTTAACCCTTTGACTCCCACACCCTGTCCACCAGCATCCTGCATTGTCAACCATACTAGCAAAGCAAAAAGTCAACCCTTCGATCCCCTCACCCTATTCTGCAGCTTCCTGCAGGAAGCTGCTGGACAGGGTGAGGGATCAAAGGGTGAAGTTTTTGTAGTTGGTGGATAGGATGCCAGAGTC
Organism: Monoplex corrugatus; assembly: GCA_030674185.1. Taxonomy (NCBI): domain Eukaryota; kingdom Metazoa; phylum Mollusca; class Gastropoda; order Littorinimorpha; family Ranellidae; genus Monoplex; species Monoplex corrugatus. Next base: position 134,027,156 of record CM060306.1, on the reverse strand, counting down.
AAAGGGTTAAGGAGGCTGTTCTGTTCCAACCGACTGACTGCAGAACACATTGTTTTCTATGGATCTGGTCTAGTTACTGAAAAAAAGTACAAAGTTACTAGGCATGAAAAAGACAAGAAACTTAAGTATAAAGTATTGTATTGTATAGACAAGAAACTTCTGTACTGTATTCAAGGCTTACAATCAATCTCCCGCAGAAGTCTGCAATGATACATGTTAAATATGTATGCATAATGAAATGAAATAAAGTTTACATTATAATAATACTGTTACTGTGTTAATGATATAACAACAATAAGTAAAATGCTTCGGGAAATACTGTTCTATCTGGTAATTAATAAGTATGATCGTTAGTTAATATCGAGCTTATATTCTTCGTTTCAAGAAGGTAACTGTTCATTATGCAAATTATTTTACAAAGCTTTCAAAGAGAACGAGTGACCATGCAAATTTTACAGTGCATTTCAGGAGAGTACTTTAAATACTATGTATATTTCACTGTGTATTTTAGGATTGATAATGAACTATCATATATAATACTGTGCATGATAGCAATTAGAATGCAAAGAACCATCTTCAGATGTTTTGTTGCTAACATCAATCTCCAAGTGAACAAAAGCGCCACTGCTAATACTATTTTTTCATAATACTGATTGTTTGAGAGGAAAGGATGAGCAAAAACCTTTGCTGGATTTTTAACTAAGACAACAGAATAAGCGCTGAACTGAAGGAATTCTTAATAATCTGTTAAGGCAAACAGAAAAGAAATCAAACATGTATATACAAAGACACATACACACATGCTCACACACATGCACATGTACTCATACACACATGCACACACATGTGCTCGTGTGCGCGCACACACAGACACACACACACACACACACACACGTGCACACAAACGCACACATACACACACAATCACACAACACACACACACACACACACACACACACACACACACACACACCACTTACATGTACTACAAGAGCACGGCTTAAGAAAGAACAGCCAATATAATACTGATTTTGTTCACATATGTGAACCCAAATACAACAAAATAGTTAAAAAAAAATTTTTTTTTGGTACATAACAACATGTCAACAAGTGCACACCTGATATGAACCAACCAAGTGCAATAATCTTTTGGAAAACAAATACACAGGGCATCTTTCAGTTTCTAATGATGTATATGTCAAGCCAAATTTACCATCATCAATAGCAATTTTCTGTCTTTTCTGCTGTGTCAACTGATTACCTGACATAAACTGATCTTCTTTATGTATTGCAAACCAAATGCATTGAAAATAATAGCTGAATGAAGCACCTGAAGCAAGTTTGGCCGGAATTAAGGATCAGATACATGTTTTTTTCATAAAGACACACATAAGACACACATCCTACCTACGCTGAGGCACTGAAACAAAACCACACAAGCAAGCAGGACGACAAACAGACCCGAAACCTCAAGGCACCAAAACCCAGCAGCAAAACTAAACAGCAAGCAACAAAAGTGCCTGAAAATAAAATAAAAAACAAGAAAGAACAACGTCATGACGTCATACCAACTAAAGACGTCATTTCGCTTCCCAAACATAGGCCTACACCATCCCGTTCTGAAAATATTTCAAAACAACATAAAAAGACCCACGATCTTCCGTACGTTCTCACTGTCCACGACTCTGTGTTGAAGGGTGTCAACTCAAGAAGACTGGGACGATCTTACGGTTTTGAAGGAGACTCGTGCCCTGTGAACGACCCTCATAACATTAAAAGCTCATTAGATATGGCCTTTTCCAAATTTGATGATTCAGCAGACTGTATTGTTTTTCACTGTGGTGTGCATGAATTGAACAGCAAAGATCTCCCTGCAACAACTAAATATCTCGCTTCAGGCATAAAACAATTAGCACAAGAACATCCAAAATCTAAACTAGTCGTTAGTAAGGTTGCCCCTGTACGGCAGGCCCGAATGGAGGTTCAACGAAATCTGTTCAACGCTTTCCTATCTGCTGAACTTGTTGATATGAAAAATATTTCTTTTGTATCACATGAGAACCTTCGTACCACTCAACAATTTCTAAAAGACGACATTCACCCCACCACCAGAGGAAGTAGCATCATTGCAGGAAATCTTGGAAGACACATTCGAGACCTATTTTGGGAGACTCCAAGGAGAACATCAAGATTAAGATCATCACAGCTACACCCTTCCAGATTCTCCAGAGGACAGTACCACCCTTTTGACAACTACACACCATGGTGGCCGTATAATAAGTTTTGAAATAACAGTATTACATATAGAATACTTAATGTTCATGTCACAGAACATTTTCCTCGTCATCTCTGACATTTCTTCTGCTGAAAATAAACAATAACTAGGTTTTAGTCCGACTATCAAGACTCGGTCAGACTATACACTCTGTACATTTGAAGACGTGAATGCCATTATTTTGATTTTTGGTTATTTGTTATCCCTTGTAATCTATTATCACCTTTATAAGTTATTCGTACGTTGGACTATGTAATTTTCTTTTTATTGATTTTGCTACAATTTTGTTTTCTTTACTTTGTAGTCTAAGTAATTACGTAATTTTCTTTCTGTCCAGTTCTCCTGGACATAGAAAATCAAAGTATTCATTATTATCGACCATAAATAACAGTTAATAGAAAGTTGGAGATTAACCAATATCAGCAATGCGACAACAATCCCAAGTCAAGTTTTTGCAATGGAATTGTAGATCCCTTTCCACCAATTCGGCTTACTTGGAGCATTTCCTGGCATCAAATAGGTGTGAAATTTTGATTCTACAGTCGATGAATGTTGTCGCTACCAAGCTTCCCAATTTCCCCAAGTATTATTATCCTCCAGTCTATGAATGTGGGAATCACGGGAAGAAGGTATCCACCGCGATATATATACTCAAAGAGTTACAATACTGCTTACTTACTTCCCCAGTTTTGAAATCAAGCGAAGATTTGCATGCTTGTGCTGCCACTGTCCAATTATGCAATTCTTTAAACATTAACGTTTTGTCAGTCTACCTGCCAACAGGTCCAAATGACCACAACACAGAATGGCTGCGCACGATCCAAGATCAGCAGCGTGGTAAATGGCTAATAGGTGGAGACTTTAATTCCCACTCCCCATTTTGGGAAAAGAACTGTTCTACTGTTACAAGCAATCGTTTGGTAGAAAATATCGTTGATAATTCGCTTTACCTTCTAAATGATGGTAGTGTCACTAGGATCCCTGATGTTTCCAAACACAGGGCGACAGCCATCGATTTGTCTCTAATCTCACCAGAATTAGTACCTGGGAAACTCACAGAGACACTTTGGGAAGCGATCACCTACCTATCATCATAACCATAACTGACAAAAACATCAGGATGAAAGACAGCTCTCCTGAAATTATTCCAAAATATAATTACAAGCGTGCTGACTGGTCCTTATTTCGAACTGCTCTAGCTAATCAAGATTACAGACATTATGAAAGTGAAAATGTAGACATTATGTTTTCTAAATTCCAAGAGTCAATTTTAGCCCCTGCAGACCTATCGATTCCGAAACTCAAATCTTCTAGATCAAATAATCGATTGGGTAATGTTTGGTGGACAGAGGCATGTGAGAAAGCAGTTCAATATAAAAGGGAGAAATTAAAAATCTACATCAAAAGCCGGAAACCTGAGGATCATGTCGAAATGAAAAAAGCTAATATCCAATGTAACAAAATCATTGCTGAAGCAAAGAAAGATTATTGGGCATCATTCTGCACAAAAGAAATTTCAGATTTCAAAGATTTCCATAAAGTCTGGACGAAAATGAAACAAATGAAGGATGGAACCAACTTATCTAGGTGTCCGATAATGATTGAAACATGTAACACATTTCCTTCAGACATGGACAAAGCAGAAACTTTTGTGGATCTGTTCGCCGAAAACAGTAAAGTTGAAGGTTTATCTCCTGACTGCAAACATCACAGAGAAATGGAAGATTACAACCCAATCTACACTGATCCAGTACCACAGAATGATCTCTGGTTTAATTCTCCAATCACCTTAGAAGAGCTAAAAAACACAGTACTGTCTCTACACAAAAAAAGAGTTCGGTAGGTGTTGATGCAGTTTCGACTGAAATGATTAAACATCTCCCTGAAAACTACCTTATTTTCCTACACAAAATTTTGCAGAAATGCTGAGTTACCGGAACTGTGCCACAAATCTGGCAAAAGTCTATAGTTATACCAATCTTAAAAACAGGAAAATCGAAAACCGATAAAAACAGTTACAGACCTATTGCTTTGACGTCCCACACAAGCAAACTAATGGAAAGATTGATCTTAAACAGACTTTTACACTACTGTGATAAAAATAACGTTATTCCGGTAAACCAGGCAGGTTTTAGAAAAGGAAGATCCGCAGTTGAGCACCTAGTTAAACTTACAACTCAGATCAAACAACAGTTTGCCTGCAGAAAAAGTGTTTTAGCTACTTTCTTTGATGTGAAAAAAGCTTACGATCAAGTTTGGCATAAACGTTTATTGTTCAAGCTAAAATCTGTTGGTTTATCGGGCAATATGTTCAATTACATTAAATCTTTTTTAGCTAATAGAACAATTCAGGCAAGAGTGGGAGCTAGTTATTCTTCTTCACGATGCCTCGACATGGGGATTCCACAAGGTTCAGTGATAGCACCTATTTTATTTAATATCCTTATACAGGATCTTCCTAAAGCTCTTTCAAATCGTGTTGTTTTAGTACAGTACGCTGATGATACATGCACTTGGATGAATATCACTTTAAAAAAGACAACTCCACAGAGAACGCGAAATTACATCAGGAAGTTGTATCAAATTGATCTTGATAATCTTGGAAACTATATGTTAGAAAATGGGCTGTCGTTGTCAACAGAAAAAAATAACATGATGCTGTTTGATCCTGGTGGTAACTCAAATAACTTGCCTACTTTCAAATTGCTTGGTGAAGTGTTAAATTACAAACAGGTCGTAAAATTCCTGGGAGTTTACATCACGTCCAAATTAAGCTGGAATGTCCATTTTTATTATATTTTAACAAAAGCGCGAAAAACCTTAAATTTTCTAAAGATAATAAGCAAATTACCCTGGGGAATGGATACAAATGTACTGATTCATCTGTCAACAGCGCTGGTCAGGTCTAAATTATCCTACGCGCAAGAAGTTTTCTTCAATGCACCCAAATATTTACTAAAAAAGATTCAGAGCTTGGACTGCAAAAGTCTTAAAATTGCACTAGGTGTACCAACTCATGCTTCTACTCTGGAAACGTACAAAGTTGCTGGAATTCTACCTTTAAACAACCATCGTGAGTTAGCTACAGCAAAGTTTGCAATTAGAACTACTTCACAAGTGGATAATTTTGTGAGCAAAGAAATTAAGATCAGGTCTGATACTGACTTTCCAAAACGAACAAAAAACATTTCATACAAATTACAGCCGCAACTTACATATCTGGCCTGATCAAACAGTCCAACATAACAATGGATGAAATAGCCGAGAAACCAACGATAACACCTATCCCTACATGGGAAATGCTAAAGGCCACATTTGATCTCGATTATGCAAAAGTTAAAAAAGATGATAATGTCAACATTACGCTATCCACAGCTTGTGAACACATCGATGAAAAGTACCGTACCCACCTCCACATTTTTACCGATGGATCAGTCTTAGCAAACCAGAGCGCTGGAGCAGCCTTTTATGTTCCAAAATTTAACATTAAAAAGTCTTTTTTCATTGGGGCAAATGTATCTATATATACAGCAGAATTGGTCGCTGTTGTTCAAGCGTTGCATTATTTAATAAGCCTTCGGCCTGTGTCATT
>CM060306.1:133981289-134006289 GCA_030674185.1 Monoplex corrugatus | reverse complement strand
TGAAGGAATCTGGCTTCCCAGCTGACGTCCTCACCATAGTTTGGCATAAAGGGTTAAAAGGCACATCAGCCGCTGACATGAAACATGTCTAAATGTGACTCCCATCACGAAATCAGTCTTAACTCGCAGTCAGTCGAACAGCACTAGGAGCTGAAAAGGTGACTGAGGGTCTGTCTGGGGTGTTTTGACTTTTTCTCAAAATTGATTTCTGTAGACTCTAATCTATCCCCCACAGAATTTTTTTTTTCGTGAAAAAATATTATTAATCAATTTAAAATGGTATTTTAATGCACTGACCGCAGCAGAAAGAACGCAATTTCCTACCAAAAGTACCTATTTTTGTCTCTTATTATAAACTGTAACCTGTACAGTACCCGCACATGTAATGTACTGACGGAAAGCTCTTTGGTGCACTTTTCAGATAATGACAGCGAAAATTAGAAACAAACTGGGTCAAAGCCACCAAATAAAGAAATTTAAGGAAAATGTGTAGGAGAGCACACAAAAACTTTAGAGGCCGTTTTCTCAAAATGGCCGTCATACAACTTAATGACTGTAAACATACATAACTTCTACATTTTTTTTTAGTACAAGCTTTATTCAAGTACCAAAATAATCAGCAGAATGTACACTTTCCAGTGATATGTATATCTCAAAATGCCCAAAATGCTAGTTAAGACTGATTTCGTGGTGGGAGGTCAAATTCTTGGAAGGACAGGACCAGAGCCCTAAACGCGATAGCAGAAACATCTGAAAAGTGTTCCATTTAGATCTGGTGGAGGAGGAGAACCAAAGGTGCACTTCATGAAGTTTGAGTTTCCCCACGTGCAGTGCATGCATGTAGATGGTCGATAACTACGCAGTGAAGACTTCTATCCCTTACACAGGTGACGTGGCCTTCAGGTGCTCCACATGTGTGTTGGAATCCGAGTCGCTAGAACCAAATGGCAACAACAGTCGAGCATCCATGAGTCATAATCTGGATGTGTCCAGGCCCATCACAGTGTATGGCACTTTGGGCACGAAAATGTTGTTTGTTTCCCAGAGAGAGAGAGAGAGAGAGAGAGAGAGACAGAGAGAGAGAGAGAGAGAGAGAGAGAGAGAGAGAGAGAGAGAGAGAGAGAGAGAGAGAGAGAGAGAGAAATCGATCTCGAACTCGAACTCGAAGTCGAACTCGAACCCGAACTCGAACTCGAACTCGAACTCGAACTCGAACTCGAACTCGAACTCGAACTCGAACTCGAACTCAATATTTATCGTCATCACCAACATAGGTATAATGACAATGGGGTAATGAATCAATTAATGTACATGACCAAACAATAATATGTTCGCCACGTATTGTTTTACATTCTTTTACACAAAGAAATATAAGTAAATGCCCAGTATGGGAAACACAAAGAGAGAGAGAGACAGAGGGAGAGACAGAGACAGACAGACAGATAGACAGACAGACAGATAGACAGACAGATAGACAGGCAGACAGACAGCTAGACAGATAGATACAGAGAGAGACAGAGACAGACAAAAACAGATACAGACAGACAGTCAAACAGAGACAGACAGATAGACAGACGCAGATACAGAGAGAATAATAATAATAATAATAATAATAATTAATAATTACAATATTTATATAGCGCAAAATCTTGATAAAATCAAATCTAAGCGCTGAAGAGACAGACAGACATACAGACATACAGACAGAGACGGAGACATAGACAGAGACAGAGACAGAGAGACAGAAACAGAGGCAGAGACAGAGACAGAGACATAGACAGAACGAGACAGAGACAGAACAGAGAGAGAGACAGAAGGGACAGAGACGAGAAAAAAGAGAGAGAGCTAGAGAGAGAGAGCGAGATGGTTTATTCGTTTAGACCGCAGACGTGCAAAAATGGGTTTGAATTGCAAAATATAGCAAATTTCAACCACAGATTTACCAGAAAACCAATAACCATTATTCATTGAAACAACTGACGTGTGTTTTGCTCCAAACATTTTCGTTTTATTAAGTTAAAGGAAAAAAAAACAACTGCATACATGCATATCTACGTAACATTGTATACTTCTGTAAGAGTTCTGTACAAAAACATCACAACAATTTCATGTTTCATCCATGTGTTTATCTCCTTGACTGGTGCTGCATTGCAGACATGGGAGAAAAAAGGAATTATCATATATCATAAGATCAAAACAAACAAACAAGCACACAATACCCAATTTGAAAAGCTATAAAAAGAGGATAGGAAGAAAAAGAAATAAATTTTACTCGCACACACACACACACATACATACATACAGCTTTCCTGTTGTGACTAGGTGCTCTAATTTCTCTTGCCTCACAAAATGTGCTATAAATATTGCTTGCCTTTTCCTAGTCTTCTTTATTTTATGGTTTATTTTTGTCTCTGTGTGAGTGTGTGTTTGCCTCTTTCAAGACTGCCTCCTTTATTTTCTTTGCTGTCCATGGAATTCAGATCATTCTTATTAGTAGCCACATTTCTGCTGCCCCAATCTTGTTCTGATTTTGCGTGTTGACTGTCCACGCTTCAAATGCGTACAACACTATCGGTTCTATGGAATACTGATAAACGTCTCTTCCTGGTGTTAATTGAGAGGCATTCATTGGTAAGAACGCTTTATCTACTGTGGGCTCCGTCAAATGACATGTGGAGTACTTTCTAACTGTTAACCTGCTTCATCCTTATAGATGCAATTGCCAGTGGGTCTGGGTGTGCTTAGTCGTCCAACCCAACAAGGCCTACCCCACAGCTAACCGTCATACCTGGAACCATCTATCATCGCCCACACGGGCTGGTTAATTCTTTTCATAGAGCCGTGGACTCAAGATCTGATTGAACTGACTGAAACACTAAACATTAGCCTGCTTGTTGCCCATCTTAGTGTTTCCGTCATTCTGCTGGTGTCAGCTTAGTGTTTCTTAGGTGACTGAAACACTAAACATTAGCCTGCTTGTTGCCCATCTTAGTGTTTCCGTCATTCTGCTGGTGTCAGCTTAGTGTTTCTTAGGTCCCTTCTCTCTCCTCCCCGTTTCCAGACCTTGTCAGGGCACAGGGTATTGGGAGATTCAGAGTTTTCCAGATCATTGCTGGCATATTTGGTGGAGTACATAAGGAATTGTCCAAGAGCCATGAACACCCCTTGAACAAACACCTGCTGCTGCTCTCTGGGATGGGGATGGTCTACTGCACTTTTTAGCCGGAAATAGTCTTCCCCGGATGACAGTAACAATAACCCCCACAACACAACAATACAAACGCCCACACCATCACATAAACAACAACAACAACAACAACAAACAGTGATCATGATCAGGAATATAATCATTATCATAATCAGCATTGCTGTCTTATGGCCTGATTGTTAAAATACAGGGCCATTTGTGTTTCCATACAGGCCATCTGTGTTTCCATACAGGGCCATTTGTGTTTCCATACAGGGCCATTTGTGTTTCCATACAGGGCCATTTGTGTTTCCATACAGGGCCATCTGTGTTTCCATACAGGGCCATCTTGTTTCCATACAGTGCCATTTGTGTTTCCATACAGGGCCATCTGTGTTTCCATACAGGGCCATTTGTGTTTCCATACAGGGCCATTTGTGTTTCCATACAGGGCCATTTGTGTTTCCAAACAGGCCATCTGTGTTTCCATACAGTGCCATTTGTGTTTCCATACAGGGCCATCTGTGTTTCCATACAGGGCCATTTGTGTTTCCATACAGGGCCATTTGTGTTTCCATACAGGGCCATTTGTGTTTCCAAACAGGCCATCTGTGTTTCCATACAGGGCCATTTGTGTTTCCATACAGGGCCATTTGTGTTTCCATACACGGACATTTGTGTTTCCATACAGGGCCATCTGTGTTTCCATACAGGGCCATTTGTGTTTCCATACAGGGCCATCTGTGTTTCCATACAGGGCCATTTGTGTTTCCATACAGGGCCATCTGTGTTTCCATACACGGACATTTGTGTTTCCATACACGGATATTTGTGTTTCCATACAGGGCCATCTGTGTTTCCATACAGGGCCATCTGTGTTTCCATACAGGGCAATCTGTGTTTCCATACAGGGCCATCTGTGTTTCCATACAGGGCCATCTGTGTTTCCATACAGGGCCATTTGTGTTTCCATACAGGGACATTTGTATTTCCATACAGGGGCATTTGTGTTTCCATACAGGGCCATCTGTGTTTCCATACAGGACCATCTGTGTTTCCATACAGGGACATTTGTTTTTCCATACAGGGGCATTTGTGTTTCCATACAGGGACATCTGTGTTTCCATACAGGGCCATCTGTGTTTCCATACACGGACATTTGTGTTTCCATACAGGGCCATCTGTGTTTCCATACAGGGACATTTGTGTTTCCATACACGGATATTTGTGTTTCCATACAGGGCCATCTGTGTTTCCATACAGGGCCATCTGTGTTTCCATACAGGGCAATCTGTGTTTCCATACAGGGCCATCTGTGTTTCCATACAGGGCCATCTGTGTTTCCATACAGGGCCATTTGTGTTTCCATACAGGGACATTTGTATTTCCATACAGGGACATTTGTGTTTCCATACAGGGGCATTTGTGTTTCCATACAGGGCCATCTGTTTTTCCATACAGGGGCATTTGTGTTTCCATACACGGGTATTTGTGTTTCCATACAGGGGCATTTGTGTTTCCATACAGGGCCACTTGTGTTTCCATACAGGGGCATTTGTGTTTCCATACAGGGGCATTTGTGTTTCCATACAGGGGCATTTGTGTTTCCATACAGGGGCATTTGTGTTTCCATACACGGGCATTTGTGTTTCCATACACGGGCATTTGTGTTTCCATACACGGGCATTTGTGTTTCCATACACGGGCATTTGTGTTTCCATACACGGGCATTTGTGTTTCCATACACGGGCATTTGTGTTTCCATACACGGGCATTTGTGTTTCCATACACGGGCATTTGTGTTTCCATACACGGGCATTTGTGTTTCCATACACGGGCATTTGTGTTTCCATGCACGGGCATTTGTGTCAATGTGCATTCGTCATTGTGTATGTGTATGTGTATGCAGGCGCGTGAGGGCGTGTTCATGCGTTCGTACTGGTGTAAGTAGATTTATGCCCATGCATGTGTATGTGTGTGAGTAAGTGTGTGTGTGTGCGTGCGTGCGTGCGTGCGTGCGTGCGTGTGTGTGTGTGTGTGTGTGTGTGTGTGTGTGTGTGTGTGTGTACGTATGTATACGTTTGCGGCCCTGCTTGTGCATGTGTGTGTATTCATGTGTGCGTATTCGTGTGTGTGTGTGGGAGGGGGGCGTGTGTGTGTGTGTGTGTGCGTGTGTGTGCACGCGCGCGCGTGTGTGCGTGTGTGTGTACTTCATAAACCTAAAAAGATTTGACATAATAACCTACTCAAGTTTCAGTTCTATATTGAAAAGAAAGTATATCAACATTTTTTTTCCGACGCCAGTTTTCATTTTAAACATTGCAAGTGGTCTTGAATCAGATCCCGGCCTAAAGAGGACATTTCGACAGTAATAGTTGACTACAATTGCAGCATGTATAGTTTCACCAAGTGCAGACCAACGAAATGGACCACACGTAAAGCAGGTTAAGTAGGCAAATGTTTCTCTTTCCTTCACAGATAAGTCATTGACTTGAAAAACGTTTATTAGTTTTTAATCACACTAGACCTGCTTTCTTAGACGATACACAAGAGCTTTAAATGTCTCCGTCACACGATTACATATTTACAGTCGCTCAGACTGAGCGTAACCTAGTTTTGTCAGCACCCTGTGTGGGTTTCTCTCTCTGTGTCTCTGTCTCTCTGTGTCTCTGTCTCTTTGTGTCTGTCTCTGTCTCTGTCTCTCTGTCTATCTCTATCTCTGTCTCTGTTTCTCTCTCTATCTCTATCTCTGTCTCTGTTTCTCTCTGTTCCTCTGTCTCTGTCTCTCTCTCTCTATCTCTGTCTCTGTGTCTCTGTCTGTCTGTCTCTCTCTCTCTCTTTCTCCCTCTCTCTCCCTCTCTCTGTCTGTCCATCTCTGTCTGTCTGTCTCTATCTCTGTTTCTGTCTCTCTCTGTCTCTCTGTCTCTCTGTCTGTATCTGTCTCCCTGTTTCTCTATCTGTCTGTATGTCTGTGTGTCACTCTCTCTCTCTCTCTCTCTCTCTCTCTCTCTCTCTCTGTGTAGACAACTTGGGTCAGGGTCACACATTCGCAGGAAGTTGTGTACCGTACCTCAGCAACGTGCATGTGTGTGTGTATGTGTGTGTGTGTGTGTGTGTGTGTGTGTGTGTGTGTGTGTGTGTGTGTGTGTGTGTGTGTGTGTGTGTGTGTGTGTGTGCGTGTGTGTGCATGCACTCATTGTTTACGTGTCTTTGAAGACTTGTATTAACTGATATCAACTGGTTTGTCTTTTTACTATGGTTCTATAATAGTTGTGTTAACTTCTATCAACTGGCTTGTCTTTTTACTATAGTTCATAATAGTTGTGTTAACTTATATCATCTGACTTGTCTTTTTACTATGGTTCTATGATAGTTGTGTTAACTTATATCAACTGTCCTGTCTTTTTACTATGGTTGTATAATAGTTGTGTTAACTTATATCAACTGGCCTGTCTTTTTACTATGCTTCTATAATATTTGTGTTAACTGATATCAACTAGCTTGTCTTTTTACTGTGCTTCTATAATAGTTGTGTTAACTTATATCAACTGGCCTGTCTTTTTACTGTGCTTCTATAATAGTTGTGTTAACTTATATCAACTGGCCTGTCTTTTTACTGTGCTTCTATAATAGTTGGCCTGTCTTTTTACTATGCTTCTATAATAGTTGTGTTAACTTATATCAACTGGCCTGTCTCTTTACTGTGCTTCTATAATAGTTGTGTAAACTTATATCAACTGGCCTGTCTTTTTACTGTGCTTCTATAATAGTTGTGTTAACTTATATCAACTGGCCTGTCTTTTTACTGTGCTTCTATAATAGTTGTGTTAACTTATATCAACTGGCCTGTCTTTTTACTGTGCTTCTATAATAGTTGTGTTAACTTATATCAACTGGCTTGTCTTTTTACTGTGCTTCTATAATAGTTGTGTTAACTTATATCAACTGGCCTGTCTTTTTACTGTGCTTCTATAATAGTTGTGTTAACTTATATCAACTGGCCTGTCTTTTTACTGTGCTTCTATAATAGTTGTGTTAACTTATATCAACTGGCTTGTCTTTTTACTATGCTTCTATAATAGTTGTGTTAACTTATATCAACTGGCCTGTCTTTTTACTGTGCTTCTATAATAGTTGTGTTAACTTATATCAACTGGCCTGTCTTTTTACTGTGCTTCTATAATAGTTGTGTTAACTTATATCAACTGGCTTGTCTTTTTACTATGCTTCTATAATAGTTGTGTTAACTTATATCAACTGGCCTGTCTTTTTACTGTGCTTCTATAATAGTTGTGTTAACTTATATCAACTGGCCTGTCTTTTTACTGTGGTTCTATAATAGTTGTGTTAACTTATATCAACTGGCCTGTCTTTTTACTGTGCTTCTATAATAGTTGTGTTAACTTATATCAACTGGCCTGTCTTTTTACTGTGCTTCTATAATAGTTGTGTTAACTTATATCAACTGGCCTGTCTTTTTACTGTGCTTCTATAATAGTTGTGTTAACTTATATCAACTGGCCTGTCTTTTTACTGTGCTTCTATAATAGTTGTGTTACTGTGGTCCCTAATATTCCTTTCCTGTTTTATCTGTGTTTTGATTTGGTTGTAAGTTTGATTGTGTTTTGTTACTATACACTGCTTTTTGACATGGATTGTGAAGGTTTGCTGTATGTGAGTGATATCATTATCATGTCATGGTGGCATGGGGAGTGATGTGGTTGACACAAGAACATTTCTCTTTCTCACGGCCCTTTATACTGAGACTGGCTTTAGTTCATATAGGAGTCATCGCGTCATCAAACCCGCCAGTATATAGAGTCTGTTTGTCAGACTCCCTCAGCCTGTGCAAAGTCGTGTGGACTTGCAATGTGTGAGAATGGTGAGGAGAGGGGGTGAAAAAGACCGAGAAACTCCAAGCTGTGTCCACCAGAATGACAGACAGATACAGACAGACAGCAAACAGGTCAGTGTGTGTATGTTGCTGGTTAGGGTGGAACTCCAGACATCAGACATCAGACATCACACCACACGTATACATGTACAGACTGTCCAGGGTAAAGGTCACATTCATGCAGTCTGACCACAGTCTGTCCAGGGTAAAGGTCACATTCATGCAGTCTGACCACATCTGTCCAGGGTAAAGGTCACATTCATGCAGTCTGATCACAGACTGTCCAGGGTAAAGGTCACATTCATGCAGTCTGAACACAGATTGTCCAGGGTAAAGGTCACATTCATGCAGTCTGATCACAGATTGTCCAAGGTAAGGGTCACATTTATGCAGTCTGATCACAGATTGTCCAAGGTAAGGGTCACATTTATGCAGTCTGATCACAGATTGTCCAGGGTAAAGGTCACATTCATGCAGTCTGACCACAGATTGTCCAAGGTAAGGGTCACATTCATGCAGTCTGACCACAGATTGTCCAAGGTAAGGGTCACATTTATGCAGTCTGATCACAGATTGTCCAAGGTAAGGGTCACATTCATGCAGTCTGATCACAGATTGTCCAAGGTAAGGGTCACATTTATGCAGTCTGATCACAGATTGTCCAGGGTAAAGGTCACATTCATGCAGTCTGATCACAGATTGTCCAGGGTAAAGGTCACATTCATGCAGTCTGACTGCCATGCTGATGCTCAACACCTCCGTGAAAAAAAAGACTTTGGAATTTAAAGTTTTGTTCAAGAGTGATTCATCACACTAGGACAACTCCATAATTATGTGTTCCGTCCAGATCTGAGAGAAATTATGTGACTGATTCACTCAGCTCTCTCCCTTGCCGAGATCGGTAGTAGGAACCACGCTTGACGTCACAAGTCTTCTCCAGGTCACACGACTGAGACAGCTGTGGGCGACTTCCAGGATCCCCAGACCACAGACATCAGCGATGTTGTTGAAATAGGAGGCGTTCAGCCATCCCTGTCTTCTCCTCGCCTCAACTTTCCCCTGCAGACTGTTTATATCAAATCTATTTTGGTGTTTCTCATCACTGGCTTACATATTTCATCTTTCTTTAGTTGATCACAGTTGGCAGTTGACGCTGAATGTTCAGTTCTTTTAATACGCCATTGTTTGTTCTTCTGTCTGTCCGTTTGACTTTGAGAAGTCCCCGTCTATAGAGCCACATTTCTGCTGTATTGATTTTATTTTCTTTGTCTTTCCTCAGTGTCCAGGCTTCGCGAACATACATCAAAACATTAAAACAGGCCAAATCAGTTTCACTGAGCCATCGCAAATCCCTAGACATTGCCAAAGTCTTGAAATGGGGAAGGGAAGGGGAGGTATGGAACACTGACATCACCAGAGTGATAACACCATATGGAAGGGAAGGGGAGGTATGGAACACTGACATCACCAGAGTGATAACACTATAGGGAAGGGGAGGTATAGAACACTGACATCACCAGAGTGATAACACCATAGGGAAGGGGGGGGGTATGGAACACTGACATCACCAGAGTGATAACACCATAGGGAAGGGAAGGGGAGGTATGGAACACTGACATCACCAGAGTGATAACACCATAGGGAAGGGAAGGGGAGGTATGGAACACTGACATTACCAGAGTGATAACACCATAGGAAGGAGGGGAGTATGGAACACTGACATCACCAGAGTGATAACACCATAGGAAGGGAGGATGGAACACTGACATCACCAGAGTGAAACAAGGAAGGGGAGGTATGGAACACTGACATCACCAAGTGATAACACAAAGGAGGGGGGGTATGGAACACTGACATCACCAGATGATAACACCATAGGAAAGGGGTATGGAACACTGACATCACAGAGTGATAACACATAGGGAAGGAGGGAGGTATGGAACTGACATCACCAATGATAAACCATAGGAAGGGAGGGGTATGGAACACTGACATCACCAGAGTGATAACACCATAGGGAAGGGAGGGGTATGGAACACTGACATCCAGAGTGATAACACCATAGGGAAGGAAGGGGAGGTATGACACTGACATCCCAGAGTGATAACACCATAGGGAAGGGAGGTATGGAACACTGACATCACCAAGTGATAACACCATAGGAAGGAAGGGGAGGTATGGAACACTGACATCACCAGAGTGATAACACCAGGGAAGGGGAGGTATGGAACACTGACATCACCAGAGTGATAACACCATAGGGAAGGGGAGGTAGGAACACTGACATCACCAGAGTGATAACACCATAGGAAGGGAAGGGGTATGGAACACTGACATCACCAGAGTGATAACACCATAGGGAAGGGAGGGGGTATGGAACACTGACATCACCAGAGTGATAACCCATAGGGAAGGGGGGGGTATGGAACACTGACATCACCAGAGTGATAACACCATAGGAAGGGGGTATGGAACATGACATCACCAGAGTGATAACACATAGGAAGGGGTATGGAACACTGACATCACCAGAGTGATAACACCATAGGAAGGGGGTATGGAACATTGACATCACCAGAGTGATAACACCATAGGGAAGGGGGGGTATGGAACACTGACATCACCAGAGTGATAACACCATAGGGAAGGGAAGGGGGGGTATGGAACACTGACATCACCAGAGTGATAACACCAAGGGAAGGGAAGGGGAGGTATGGAACACTGACATCACCAGAGTGATAACACCATAGGAAGGGAAGGGGGTATGGAACACTGACATCACCAGAGTGATAACACCATAGGAAGGGAAGGGGAGGTATGGAACACTGACATCACCAGGTGATAACACCATAGGGAAGGGAAGGGGGGGTATGGAACACTGACATCACCAGAGTGATAACACCATAGGAAGGAAGGGAGTATGGAACACTGACATTACCAGATGATAACACCATAGGAGGGGGTATGGAACACTGACACACCAGAGTGATAACACCATAGGGAAGGAGGGGGGGTATGGAACACTGACATCACCAGATGATAACACCATAGGAAGGGGGGGGTATGGAACCTGACATCACCAGAGTGATAACACCATAGGGAAGGGGGGTATGGAACACTGAATCACCAGATTATAACACCATAGGAAGGGAGGTATGGACATGACATCACAGAGTGATAACACATAGGGAAGGAGGGGGTATGAACACTGACATCACCAGAGGAAACACCATAGGGAAGGGGAGTATGGAACACTGATCACAAGTGATAACACCAAGGAGGGAAGGTATGGAACATGACTCACCAGTGATACACCATAGGGAAGGGGGGTAGGAACACTGACATCACCAGAGAAACACTAGAAGGGGTATGGAACACTGACATCACAGAGTGAAACACCAAGGGAAGGGGGTATGGAACATGACATCACCAGATGAACACATGGGAAGGGGGTTGGAACACTGACATCACCAGAGTGAACACCATAGGAAGGGGTATGGAACACGACATCACCAGAGTGATAACACCATAGGGAAGAGGGGGGGTATGACACTGACATCACCAGAGTGATAACACCACAGGGAGGGAAGGGGGGTATGAACATGACATCACCAAGTGATACAAAATAGAAGGGGGGGGGTATGGACACGACATCACCAGAGTGATAACACCATAGGAAGGGAGGTTATGGAACACTGACATCACCAATGATAACACCATAGGAGGAAGGGGTATGGAACACTGACATCACAGAGTGATAACACCATAGGGAAGGGAGTATGGAACACTGACATCACCAGAGTGATAACACCATAGAGGGAATGGAAAGGGGAGGTATGGACATGACATCACCAGAGTGATAACACCATAGGAAGGGGTATGGAACACTGACATCACAGAGTGATAACACATAGGGAAGGGAAGGGAAAGTATGGAACACTGACACACCAGAGTGATAAAACCATAAGGAAGGGGGGTATGGAACACTGACATCACAAGTGATACACATAGGGAAGGGGAGGTATGGAACACTGACATCACCAGAGTGTTACACCTAGGAAGGGGGGGGTATGGACACTGACATCACCAGAGTGATAACACATAGGAAGGGGGGGGGTATGAACACTGACATCACAGAGTGATAACACCATAGGGAAGGGAAGGGGGGTATGGAACAACTGACATCACCAGAGTGATAACACCATAGGGAAGGAAGGGGAGGTATGAACATGACATCACCAGAGTGATAACACATAGGAAGGGGAGGTATGGAACACTGACATCACCAGAGTGATAACACCATGAGGGAAGGGGGGTATGGAACATGAATACCAGAGTGATAACACCATAGGGAAGGGAAGGGTATGGAACACTGACATCACCAGAGTGATAACACCATAGGAAGGGGGGGGTATGGAACACTGACATCACCAGAGTGATAACACCATAGGAAAGGGAGGGGAGGTATGGAACACTGACATCACCAGGTGATAACACCATAGGAAGGGGTGGTATGGAACACTGACATCACCAGAGTGATAACACCATAGGGAAGGGGAGGTATGGAACACTGACATCACCAGAGTGATAACACCATAGGGAAGGGAAGGGGGTATGGAACACTGACATCACCAGAGTGATAACACCAATAGGGAAGGGGAGGTATGGAACACTGACATCACCAGAGTGATAACACCATAGGGAAGGGAAGGGGAGGTATGGAACACTGACATCACCAGAGTGATAACACCATAGGGAAGGGAAGGGAGGGTATGGAACAATGACATCACCAGAGTGATAACACCATATGGAAGGAAGGGGGGTATGGAACACTGACATCACCAGAGTGATAACACCATAGGGAAGGGGAGGTATGGAACACTGACATCACACAGATTGATAACACCATAGGGAAGGGAAGGGGGGGTATGGAACACTGACATAAACAGAGTGATAACACCATAGGGAAGGGAAGGGGGGGTATGGAACACTGACATCACCAGAGTGATAACACCATAGGGAATGGAGGGGAGGTATGGGACACTGACATCACCAGAGTGATAACACCATAGGGAAGGGGAGGTATGGAACACTGACATCACCAGAGTGATAACACCATAGGGAAGGGAAGGGGAGGTATGGAACACTGACATCACCAGAGTGATAACACCATAGGGAAAGGGGGGTATGGAACACTGACATCACCAGAGTGATAACACCATAGGGAAGGGGAGGTATGGAACACTGACATCACCAGAGTGATAACACCATAGGGAAGGGGGGGTATGGAACACTGACATCACCAGAGTGATAACACCATAGGGAAGGGGGGGGTATGGAACACTGACATCACCAAGTGTATAACACCATAGGAAGGGAAGGGGAGGTATGGAACACTGACATCACCAGAGTGATAACACCATAGGGAAGGGAGGTATGGAACACTGACATCACCAGAGTGATAACACCATAGGGAAGGTGGGTATGGAACACTGACATCACCAGAGTGATAACACCATAGGGAATGGGGGGTATGGAACACTGACATCACCAGAGTGATAACACCATAGGGAAGGGAAGGGGAGGCATGGAACACTGACATCACCAGAGTGATAACACCATAGGGAAGGGGGGTATGGAACACTGACATCACCAGAGTGATAACACCATAGGGAAGGGATGGGGAGGTATGGAACACTGACATCACCAGAGTGATAACACCATAAGGAAGGGGGGGTATGGAACACTGACATCACCAGAGTGATAACACCATAGGGAAGGGGAGGTATGGAACACTGACATCACCAGAGTGATAACACCATAGGGAAGGGAAGGGAGGTATGGAACACTGACATCACCAGAGTGATAACACCATAGGGAAGGGGAGGTATGGAACACTGACATCACCAGAGTGATAACACCATGAAGACAGTCAGCCAATAAGCCAACGCTGATATTGCAGGATGGGACTGATCACGAAACAAGAGATGTTGAATCCACAAAGTTCTGTCAAAACAGTCAGTCATCCCGTGTAGACAACGATATCTGTAACATTGAGTGCACTGTTAATATTCATTTGACAGGTTCAGGTTCATATTGCTCATAACCCAGCCGATTACTAGATCCATATCAGGGCTAACACCACGCTTAAAATGACACCCAGGTTAAAATAAAAAGACAACAGTTAAACACCAAGTTTACAACATAACTATTTGGCTCTTGCACAATCCACACAGTGAAAATTTTATGCTTGGCCACTGCTCTTCAGACATTTTATGAATTTGAAAAAACCCCAGCAACTATCGTACCCACTTTTAAAAAAATGGACAAACAAACATCCAACAGGTTTTAAGATGGCAGCAACACAGAAGTGATGCATACATACGTTTATAAAACAGAAGCGGCACTAGAGTTTATTCTTGTAGTTTTTTAATATGTTAACTGCCATTTCGGTGGCTTCAGCTAGATGTCTAATACGGATTCTTCTTCCATTTTCACTCAGTGCCTGCACAGACAACTTTGTTAGATATGTTTCTCGTGAATGATGCGAGACATAGATTGATAACATTCAAAACTGAACGCGTACATTAAGTGCTTCATAAACAGTATTTATAAAACAGTGATGCTATACAAACATGCTGTTGAGCCTATTCTCTTTCCGCCTGTGAAGTCCACTTTACAAATTGAACTCAAGACAAAGGGAAGATTTAAATGCCTATGTAGCGATAATCTCTGGACCAAGAAAAAACAAAACACACACACACACACACACACACACACACACACACACACACACACACACACACACACACACACACACACACACACACACACACATATACACACACATACACACACACACACACACACACACACACACACACACACACACACACACACACACACACAAGGCTTTGCTGAGCCAGTCAGATCTTTGCTTGTCAGTGGACACGTATGACAACACGATGACCATGTCGGGTGTTCTCACACACCTTTGGCGTATTCATATTCACATTCATATTCATATTTCTATCTGGATTCATGTTCAAATTCACACTCATTTTTGTAAGTCACAATAGATTTACCATGTGAAACTCGGGCCGTTCTCCCCATTGACAGCGGGTCGCCGCAGTGCAGTGCCACCCAAGTGTTACCAGGACTGTAGAAAAGCAAGAAGACTGACTGGTCTTCAAGGGGAGGGACCTGAGAAATGAACCTATCTTTCCTACAGCAGAATGGAAGAACGTTCTCTGTGTATTGTTCAGAAGCAATGTTTTCTTTGCCATCTCATCCGATGCCTCAGTAACTTGGATAAGACGGTCTTCTCTAAATTGAAAGCATTCATTATCTTCCAAAGGCTCTCATGAAAGACTATGTTGAATGCTTCTTGAAAACAATAATGTAGTCATACAGATGACTGTAATGTCAAGGTCCAAGTCATAATGCTTAATTTAATGAAAACAATAATGTAGTCATAAAGATAACTGTGATGTCAAGTTCCAAGTCATGATCCAACAACTGACTACTTATTTGACTGTACTAGTACTACTAGCTCTGAAGCCAGCTTTCTTTCTGTTTTTTAGACAGCAAAGATTCGTCGACCAAATCTTCATTTCTGGGTATACGATTGCAAGAGCAGTCATAAACCTTGAACTGTTTGACTAGAGATAAAATCATGATCCTTGGAGAAATAGGATGGACAGGGTGTATCATATCACGGAAAGACTTCAGAAACCTACAGCAGCTGTTTCAAGGCAAGTTTTGTTAGGGCAGATAGAAGACATGAAGGAGCACCTCATGCAACGACAAACATACAACTTCAATAAGCCCAGGGTACTGTCGTTTGCATACTTTTTGAACAGATAGGTAGCTCAAGACTTTGGCAGGCTGTTCGAGACTTTGATACGTTGCTTAACACGATTCAAGACTTTGATGGGTCGCTCAAGACTTTGATGGGTCGCTCAGGACTTTAATAATCCGCTAAGGTTTTGATAGGTCTCGAAAGACTTCGATAAGCCGCTCAACAATAATGATATGCAGTTCAAGGCTTTGACAGGTCTCGCAAGACTTTCATAAGTCGCTGTAGGCTTTCATGGGCTGGTCTGGGCTTTGACGAACCGCCCAAGTCTTTGATAGGTCTCATGGGACTTTGATAAGCCACTGTAGGCTTTCATAGCCCGCGGTGGGTTTTGATAAACCGTCAAAGGCTTTGAGAGGTCTCATGAGACTTTGATAAATATGCTGCTGTAGGTTTTGATAAACCATTAAGTTGACAGGCTGCTCATGGCTTTGACTACATGGTGATATGTCAGTTCTCAATAGTAACATTGTACAAGTAGATACACGTTCATATCACTGGATACGAGACACAAACCTGAAGAATGATGTCTGGTACGTTTATGTTTAGCATGGAGATTATATCAACCTGGTCCAGTCAATTTACCATTTTTTTTCCTCGTCATATTTTATTTTCCGATGTTTCCTCGGATGCATGCATGTAGGCCTATATTTTATTTTGCACCACAATGCAGACGATCTGCTGCTGCACAGTCTGCACACTCCATCTTTGGTACGGGTGCATGCTGGGTATTTTCATGTTTCCATAAGCTAAACCCTGACATTATACAGATCTTTAACATGCATATCTGCTATTCAGCACGCCCATACACCTGAAGGAGGTTTAGACACTGGCAGGTGTGTACACATGTTGACACTGCTTATTCTACTACAAAATGCTACGTTCCTTTTTACCAAAAATTGTTTACTCAAGAAAAATATTCTGAAACTCATTTCCAAAAAGTTACATCAAATCAATCTTTATTAGTTAAAATTTCAGAATCATTAGTTCACAGTCCTGTTAACGCATTACTTTAACTTTATGCGGTTTGCGTATTAGTGTTACAATTTCCCTTCATATTGTTGAAGTTAATTGTTAGAGTTAAGTTTTCGTTCCATTTTCCTGTTCTCTCACCTATTCATGTCTTTTTACTCTATCTCCCCTCTGCCCCAATCCAACCCGCCCAACTATCGTTCTACATTTTGTTTTATTTATTCCTTTTTTTCCCCCTCCCCCGTCTAATATCACTTATAGTGAAAAGACGTTAAATCAAAGAACGAACACATGTTGACGTTGGAGGTAGGGAAGTCGTTAGCCTTTACCCACCAATCGCTAGGCAGGAATGTCTGGGCGGATCGAACCCAGGACCTTGTGACAGGAAATTTGATGTTTACCCACCTGGCTACCGCGCCCGTCAGTCTGGAACGAACCATGAGGATCGCCACGTCTTGAACAATCTGAAAATGACACATGGTGATTGTTGATGTTGTTCTTGCTGTTGTAGCTGATGGTGATGATGTTGTTGTTGTTGTTATTGCTGTTGTTGTGTTGTTAATGATGATACTGATGGTGATGGAGTTGTTGTTGTTATTGCTGTTGTTGTGTTGTTAATGATGATACTGATGGTGATGTTGTTGTTGTTGTTATTGCTGTTGTTGTGTTGTTAATGATGATACTGATGGTGATGGAGTTGTTGTTGTTATTGCTGTTGTTGTGTTGTTAATGATGATACTGATGGTGATGGAGTTGTTGTTGTTATTGCTGTTGTTGTGTTGTTAATGATGATACTGATGGTGATGGAGTTGTTGTTGTTATTGCTGTTGTTGTGTTGTTAATGATGATACTGATGGTGATGAGTTGTTGTTGTTATTGCTGTTGTTGTGTTGTTAATGATGATACTGATGGTGATGGAGTTGTTGTTGTTATTGCTGTTGTTGTGTTGTTAATGATGATACTGATGGTGATGGAGTTGTTGTTGTTGATTGCTGTTGTTGTGTTGTTAATGATGATACTGATGGTGATGGAGTTGTTGTTGTTTTGCTGTTGTTGTGTTGTTAATGATGATACTGATGGTGATGGAGTTGTTGTGTGTTTTGTATGATGATACTATGGTGGATGTTGTTTCTGTTGTGTTAATGTGATAGATGTATGGGTTTGTTTTATTGTGTTGTTGTGTTTGATGAGGTGGTGGTTGTGTTGTTGTTGTTTGTTTGTTTGTTATGAGATATGAGGTGAGGTTGTTGTTGTTGTTGTTGTTGTTAAGATGATATGATGTGATGTGTGTTGTTGCTGTTTTGTGTTATGTGATAGGTGAGGGTTGTGTGTTATTGCTGTTGTTGTGTGTTAATGATGATATGATGTGATGGGTTGTTGTTGTTTGTGGTTGTTGGTTGTTAATGATGATACTGAGGTGAGAGTTGTGTTGTTTTGCTTGTTGGTTGTTAATGATGATACTGATGGTGATGGTTGTTGTGTTGTTGGTTGTTGTGTTGTTATGATGATAGAGGTGATGGAGTTGTTGTTTTTGGTTGTTGTGTTGTTAATGATGAACTGAGGTGATGAGTTGTTGTTGTTTTGCTGTTGTTGTGTTGTTAATGATGATACGATGGTGAGATTGTTGTGTTTTGTGTTGTTGTGTTGTATGATGATACTGATGGTGATGGTGTTGTTGTATTGCTGTTGTTGTGTTTAATGATGATACTGATGTAGGAGTTGTTGTTGTTGTTGGTTGTTGTGTTGTTAATGATGATACTGATGGTGATGGAGTTGTGTTGTTATTGCGTTGTTGTGTTGTTAATGATGATACTGATGGGATGAGTGTTGTTGTTTTGCTGTTGTTGTGTTGTTAATGAGATACTGATGGTGATGAGTTGTTTGTTATTGCTGTTGTTGTGTTGTAATGATGATATGATGGTGATGGAGTTGTTGTTGTATGCTGTTGTTGTGTTGTTAATGATGATACTGATGGTGATGTTGTGTTGTTTTGCTGTTGTTGTGTGTTAATGATGATACTGATGGTATGAGTTGTTGTTGTTTGCTGTGTTGTGTTGTTAATGATGATACTGATGGTGATGGTTGTTTGTTATTGCTGTTGTTGTTTGTTAATGATGATACTGATGGTGATGAGTGTTGTTGTTATTGCTGTTGTTGTGTTGTTAGATGATACTGATGGTGATGTTGTTGTTGTTTTGCTGTTGTTGTGTTGTTAATGATGATACTGATGTGATGGAGTTGTTGTTGTTATTGCTGTTGTTGTGTGTTAATGATGATACTGATGGTGATGAGTTGTTTTGTTTGTGTTGTTGTGTTGTTAAGAGATACTGATGGTGAGAGTTGTTGTTGTTATTGCTGTTTGTGTTTTAATGATGATACTGATGGTGAGAGTTTTGTTGTTTTGCTGTGTTGTGTGTTATGATGATACTGTGGTGATGAGTGTTTTGTATTGTGTTGTTGTGTTGTTAATGATGATACTGATGGTGATGGATTGTTGTTGTTTTGCTGTGTTGTGTTGTTATGATGATACTGATGGTGATGAGTTGTTGTTGTTATTGCTGTGTTGTTTGTTAATGATGATACTGATGGTGAGAGTTGTTGTGTTTTGCTGTTGTTGTGTTGTTAATGATGATACTGATGTGATGAGTTGTTGTTGTTATTGCTGTTGTGTGTTGTTAATGATGATACTGATGGTGATGGTTGTTGTTGTTATTGCTGTTTGTGTTGTTAATGATGATACGATGGTGTGAGTGTTGTTGTTATTGCTGTTGTTGTGTGTTAATGATGATACTGATGGTGATGAGTTGTTGTGTTAGTGTTGTTGTGTGTTAATGATGAACTGATGGTGATGGAGTTGTTGTGTATGCTGTGTTGTGTTGTTAATGATGATCTGATGGTGATGGAGTTGTTGTTGTATTGCTGTTGTTGTGTTGTTATGATGATACTGATGGTGATGAGTTGTTGTTGTTTGCGTTGTTGTGTTGTTAATGATGATACGATGGTGATGGAGTTGTTGTGTTATTGCTGTTGTTGTGTTGTTAATGTGATACTGATGGTGATGAGTTGTTGTTGTTTGTGTTGTTGTGTGTTAATGATGATACTGATGGTGATGGAGTTGTGTTGTTATTGCTGTTGTTGGTTGTTATGATGTACTGATGTGTGGTTGTTTGTTGTTTGTGTTGTTGTGTTTTAATGATGATACTGAGTGATGAGTTGTTGTTGTTATTGTGTTGTTGTGTTGTTAATGATGTACTGATGGTGATGGAGTTGTTGTTGTTATGCTGTTGTTGTGTTGTTAATGATGAATGATGGATGAGTTGTTGTTGTTATGCTGTTGTTGTGTTGTTAATGATGATACTGATGGTGTGGAGTTGTTGTTGTTATTGCTGTTGTTGTATGTGTGTTTGTTGTTAATGATGTGAGGTGATGAGTTGTTGTTGGTGTGTGTTTAGAGACTGATGTGTGAGTGTTGTGTTTTGTGTGTGTGTTAGATGTACTGATGGTGAGATGTTGTTGTGTGTGTGTGTTAAGAGTAGGGGTTGTTGTGTTTTGTGGTTGTAAGGTACTGATGTTGTGTTTTGGTTGTTTGTGTAGTGATATGTGTGAGTTGTTTGCTGTGTTGTGTTGTATGAGATACGATGGTGAGTTGTGTTGCGTGTTGGTTGTTAATGATGATAGAGGTGAGTTGTGTTGTTGTTGTTTGTTTGTATGTGATATGAGTGATGAGTTGTTGTATGTGTGTTTGTGTTAGAGAACTGTGGTGATGAGTTTGTTGTTTGCGTTGTGTTGTTATGATGTACTGAGTGTGGAGTGTTGTTGTTATTGCTGTGTTGTGTTTAATATGAACTGTGTGATGATGTGTTGTTTGTTGTTGTTGTTATTGTGTTGTTGTGTTGTTAATGATGATCTGATGGTGATGGAGTTGTTGTTGTTATTGCTGTTGTTGTGTTGTTAATGATGATACTGATGGTGATGGGTTTGTTGTTGTTATTGCTGTTGTTGTGTTGTTAATGATGATACTGATGGTGATGGAGTTGTTGTTGTTATTGCTGTTGTTGTGTTGTTAATGATGATACTGATGGTGATGGAGTTGTTGTTTGTTTTGTGTTGTTGTTTGATGATGATATGATGGTTGTGGAGTTTTGTTGTTGTTGTGTTGTTGTGTGTTAATGATGTATGATGGTGTGGTTGTTGTGTTGTTGTGTTGTTGTGTTGTTAATGATGATATGTGGTGATGGGTTGTTGTTGTTATGCTGTTGTTGTGTTGTTATGATGATTGTGTGTGTGTTGTTGTTTTGTGCTGTGTTGGTTGTTGTGTTTTATGTTGTACTGATGTAAGTGTGTGATGGTTGTTTATTGTTTGTGTTAATGTGTTGTTGTGTTGGTTTGTGTTGTTTGTGTGTGTGTAATGTGTTATGTGTGGTTGTTGTGTATGCTGTTGTTGTGTTGTTTGTTGTGTGATGATGTTGTGTGTGGTGTGTTGTTATTGTGTTGTGTGGTATGTGTTGTTGTTGTTGTTGTTTTGTGTTGTTGTGTTGTTGTTGTTGTGTTTGTGTTGTTATGGTTGTGGTTGGATTGTTGTGTGTGTGTTGTTGTGTTTTGTTTGTTGGTTGTTTGTGTTGTGTGTGGGTTTTGTGTTGTGTGTGTTGTTTTGAGTTGTTGTGAGTTGTTGTTTGTTTGTGTATGTGTGTGTGTGTTGTTGTTTTGTGCTGTTGTTGTGTTGTTAATGATGTACTGATGGTGATGGATGTTGTTGTTATTGCTGTTGTTGTTTGTTAATGATGATATGATGGTGATGAGTTTTGTTGTTATTGCTGTTGTTGTTGTTGTTTGTGTATGATTTGTGTTATGGTGTTGTTGTTGTTTGCTGTTTGTGTTGTTGTGTTGTGTGTTTGTTGTTTGTATCTTGTGTGGTTGTTTGTTCTGTGGTGTGTGTTGTTGTTATTGTGGTTGTTGTTTATGTTTTGGTATGATGTTGTGTGTTATTGTGTTGTTGTGTTGTATGTATATGATGGGATGGATGTGTTGTTGTTGTTTGTTTGTTTTGTTAATGTGATACTGATGGTGTGAGTTGTGTTGTTATTGCTGTTGTTGTGTTGTTAATGATGATATGATGGTGATGAGTTTTGTTGTTATTGCTGTTGTTGTGTTGTTAATGATGATACTGATGGTGATGAGTTGTTTGTTGTTTTGCTGTTGTGTGTTGTTAATGATGATATGTGGTGATGATGTTGTTGTTGTTATTGTGTTGTTTGTTGTTAATGATGTATATGGTGATGGAGTTGTTGTTGTTATTGCTGTTGTTGTGTTGTTAATGATGATACTGATGGTGATGGAGTTGTTGTTGTTATTGCTGTTGTTGTGTTGTTAATGATGATACTGATGGTGATGATGTTGTTGTTGTTATTGCTGTTGTTGTGTTGTTAATGATGATACTGATGGTGATGGAGTTGTTGTTGTTATTGCTGTTGTTGTGTTGTTAATGATGATACTGATGGTGATGGAGTTGTTGTTGTTATTGCTGTTGTTGTGTTGTTAATGATGATACTGATGGTGATGATGTTGTTGTTGTTATTGCTGTTGTTGTGTTGTTAATGATGATACTGATGGTGATGGAGTTGTTGTTGTTATTGCTGTTGTTGTGTTGTTAATGATGATACTGATGGTGATGGAGTTGTTGTTGTTATTGCTGTTGTTGTGTTGTTAATGATGATACTGATGGTGATGATGTTGTTGCTGTTGTTGTGTTGTTAATGATGATACTGATGGTGATGATGTTGTTGTTGTTGTTGCTGTTGTTGTGTTGTTAATGATGATACTGATGGTGATGATGTTGTTGTTGTTGTTGCTGTTGTTGTGTTGTTAATGATGATACTGATGGTGATGATGTTGTTGTTGTTGTTGCTGTTGTTGTGTTGTTAATGATGATACTGATGGTGATGGAGTTGTTGTTGTTGTTGCTGTTGTTGTGTTGTTAATGATGATACTGATGGTGATGGAGTTGTTGTTGTTGTTGCTGTTGTTGTGTTGTTAATGATGATACTGATGGTGATGGAGTTGTTGTTGTTGTTGCTGTTGTTGTGTTGTTAATGATGATACTGATGGTGATGATGTTGTTGTTGTTGTTGCTGTTGTTGTGTTGTTAATGATGATACTGATGGTGATGGAGTTGTTGTTGTTATTGCTGTTGTTGTGTTTTTAATGATGATACTGATGGTGATGATGTTGTTGTTGTCAGGTTCAGTGGGACCTGACGCTATTATCCTGTAATAAAGTAACGCAGTAGGTACTTATTTATCTATTTGTTTGTTTAGTCATTCATTCATTTATTTATTTGTTTGTTTATTTATTAACAGCACCAATACAACAACAACAATGTTACTGCTAATGATGATGATGATGATGATGATGATAACAACAACAGCAACAACAACAACAACAACAATACTAATAATAGTAATCACAACAACAACAACAACAACAACGATTTGTTCTTGTATAGTACTATTCTCCAACTCATTTAGCGCATATTAATCTTTGACAAGACTCGGAGAAAAATTACATGATGAATAAATCCTGCATACAGTTACATGTACACATCAGAATACACATCACTAAACATGCACAAATGAATGCACATAAACATTTTATCACATGTGAAAAGTTTTGATTATATGCGTGCATTTATCTACTGAAAGAAAATAAAACACTAAAAGAGAGAGAAACGGCAGCAAGCGCAGTGGGACCATGGTCTAAGGGAACTAACCGTAGTCCACTGACAATAAACGTCAGCAGTAGTTATTTCCCGTAGACCAGTACACGCGGCGTCAAGGCAGCGTGGTAGCTGTTGTGATAAAACTGGTAGGCCAATATGCTTTGATGCAGTGAAAGCAAAACGGATCTCCTTTTTACCGTTAATAAGACATATATAAAGTAAATGTTAAACTATTAGGGATAAAGGAAAGAGAGAGACAGAGAAACAAAGACATAGACAGAAAAACAGAGACAGAGAAACAGAGACATAGACAGAAAAACAGAGACAGAAAAACAGACATAGACAGAGAAACAGAGACAGAGAGAGAGAGAAACAGAGACGGAGACGGAGAAATAGAGACAGACACAGAGACAGACAGACAGAGACGGAGACAGAGAACCAGAGACAGAGACAGAGAAACAGAGACAGAGAGAGAGAAACAGAGACAGAGAGAGAGAGAAACAGAGACAGAGACAGAGAAACAGAGACGGAGACAGAGAAACAGAGACAGAGACAGAGAAACAGAGACAGAGACGGAGATAGAGAAACGGAGACGGAGACAGAGACAATGTACCCAATCATCAATCCTAAGACAATAAATACCTAAGACTTTATCGAACATATAGGCCTACATGTGAATGGACCAGCAAGGCTGAAAATGATAAGAATAAATGACAGAAAGCAAAGGAACAAGGCAGAAACAAAGAGAGTGACAGAACAGAGGACATTTCTAGCACAGAATGTCCAGAATGAAGGGATACTATTTATACTGAAAGAGCCCCCGGCATCCCCACGGCAGAAGGAGAGGATCTATGAAACAATAAGCTGACATGATCAGAATGATGGACACATTCAAACAGGGAACAACAGGACAGTTTATGTCGCGGTCAGGGATTCAGCTCAGTTTCTGTTTCAGTTTCTCAAGACGACATCTCCGCGCTCGGAACGAATTCCATTTGTACTAATTCCATATGTATGGTGATCATGTTCTTGAATGTTATATAGAACCAATACTGTTGTACGGATGTGAGGCGTGGACAGTCAACAAACAAAGCCAGAACAAGATTGAGGCAGCCGAGATGTGGTTTCTAAGAAGAATGTTGAGAATTCCATGGACAGCAAAGAAAACAAACGAGACAGTCTTGATGGAGGCAGACACAAGTAGATCACTCATAAGGAAGATTAGGAAAAGACAGGCAACATTTATAGGCCATTTTATGAGGAAGGGGGATTTGGAGCACTTGGTCACAACGGGAAAGCTGGAGGGAAAGAGAGCACCAGGTAGACACAGAGAGAAAATGCTGGACGGACTTGCAGAGTGGCTGGGGACGAGGG
>CM060306.1:133970059-133977559 GCA_030674185.1 Monoplex corrugatus | reverse complement strand
CAGCAGACAGACAGACCAGACATAAATACACACAGACAGGCAGACAGAAAGACAGACACAAACTGATCTCCTGTTGATAAGAAACAATCTCCGCGGCTCCCTTATTTTAACTAGAAGACTGAAAACACGAAGAAAAAAAAAGACAAAATAGATAAATAATAAATAAATTTTTAAAAAAATGAAAAGAAAGAAACCCATCAGATATTGCTTCAGAAGTGTACGTTTAATCTAAATCGAATTCAAAGATGAAAGTGACTTTATCATCTGAGCTTTAACGAGTATGTAACAATAATAATTGATGGGTCAGGGATGTGTTCCAACACCCACACACTTCTCGACTGATTCTTTTTGCGGCGATGCTGATTAGTGCAGTCAGAAATTTTGAAACGGGTGTGTATATACCATTCTGCTCAGAAGAAAACTCTCTAGCCTGCAGAGACTTCAAGCTAAGACCAAAGCGCTCAGGGACAGCTGTCCTGTGGGAATTTCTTGTCGTAGATTGTGCACTGGCTGCACTTTCACTCTCACTCGAGGACTTGTTTTTAACCAGTGGACATATGAAGTGGATATTTGATTTTATTGTTTCTTTCCACTTATTTTTACAGTCCATCTGTTTTGGTCAAAGTAATAGTGGTTGACATGTATTGTGTTACTGTGTTACGTGTTTCTGCTTTTGTCTCTCATGCTTTTGCATAATACTGACAGCTGTTCTGAGATAATGCACTGTACAAATGATGATGATGATGATGATGATGATGATGGTGATGATGATGATGATGATGATGATGGTGATGATGATGTGATGAGACTATGACAACGACGGACGACGGCGATGATGATGATGATGATGATGAAGATAAATTGGTGGGTTGGTGGAGGTGGTGAAGATGTTGATCGTGATGATGATGGAGATGACGATGACGACGACACGACAGTAAGATGATATCATTATCATTCTCTTACTCAGAACAGTATTATATCGTGTACGCAATAGCATAAACTTTAATTTTGATTTGCTGGACAGTACACTGGTCACTACCCGCACTAGTACCGTAATGTCAAGGCCACAACAACACGTGCAGCCCACGTGCAGCCACACAGCACACACTGCGTTAAACGGACACGTGACTCCCCTGGGGGATGACGTCAAACACCTGCTGTCTTCCTGCAGCCTGTTGGAGCAGACGATACACAACACCTGTCCTGTTCACCTGCACAGTGTTCAGTAAAGGGAAAACACACAGACAGACTAAACATGTGGTACAGGATGTCTTTTGTGTTAGTGATAAATGCCTTTAAATATCACCAGGTTTCATTCAGGCTGTCTTACTTCTTTAAGTCAGAATATTCTGTTGGGGACGTGAAGAGAAATAAACTATTTACAAATGAAGATACTAATATATTATTATACTTAAGCCAGTAGATCAGCTTTTCTTTTTTTTTTCATTGCAGAAGATGTCATCTTTTACACGTGACGGCATTTCGATGTTTTTGTTTTGTGTTGTTTTTTTAGGTATTGGCCTGTGGTGGCCATGTTGGTTTGGCTTCTTGTAGTTAACTGTTGATTGTTGATTCTTCAGGTATGCTTTGAGTGTTGCAGAAATGATGTACATTAATATGTTCAATGCGTTACAAGAGAAGAGTAGGCAATGCGAGACATAAGAGAGAGAGGACTACGGCAGACAAGAAGAAGACAGAGCAGACAGGCACAGACAGACAGAGAGACAGGCACAGATCAGAACAACAGACACAGAGAGAGGCAAATAGAAAGACAGAGAAAGAGAGAGAACCCAGTTCTTGTTCCTGGCGTGCTCTTCTGTTTATTCTTTTCTTATCAAGTGTATTCCTTTAAAACAATAAATATAATTCTGATAGATAATGACTATTTTCTGTAGCTGTTTTATTTTACTTTATTTTGAGAGATGGATATATTGCTTAAGATGTTGGCCTACATAGTTCTGTAGGATTTTGTATAACCACTGGTTTTTTTCGTGAATAATTTTATCATGTTTATGCCTGGCTTTTGTGATACTTTTACTTTAAAAAAACGAACACTTTTTTCTGCCTTCCTGCGCTGTTAAGCATTGAGGGGAGATGATGCAGCTTTCGGACTTTGGCCAAATGGGAAGCGTGTGCCATAACTGGAATGATTCTTCTGGCCGTTTCTTTCACACCTTCTATCCATCTTTTCTTAGGGCGTCCTGTCCCATTGGAGTCATGCGTGTTCATGTTATACGTTTTGTATGCTGGCTCTTCGTTTTGAATGTCTCATGGGATGACTCAACCAGTTCCATCAGGCATGGAAGGACAGAACAGGCATTTGTGGTATTTCCACCCACATGGATTTGGTACTATGTGTACTGTGTGCACGTGTGTGTTATCCATACACCCTCAGTCACCCAATCACTTTGGTACTATGTGTACTGTGTGTACTATGTGTACTATGTGTACTGTGTGTATTATGTGTACTATGTGTACTATGTGTACTGTGTGTATTATGTGTACTATGTGTACTATGTGTATTATGTGTATTATGTGTAGTGTGTGTATTATGTGCACGTCTGTGTCATCCATACACACTCAGTAACACCATCACTTTGGTACTATGTGTACTATGTGTACTATGTGTACTATGTGAACTATGTGAACTATGTGCACGTCTGTGTTATCCATACACACTCAGTAACACAATCACTTTGATACTATGTGTACTATGTGTACTATGTGTACTATGTGAACTATGTGAACTATGTGTACTATGTGTGTACTATGTGAACTATGTGACTATGTGCACGTCTGTGTTACCATACACACTCAGTAACACCATCACTTTGGTACTATGTGTTACTATGTGTACTATGTGTGTACTATGTGTACTATATGTACTATGTGAACTATGTGCACGTCTGTGTTATCCATACACACTCAGTAACACAATCACTTTGATACTATGTGTACTATGTGAACTATGTGAACTATGTGTACTATGTGTACTGTGTGTACTATGTGTACTGTGTGTACTGTGTGCACGTCTGTGTTATCCATACACACTCAGTAACACAATCACTTTGGTACTATGTGTACTATGTGAACTATGTGTACTATGTGTACTGTGTGTACTATGTGTACTGTGTGTACTGTGTGCACGTCTGTGTTATCCATACACACTCAGTAACACAATCACTTTGGTACTATGTGTACTATGTGTACTATGTGTACTATGTGAACTACGTGTACTGTGTACAGGTCTGTGTTATCCATACACACTCAGTAACACAATCACTTTGGTACTATGTGTACTATGTGTACTGTGTGTACTATGTGAACTACGTGTACTGTGTACAGGTCTGTGTTATCCATACACACTCAGTAACACAATCACTTTGGGAGGAAAATCAAATCAGTCCTGATAAGACCAATGTCTCCATGGGATGAAGACACAGCAAGCACCATGTCGGAGAGATAGCACAGTGCCAGAAGCACGTGCACCCTACGTGTGGCCCCGTGTCTTCACTGACATGGCACGTGCCTGTTCCACATGACGACACACCTGCTGCTTTGTGCCTTGTTCTACATGGAGCTGCCTGAACAACTTGGTCAAGTCCGTCAACTGGCTGCTCTTCCATCTACATGTACCCGTTGCTAAAAGACTATCAAAACTGTGATTGTTGTGAAGCTGTACATGTGGTCTACGTGTGTGTGTGTGTGTGTGTGTGTGTGTGTGTGTGTGTCTGTGTGTGTCTGTGTGTGTGTGCGTGTGTGTGTGTGTGTGTGTATTTGTGTGTGTGTGTGTGTGAGAGAGGAGAGAGAGAGAGAGAGAGAGAGAGAGAGAGAGAGAGAGAGAGAGAGAGAGAGAGTCTAACTTCATTATACATCAGACAACTTTGGATAACGAGTTTGTCTCAGTGAAAATAACGAAAGCAGACATTCCCAGCGTTTCATGACTTTACGGACCGATCTTTATGACATGAGTGCATGTGGATCAGATGTTTTGCCAAAGGAGAAATGCACGTACACACCCATCATGTGAATGACATTGACCTTTTGTAGGTCAAGTGAATGAGTACGCATGAATGACACATTGCATAGTGTTCACTTAACCTTGGCTCAAACAATGTATAAACCTGTCACTACGAACGCGTGCAGCATGACGTCAAAGAGATAAACCAGCACGTGCATTGCACACTGAGCTGCACGTGCAACCTTATTCTTGCACGTGGCCACTCTGTAGGACGAGGGTAAAACACCTGCCACAGAGCTGCATGATGAAGAAGAAGATGAAACAATATGCTCTGTACTTTATAAATGTAACAATTTGTGGCTGAAAGTTCGTGTGGTTCGGATTAAAATGTGGAGGTGGTAGTATGTTTGTCAGGGACGCATTTTGGTTTAGCTTTCAAAAGTTTGGCTGAGTCATGGCAGTGGTCTCAGTAATCTACTGGATCTTTTAAGCAACTGAAGAAATGAAAGATATGTACCTTGTATAGTAGATTTCAGACGATATCTTACTTGCCATCGTTTTTAGTGTATTTTAAGTTTCCTTTCCCTGTTGCTATTGTTGCTGCTTTTGCTTGTATTTTTATAATTCTGTTGACTTGTGTTTGTTAAACTGATTATTTTATTCTTGTTTAAATCGGTAGCGTCTGCTCATACAGTTGTGTGTGTGCGCGCGCACACACACACACACACACACCACACATACATACACACACACACACACACACATCACACACACACACACACACACACACACATACACACACGCACACGCACGCAAGTCAAGGCTTGGTACTGCTGAACAGATTGGTTATTACTATGTGACGTTTTCGTCTTTCTTCCGCTGTCACCCCCAGCTCATTTATATATTATGAAGGGTGTTGCGGATAAACAAAGCAGAATCAATCATCAATAAACCACTTTGAAGGGACTGTTTTGTTCGTGTTTTATACACTGAGTTCACAGAAACAAGCAACGTGAAGACATGTCAGTGCACATACGTTAAGTCCTGATTCGCCAACGTTTTTTTTTTTTTTTTTTTTTTTTTTTTCCCTAAGTAGGAACTACACACGTCAGTATTATAATGTCATAGAGGCATTGAGATAATGCACGTGCAATCCCCGAAAACCAGCACGCGCTACGGTACGTTGGCACGTGGCACTCGAAAAAGACGAAGTGAGACACCTGCTGCCTGGCAGAATGTTTGGTGGAAGAGCAGAAAGAAAAGACAAAGACTGTATTTTCACTGTGCAAATTAAATGGAGGTGGCAAAGATAAGATAGGCGGCCATAAAATTTGGTTGGAGGTTATTGTTCCATTACAGATAAACTCTTTATCTTTAAAGCAAAAATATTGTTCTGGTGCTAATATGGAAATATAAAAAATATTAGCAGACGATACACATTTAAACTGCCCAGTACACAGTATGGATATTTGTTTTTAAAACTGGCTTTACCTCTCTCTGTATGTATATGTATGTATGTATGTATGCATGTGTGTATTGTGTGTGTGTGTGTGTGTGTGTGTCTGTCTGTCTGTCTCTGTCTCTGTCTCCGTCTCTCTCTAAATGTTCTATAGCTTTTGACTTCAAGTAGAAACGTTGAAAGTAATTGAAAAATCAAAACAATTAATGCAAACATCTAGACTGAATATTCAATCAAAGAAATGTATCTCAACGGTAATAGCAAATATTTGAACATGTGATTGCACGGTTGACTATAGTCAATGTTCCACAAGGTAACTTTATACAATGGTAAGAACAAAATTTGACTGGCTTCTAGTTAAACACAATATAGCCAACAGCTGTGCTGAAGACAAGAACAGAATCCATTCACATCGTCCTTCGACCACTCACACACTGTGTACTACTGTTTGCAATTGAAAACTATCGAGTGTTTTACTTGTGACTCCTACAATAATAATTACACTGAAGTGATAGGCATTTCAAAGGGGCCTAAATTACTTAAAACTGCTTCCGCATATTTCACTTCCCTGGAGCCCCAAAATGCATTTTATACATGTACCCGATTATCATTCCTATGAGAAAGTACGTAAGACCTTATGGAACTTCACATACAGGTGAATGGATCAGAAAAGACAGAAAAAGAATAGGAAGAAATGAAAGAAAGCAAAGGAGCAAGTCAGAAACAAAGAGAGTGACAGAAAAAAGGAAATTTCCGGCATAGAATTTCCAGAAGGTGGGGATATTATTTATACTGGAAGAGCCCCCAGCATCCCTACGGGAGGATACTCCAAGTAAACGAATGTACAATTTGCTTGCAATTTCTAAACAAACCACAATTTCCGAATTGCATTACTTGAACAAACCACAATGTGCATTTTTAACAGACTGTCCCTTGCTGCCACAAGCACATCTTCCACCCTCTCTGTCCTCAGCCACTCTGCAAGTCCGTCAAATATTTTTTCCCTGGGTCTACCTGGTGCCCTCTTTCCCTCCAGCTTTCCTGTCGTTACCAGGTGCTCTAATTCCTCTTTCCTCATAAAGTGGCCTATAAATGTTGCCTGTCTTTTCCT
The DNA here is from genome assembly GCA_030674185.1 of Monoplex corrugatus. NCBI lineage: Eukaryota > Metazoa > Mollusca > Gastropoda > Littorinimorpha > Ranellidae > Monoplex > Monoplex corrugatus. The sequence continues at coordinate 133,971,028 of CM060306.1, read as the reverse complement.
AATCTTCCTTATGAATGATCTTCTTGCATCTGCCTCCATCAAGACTGTCTCGTTTTGTTTTCTTTGCTGTCCATGGAACATTCTTCTTAGAAGCCACATCTCGGCTGCCTCAATTTTGTTCTGGCTTGCTTGTTGACTGTCCATGCCTCACAACCGTATAACAGTATTGGTTCTACATAATATTCAAGAACTCTCTTCCTGACGTTAACTGATAGGCATTTGTTGGTAATAATTCTTTTCATCTTCTTGAATGCTGTTTTGGTTTGGCCGATCAAGGGAGTGAAGAAATGTAACCAACGGGCACCGTGAGAGCAGTTGGTTAGAGCCTAGCTGTTGGTTAGAGCCTAGCAGTTGGTTAGAGCCTAGTAGTTGGTTAGAGCCTAGCTGTTGGTTAGAGCCTAGCAGTTGGTTAGAGCCTAGCAGTTGGTTAGAGCCTAGCAGTTGGTTAGAGCCTACTTTTTGTAACACAAGCGATGTGGGTTCAAACCTCACACGGCCACAGTTAAATTAACCCTTTGACTCCCGCATTCTATCCACCAACTGCAAAAACTTAACTCTTTGACTCCCCCTTCCTATCCACCAACTTCCTGCAGGGAGCTGGTGTGTAGGGTGAGGGAATCAAAGGGTTACGTTTTTGCTTTGCTAGCATGGTTTGCAATGTAAGATGCTGATGGACAGGGTGAGGGAGTCAAAGGGTTACGTTTTTGCTTTGCTAGCATGGTTTGCAATGCAATATGCTGGTGGACAGGGTGTGGGAGTCAAAGGGTTAAGTAAACAAACACTTGGTGGCGCTGCACTACGGCGACGCGTTGTCAAGGAGAAAAGCAGTAGCTGTTTCACATGGTAAATGTAGACATTGCGTAAACATGAAATGAACATGAATATGAATACGAATGTGAACATGAATATTAATTTGAATATGAATATGAATGTGATTATGAATATGAATACGGATACGAATACGAACAC
>CM060306.1:133960059-133965059 GCA_030674185.1 Monoplex corrugatus | reverse complement strand
TGATGGCATATTTTTAAATGAAAGAACGAAGATGTTTTGATATCACAAGTGTGACTTATCAATCACCATGCGGATGAAGTGACAGCCTAACATTGTGTAAATCATTTTGTTATACTGATGTTTAAAATATTTTAAGTGTTTTTGGTGATGAGATCGTAGCCCATAACATTGTGCTAACCATCTTTGTTGTATCATCATCATCATCATCAGGTGCCCTGCCGCATGGCGTTGGCGACCATGGACTTCCAACCATCTCTATCTCTCGTTGCCCCCAGCTTCTCCCCCACCCTCTTCATCCCCAGCCACTCTGCATGTCCGTCCAGCATTCTCTCCCTGGGTCTACCTGATGCTCTCTTTCCCTCCAGCTTTCCCGTTGTGACCAGGTGCTCTAAATCCCCCTTCCTCATAAAATGGCCTATACATGTTGCTTGTCTTTTCCTAATCTTCCTTATGAGTGATCTATTTGTGTCTGCCTCCACCAAGACTGTCTCGTTTGTTTTCTTTGCTGTCCATGGAACTCTCAACATTCTTCTGAGAAACCACATCTCGGCTGCCTCGATCCTGCTATGGCTTTGCTTGCTGACTGTCCACGCCTTGCATCCGTACAACAGTATTGGTTCTATATAACATTCAAGGATTCTCTTTCTGATGTTACTTGATAGGCATTTGTTGGTAAGAATGCTTGTCATCTTCTTGAATGATGTTTTGGCTTGGCCGATTCTGCCAGCTATTTCCGATGTGCATCTGCCGTCTGATGTATATACTGGTATTTATCAGGGCGAAATGAAACAGAATCTAAACTGTTCACGGGGTAGGTCTAGACAGTGAGTGTCTCGTTGTATTTGTATGAAGCAAAACGGGCTGTGGAGTGTGAGTGGAGGAGAAATGTCGATCTGGGGGTGGATTTCTTGGATACAGTTGTGTGGAGCATTAGTTCGGTCAGCTAAGGGGGGCGGTTGGGGGGGGGGGGGAGAGTTGAGAGGGACTAGATATTAACAAAACTTTCTATGGATTATATTTTAGACAAACACCTTTGATGTCAGTGTGTCCTGGGTTATTCTAATGTCAGATAGCTATAAAGACAGACATAATCTGTAATGATAGATAGGACTTCCAGACCCTGACAGTGCATGGGGATAAAGACCAGACTGATGGCTTATGCCGTGCTCATTTTGGATCTTGTCCATCTCATGGAATGTGTGGCGTCTGTATATGGGTCATTTATTCAGAACTCACAGACATTGTCCTGAGATACTGAGACTGAAAGTATAGCATACAAAGACATTTACTGGCTTACGTATTGACGTTTTTGTGCTGTGACGTCGAGCATACTGATGTTTATTAAGTGTTTTTTTTTTCTTGTTTCTTTTTTCTATATTTTTCTTTTACTTCTTTCTTTTTTCTTTCGTTTTCTGTCTTTTTCTTTCTTTGTTATCTTTCTTTGTTTCTTTCTTTGTTTTTCTTTGTTTTCTTTGTTTCTTTCCCATTTTCTACGTTTGTATCTCCTTTCCTAGCTTTGTCAAGTCAGGATCAATTCAGTCAGTTACAAAATGTTCGAGCCATTCTGATAATGTTTACTTTTACACACAACGTATTGCAATAATCACAATGTTGTACTTTTCACAGTCATTTTGAACAAAAAGGCAGACAATTTGAAGTGCAATGGAACAACAGTAGACTGTTACAAGAGTGAAACTATATTTGAAATATTTGCAGACGTTCCTGAAAGAAGCATTGTTTACGGACCTCCCTTGACAAGTGTTATTCATAGGCAGACATTTTTATTCTGTGTGACCTTGACCTTGCTGCCTTACCTTCCAAACTTACACATTTGTGAAAACTCAACAATCCATACCTTTGACCAAACATTCCTTAAAAATTCACTCACAGAAGAGCTGAAGAAATGTTATTAGCACACACTTTTTCTAAAGACAGACAGACAGACAGACAGGCAGGCAAGCAAGCAGGTGGGAAGGCAGGCAGGCAGACAGGCAGAGACAGACAGGCAGGCAGGCAGGCGGGAAGGCAGGCAGACAGACAGGCAGAGACAGACAGACAGGCAGGCGGGAAGGCAGGCAGACAGACAGGCAGAGACAGACAGACAGACAGGCAGGCAGACAGACAGACTTACATTCCTGCGAATCGATACGAAATAATGTCTCTTTCTGTCAAAAGGAAATCAAAAGATGGACAGGGACTTCGTGGCATTATAAGCAGAGTGACAAGCAAGACAGACTACAGATCTACAGGAGACAAATGATCAGTAGAGGGACGTGGTGGCATTATAAGCAGAGTGACAAACAAGACAGACTATAGATCTACAGGAGACAAATGATCAGTAGAGGGACGTGGTGGCATTATAAGCAGAGTGACAAACAAGACAGGCTATAGATCTACAGGAGACAAATGGTCAGTAGAGGGACGTGGTGGCATTATAAGCAGTGTGACAAGCAAGACAGACTACAGATCTACAGCAGACAAATGGTCAGTAGAGGGACGTGGTGGCATTATAAGCAGAGTGACAAGCAAGACAGACTACAGATCTACAGGAGACTAATGATCAGTAGAGGGACGTGGCATTATAAGCAGAGTGACAAGCAAGACAGACTATAGATCTACAGGAGACACATGATCAGTAGAGGGACGTGGTGGCATTAGTAAGCAGAGTGACAAGCAAGACAGGCTATAGATCTACAGGAGACACATGATCAGTAGAGGGACGTGGTGGCATTATAAGCAGAGTGACAAACAAGACAGGCTATAGATCTACAGGAGACACATGATCAGTAGAGGGACGTGGTGGCATTATAAGCAGTGTGACAAACAAGACAGGCTATAGATCTACAGGAGACACATGATCAATAGAGGGACGTCGTGGTATTATAAGCAGTGTGACAAACAAGACAGGCTATAGATCTACAGAGACAAATGATCATAGAGGAACATGGTGGTATTATAAACAGAGTGACAAACAAGACAGGCTATAGATCTACAGAGACAAATGATCAGTATGAGGAACATGGTGGTATTATAAGCAGAGTGACAAACAAGACAGGTTATAGATCTACAGAGACAAATGATCAGTAGAGGAACATGGTGGTATTATAAGCAGAGTGACAAGCAAGACAGGCTATAGATCTACAGACAAATGATCAGTAGAGGGACGTGGTGGCATTATAAGCAGTGTGACAAACAAGACAGGCTATAGATCTACAGAGACAAATGATCAGTAGAGGAACATGGTGGTATTATAAGCAGAGTGACAACCAAGACAGGTTATAGATCTACAGACAAATGATCAGTAGAGGGACGTGGTGGCATTATAAGCAGTGTGACAAACAAGACAGGCTATAGATCTACAGAGACAAATGATCAGTAGAGGGCTAGGGACGTCGTGGTATTATAAGCAGTGTGACAAACAAGACAGGCTATAGATCTACAGAGACAAATGATCAGTAGAGGGCTAGGGACGTCGTGGTATTATAAGCAGAGTGACAAGCAAGACAGGCTATAGATCTACAGAGACAAATGATCAGTAGAGGGACGTCGTGGTATTATAAGCAGAGTGACAAACCAGACAGGCTATAGATCTACAGAGACAAATGATCAGTAGAGGGACGTCGTGGTATTATAAGCAGTGTGACAAGCAAGACAGGCTATAGATCTACAGCAGACAAATGATCAGTAGAGGGACGTCGTGGTATTATAAGCAGTGTGACAAGCAAGACAGGCTATAGATCTACAGCAGACAAATGATCAGTAGAGGGACGTGGTGGCATTATAAGCAGTGTGACAAGCAAGACAGGCTATAGATCTACAGCAGACAAATGGTCAGTAGAGGGACGTGGTGGCATTATAAGCAGAGTGACCAGCAAGACAGGCTATAGATCTACAGGAGACTAATGATCAGTGATACACGATGATTGGCTTCCTTATGTTTCCTGACCGGAGTGTAACAGTTCTTGATCTTGAAGTATCGTTTCTGCATGTGCAGACGGGGGGCAGTGCGCGATCCTGTCGTGGTGGACGTCTCCACCGTCTTTGGCACAACCTGCCTCCTGCCCGACGCCACTTTTCGTCTCCTGCTTCTTCTTCTCCTCCACTGCCCCTGCCCTCAACCTCGCTGCTGCAAGCTTCGTCTCCTCCTCTGCCGTCTTCGCCTTCGCCTTCTGTCCTGATGGTGCCGCCTTCGCCTTCTGTCCCGCCGGTGCCGCTTTCGGCTTCTGTCCCGTCGGTGCCGCCTTCGTCGCCACCTCGGCCGCCACCATATGACTGTGATAGGCTGAAACTATGCCTTTTTAATGCTCAGTCAACATGCACTGATGGCAAAGCCGAAGTCATTGCTGATTTTATCGCAGATGAGCATGTTGACATTGCTTTTATCACAGAGACATGGCTTAACCCCCTTGGTCACGAACCTATACATGCTAGCCTCACTCCGAGTGGTTACAGGCTTGCTTCTTTCCATCGCTCATCCCGAGGTGGTGGTATCGCCATCCTCTACAACGACTCACTCCATTCCCGCCTATCTTTCTCGCAGTCTCTGCCTTTATCCCATCCTTCTTTCGAGCATGTTGAAGTATCCTTCCAATCCACCCCTCACCCCATCATCTTCTCCTGTGTCTATCGACCCCCACCTAGCTCTGCCAACAAACTCACCACATCCACGTTTCTGTCTGACTTTGACCAATTGCTTGACCACTACTGCCTCTTACCTGGAAATCTCATCATTCTAGGTGACATCAATGTCCACTATGACAACACTCACCGTTATGACACAAGACATATCATCAACTCTCTGTCCAATCACAATATTACTCAACACATTTCTGAACCAACCCATCAAAAAGGTCACATTCTTGACTGGATCATTTCTCGTGATCACCACAATTCCGCTACTGACAACTGCTTAGTTCTTTCTACCCGTCTAACTTCAGCCCTTCCATCTGACCACTCTGCAATTCTCTGTTCTCTCGACATTTCTCCTCCTTCCCGTACCA
>CM060306.1:133947559-133952559 GCA_030674185.1 Monoplex corrugatus | reverse complement strand
ACCGTTTCACTGCTGTTCTTACGGTCTCACATCTCGTGCAAAACTGTTAAGAGTTCTGAATAATGTCTCCCAAAGATCAGTTCTATGATCCTCAATGGTATCAGTTTCAAAGGATGACTCATCGTGAATTAACTTGCTGTCGTGCGTGGTTGTGTGTGTGTGTGTGTGTGTGTGTGTGTGTGTGTTGTGTGTGTGTGTGTGTGTGTGTGTGTGTGTGTGTGTGTGTGTTTGAGAGAGAGAATGAGAGAGAGGAACAGACAGACAGACAGACAGAAACAAAGAGAGACACAAAGAGACACGAGAGAGAGAGAGAGAGAGAGAGAGAGAGAGAGAGAGTGAGAGAGAGAGAGAGACAGACAGACAGACAAACAAACAAACATATAGACAAACAAACAAACAGATAGACAGACAAAGAGTTGCAATGTGTCGCTGTGGACTCTCCAACGAGTGTTTTTGTCTGTCAAATATACTGTGAGAGCCCGTATATTTGGGATCAACATTTTCTGCAAGGGCTGTGTCCACTTTCCAGCCTTAGTGCCTCCTTGTGCCCGACTCCTGACTGATTCACCAAGTGCTCAGACTATTGCTGCCTATTGTGCTGGCCTGGTGACCGATAGGATAGGTGTTCAGTCTGAACAACACTGATCTGTGTAAATTGTTTCACTTAATCGAACCCTATAGTGTTTGTTTTTTTTCAAGTGGGTAAAGGTCAGATGCCCGTAAGAAGGCCCTGGGTTTGATTCTGCTAGACACATTGGCCTGGTGGGTAGATGGAGTAGTTTTCATTCCGTTATCCTGGGTCAACGTGTGTGCAGACCTGAAGTCCATAAATGTCCTTCGTGAGTAATTGTACCCACAATATCAAATATACACGTTACACACACTATGTATCTGTCTCCCTATCTTTCTATCTCTCTGTCCGTCTATCTGTCTATCTGTATGTCTGTCTATCTATCTATTTATCTATCTATCTATTTATCTATCTATCTATCTATCTAATACTATCTACTATCTATCTATCTATCTATATGTCCGTCCGTCTGTCTGTCTTTCTATCTGTCTATCTGTCTATCTATCTATCTATCTATCTATCTATCCATCTATCTATATGTCCGTCTGTCTATCTATCTACATGTCCCATCTATCTATCTATCTATCTATCTATATATATATCTGTCTGTCTATCTTTCTATCTGTCTATGTGTCTATGTGTCTATGTGTCTATCTATCTATTCTATTTATCTGTCTATCTCTATGTCCGTCTGTCTGTCTATCTTTCTATCTGTCTAGCTGTCTATGTGTCTATGTGTCTATCTATACATCTATCTATCTATCTATCTATTTATCTATATATTATCTATCTATCTATCTATCTATATGTCCGTCTGTCTATTATTCATCTGTCTACCATTCTTTCTAACTATCTAACTACCATAAATAGACAGCTGGATACACGTTACAGACACTATATATCTGTCTCCCTATCTTTCTATCTCTCTGTCTGTCTGTCTGTCTATCTGTCTGTCTATCTGTCTGTCTATCTATCTATCTATCTATCTACCTATCTGTATGTTCGTCTGTCTGTCTATCTATATGTCTATCTATCTATCTATCTACTATCTATCTATCTATCTATCTATCTATCATCTATCTATCTATATATCTATACTATCTATCTATCTATCTATCTATCTACCTATCTGTATGTTCGTCTGTCTGTCTATCTATATGTCTATCTATCTATCTATCTATCTATACATCTATCTATCTATCTATCTATATATATATCTATCTATCTATCTATCTACCTATCTGTATGTTCGTCTGTCTGTCTATCTATATGTCTATATCTATCTATCTATCTATCTATACATCTATCTATCTATCTATATCTATCTATCTATCTATCTATCTATCTACCTATCTGTATGTTCATCTGTCTGTCTATCTATATGTCTATCTATCTATCTATTTATATATCTATACATCTATCTATCTATCTATATATATCTATCTATCTACCTATCTGTATGTTCGTCTGTCTGTCTATCTATATGTCCGTCTGTCTACTATCTATCTATCATATCTATCTATCAATCTATCTATCTATCTATCTATATATCTATCTATCTTGTATGTCTGTCTGTCTACCATTCTTTCTATATATCTACATGTAACTACTGTAAATAGACAGCTGGATAGATGAATAGGTAGACAGACAGCAGACAGACGGATAGCTAGCTAGCTAGCTAGGTAGACAGACAGACAAATAGATAGATAGACAGATAGATAGATAGATTGATAGACATATAGATAGATAGATAGATAGATAGATGATGAACATATAGATAGATAAATAGATAGATGGACATATAGGTAGATAGACAGACAGACAGATAGATAGATAGATAGATAGATAGATAGATGAAATATAGATAGATAATAGATAGATAGATAGTGGCGAACATACAGATAGATAGACAGACAGATAGACAGACAGATAGATAGATAGATAGATAGATAGATGAACATATAGATAGATAAATAGATAGATGGACATATAGATAGACAGACAGATAGATAGTTTGGAAGATGTGTTTAATGCACCACAGCGTGATGTAAAACAATCTGGTGAAAATGAACTTGTGTTACTGTTCAAAACAAAACAAAAAAATTCTTAAGTGAAGACAGAAAGAAGGAAATAGAGAAAAAAGGAAAAAGACAAAACAGACGACAGAACAAAGGTATAATGGTTCTCCATTGACTTCGCGCAGGCAATGTACAGAAGAAAGTATTTGTATTTATAAAACAGTTTCTCTGAGGTGATTCACTAGCATAAAGTAGGAACAGCGGTATTCTCTGTCACACGCATGGAGTACATTTATGTCGCAGGATTACCAATGAAAGGACAGAGATTTATGGTCTGGTTTTTTTGCTTTTCTCTGGTTAACGCCCGGAGACGCTAAAAGGACACAGTATATTTAATGACTTGCCTCTTTTAAGTCTGGGCTCAAAAGAATGGATTTTAGCATAATAAGTGGGTTCGACAACCTATTCTGTTCTTCCTCCTTAAGAAAACGCTGACCACACAATGTTGATAATCCCCCTTAATAAAAAATCATTAACAGTAAAGATGATTATTTTTTTCACCTTTTTTTTTATTCATTTTTTAACAAGAATAGATATCAACAAACAGTGTTGTAACAGAACAGAACTAGAAAAAAAAATTTAATTCATAATAATTGTTTACATAAAAAAGAAAAGAAAAAAAAATACAGCCCAACAAAACATAATTATAAAACAATAATTATTCCAATCAATGATGATTTCCTTATGTACATATCAATATTTAAGAAACATGTCATGAAGAAAGTCTGTTTTCTACACAGGGAACATTGATCTATAGTTATTCCACTGAGCATTAAAAAAGGACAAGCGAAAGTTTATTTTGGCATTATAAAGATGATGATGATTATGATGTTTACAAGTATTTCAACTTTTTCCTACTTCAAGTTAAAGACATATCTGTTGATAAAAGCATTCCATTGTTGATATCATGGTTGTTTATCCACCGACTACATATTCCATTTCTAATCACTGATAATATAGCATACGTGCAATTATTTACGTATGTACAAATAATATAGCATCCTGGTTATTATGGTCAATAATATAGCATCGTGCAATTATTTACGTAGTACAATAATATAGCATCGTGTAATTATTTGACGTATGTACAATAATATAGCATCGTGTAATTATTGACGTATGTACAATAATATAGCATATTCGTGTACAATTATATCGTATCGTATGTACAATAATATAGCATCGTGAATTATTGCGTATGTACAATAATATAGCATCGTGTAATTATTACGTATGTACAATAATATAGCATCGTGAATTATTGACGTATGTACAATAATATAGCATCGTGCAATTATTGACGTATGTACAATAATATAGCGTCGTGCAATTATTTACGTATGTACAATAATATAGCATCGTGTAATTATTTACGTATGTACAATAATATAGCATCGTGTAATTATTTAGTATGTACAATAATATGCTCGTGTCAATTATATGTGTACACATGGCATAACATCGCTCGTGTTATTATATTGTATTGTACAATTATGCATTCATCGTGTGTTTGTGTATGTGATGTTTGTTGTGTGTTGTTGTGTGTGTGGTATGTTGGTGTTATGTGTTGTGTGTTGTGTATGTATGCATGGTGCGTCGTGGTGTGTGTGTGTGTATGTATGTGTGTGTGTGTGTGTGTTGTGTTGGGGTGTGTGTGTGTGGTGTGTGTGTGTGTGCGTGCGTGTGTGTGTGTGTGCGTGTGTGTTGTTGTATGTGTGTGTGTGTGTGTTGTGTGTGTGGGGTGTGTGTGTGTGTGGTGTGTGTGTGTGTGTGTGTGTGTGTGTGTGTTGTGTGTGTGTGATATGGACGCTTCTGTATTGTTAATTGTAATCATTTGTGTACGTGTATAAACAGATGAATTCTGGTGTGGTCTGTGTGTGTGTGTGTGTGTGTGTGGCGGTATATCGGTGTTTCCGTGTGTGTTACCTCTGAATCATGAACTTTTAATGATGATAGTAAAGACAGTGTTTACTTTAAACTATTCGTGTCGTCATTGTATGTTAATGTTTGTATCTGCCTTGCAATATGTGTGTTACCCTCTGAATCATGAACTGTTAATGATGATAGTAAAGACAGTGTTTACTTTAAACCTATTCGGTCGTCATTGATATGTTAATGTTTGTATCTGCCTTGCAATATGTGTGTTACCCTCTGAATCATGAACTGTTAATGATGATAGTAAAGACAGTGTTTACTTTAAACCTATTCGGTCGTCATTGATATGTTAATGTTTGTATCTGCCTTGCAATATGTGTGTTACCCTCTGAATCATGAACTTTTAATGATGATAGTAAAGACAGTGTTTACTTAAACCTATTCGGTCGTCATTGATATGTTAATGTTGTATCTGC
>CM060306.1:133917559-133935059 GCA_030674185.1 Monoplex corrugatus | reverse complement strand
ATATGCTGTTAAACAAATAGCAAATTTCTGACATAGAATTGAAGAAAAGAGGAAAAGAAAGAAGTATAGACAGCATTAGGAACAAAGAAGAGAAGTGGGGATATGTCAGCTAACACAACGATGAAAATAGATACACTGTAACTTACACTACGGCATATAAATTATAGAAAAGAATTATAATAAAAAGAAAACAACAAATATTGAAAAGGACACTTTGTTTTGGAGCTTTGGTGGAGTGATAAGCTTTGCTTCTGTCTCAGCGTAGGAGAGTTTGCCTCTTGTCCTCCAAAACTTCAGTTCAGCTGCAAAATTTAAAATGGTAAAAAGTGATCTGATCTTCATCTGCCCAGCTGCTACATTGATGAAGTCAGATGTTACATGTGAAGCTTTCATGTGATAAGGAATAAATGTAGGACCAGCAAAGCAGATAGTAGGGCGTCAGCCTCCTTCCATGTAGTGCTGTGGAACACAAGCTTCCAGGATTGGTCTATTCAACTAAAGACCTACACCAGGCACTGAAGACAAGCCTGCCCACTCGTCCATTAGATCAATGGGAGAGTCACATCATCATCATCATCATCATCCATCATCATCATCATCATCATCATCATCATCATCATCATCATCGTCATCATCGTCATCATCATCATCGTCGTCGTCGTCGTCGTCATCATCATCATCATCACCCCTCCTCCTCCTCCTCCCCCCTATCATCATCCCCTCAGATCATTATCATCACATCAACATCACAATCAACAACACAACAACTCAACAATAACAATACAACAACAACACAACAATAACACATAACAACCATAATAACATGTGATCATGATCATCTCACCATCATCATGTTCATATCATCATCTCATCAACACATCATCATCATCATTATCATCGTGTCGTCGTCATCATCATCGTCGTCATCACCATCAGTATCATGATGCAATTTCTCTGATTCTTCTCTTGTTTTTTGTCTTTCAGCTGTTTGTTGTTGTTGGTTGACATGCCTAGAGTTTTTGATTTTGTCACGTGTGTGTGTGTGTGTGTGTGTGTGTGTGTGTGTGTGTGTGTGTGTGTGTGTGTGTGTGTTGTGATGTGTGTTGTGTGTTGTGTTTGTGTGTGTGTATGTGTGTGTTTGTGGGTGTTTGTGTTTGTGTGGTGTGCATCTACAATGTATATTATGTGAACGTGCGTGTGTATGTGTGCGTGCGCGCGTGTATGTAAGTGCATGCTGCGTGCGTGTGTGTGCGTTCAGAGTTTGGAGGTGATTGAATAGCTGGTGGTGAGGCATTTTAAATTTGAGTCCCATCCAGCACCCTCAAGTGTTTCTTGCTAAAACAAAAGCTTAGTGCAGAACAGGATGTACTGAACTACCTTTAACATATAAACAGTGTGCTTGTACACTTTTCATTCCAGAAATATGTAGAAGAACACAGCTCGTACTGAGCTAGACTTACATGTAAACAGCATGAATCATTTCATTCAAGTTTAACCGTTTTAATTCTAGAACTTTACAATAAAAGGCATGGATGAGAACAAAACGCATTAAAACCAAATCCGACACTTGAAAAGTATGTACTTTCATCATTTCGTTCTAAAGCACAAAAACCATTCTAGAGATACATGGGTCTTCTTTGTAAAATAATCAATGCAGTGTTCTCCTGTTTTAAAATTATCAGGTTAGTTTAACAAGTTCACCGCTGACAACGAAATCAAAATTATCTGGCCTTTGACAAGTTCCATCCTTGTTCACGTTTTTTTCCATTCATTTGATTGTTCAGCTTAAGCCCAAAGCGAGTAATTATCCATTGTCAAACAGACAGACGTTTGTGGTTATCAAACAACCATATGTAAGATTCAAGCTTGATGTGCTGTGTTAACGATGCTGACGCATCCGAAGACGAAAATGTTTCTAATGAAAAATCATTTAAAACAAATCACCATCTACTTGGAGCATAGCTTCGGTGACAGACTGAAACAAGAAGCACAGGCCGGATTGACACCTCACGTGTGTGATCTTACTTTAACGTTGACACAGTCGTTTGTTTGGTTGTGGATTTGCTGAGGGTGTATTTGGTACTCTGTCTGCCTAGCAGAGTCCAGAAGGTCTCTCTGTAACGAGAGCCCATAATGTAGTAGACAACAATGTTGAAGTGGCGTTGATGTAAGACATCATGTCAAGAAGAAAAATTCCTATGGCAAACATGTTATGGTATTTTCTTCCATTGTTCAGTTCTGGCACAAAGAGCAATAGAACTCTGAAACAGATGAGAAAATAAAGAGACTGAAAAGTGTTTTGAACTTATATCATTAGAACACGCGCAAACATTATTTCCAACTAATACAATATATGAAGTGAAATACTTCTAATCTTGAAATAAATACAACAGATAGCATACATTTTAGCATATGCAATGAAACCACAAACACACACAGACCGTTACCCACAATACGTTTCAGCCCTTAATGACGGGGGTGAAATTTTCATCCTGTATAATCAGATTTTCAAGATCATAATCTGTATCAAATGAAATTTTCTAAGTACATCTCAATTCCTTAAATCTCTTAAAGCTGCAGTGTACATGGTATCATTTTCAAGAAAAGAATAACGTCAACTTAGTCGAGTGGATAAGACATCAGACTTGTGATTACCTCCCATGTGGTTGATGAAGGGTGGAGATTTTGTTCCTATCTACCAGGTCAACATCTGGCGTTAATAGTTCCTTTCCAATAGATAAATCCACATTGTTCTTCTGCTGCTTTATTTTTGATTCTGTTCTTTTACATCATGATTAGTCTTAATAGAATCTTTGTCACATGGCTCATCAAGCTGATTATATGATGGAGTTCACATTTCATAGCGCCTCTTTTCTTTGGAAGTGCTACGACATTTGATTTTAATTGATGGTTTGGGGACTTTTCGCTGTCATAAATTTCATTTAGCTGGACGTTTTTTTTTTCAATACAAATTCTTCTAAAGTCTCAATCATTTCTAAAGTAATAGTGTCCAGTCCTGATTTTTTTTCCCTTTTTTCATCGTTTTCATCACTGTTCTAACTTCACCTTTCTTTACTGGTGGTCCTTCAGCATTCTTTCTTGTTATGTGTTCCTCCTTTATGTTATCGTCAAAAATGTTTCTACTGTACTCTTTCCATCTATCTAATACGTTTTTCTCTATTGATAATAACCATGCCATCTTTTGATTTTAAGCAACCTTAAGATGTACCTTTCTTTTTCCTGTGGGCAAACTTTAACGTTTCTGTACCATAAACGTAGGGCCTGTTTTGTATTGGTCTTCTCTTTCTTTGCGCTTTGTTCTAGCCAAGCTTCCTTAGTAACATTGCACTTATTTCTGTTTTCCTTTTCCATCTAATTTGTTGTCTTCATTTGTTTTCTTTTTGCTTTCCTTCGTTTATCCATCAGGCCTAAAATTTCTTTAGTCACCCAGTTCACTTTGCTTTTCTGTCAATTCTAGGGATTTCTTCACACACTTCATTTATCGAGTTTTTCAAATTTGTCCATTGTTCGTAACTGTCTCCAATGTCTTCCGAAGCACTGAATTTGTTTTGAACACGTAAGCTGAATTTTTTGGACGAGTTGATTCATCTGCATTTACGAGTCCCAGATTTAGTTTGATGTTATTTTTGGTTTGATTTCTTCTCTTTAGTTTCAGCCTAAATTTTTCCATTACAGGATTGTGGTCACTGTTGGAGTCTGCGCCTGGTAATGTTTTCACTATCAATAAAGAATTCCTTAATCTATTATTCATCAGGATAGAACCAGACTGGTTTCTTGATGAATCTGTTTGCAGTGGCTTGATGATGGTCAGGTGTCACATGCTGAGCTTGACTTCAACTACCAGATGAAGGTACTCCAGTAGAGCCTCTATTTAAGTTGTTACATTTTCTTTTATTGTGTATGGCCATTGTTTACTTTGGATGATCTGATGGCTATTTCCCATTCCCTAGCCTTTCTTGTTCCCACGATTACCCACAAGGCAGTGGGGACTGCCTGAAATTATTCCCTTAGCCTAAGTCTTTCCAAAGACAACCACCAGGCACTGATGATTTTCTGTCAAGGATTATTCACTTAGGCTTGGTCTCTCCCATGATAACTACAAGGCAGTGGTGCTCTTTACCTGTAGGTGGGTGTCTGGTATATGAAGTGCTCTGTTACCATATGCTGATGGTGTGGCTATGTACAGACAGAAAGAGACTTAGGCACTCTGTCTCCTTTTCACAGAGCTGTAAACAGCAGTTTTAGACAGCAGTGTGGGGTGAAAGCAGGAGGTGACAACCACGCAGTCACCAGCCAAAACACTAGATACATACACCCGTATCCACATGCACATATATAATCATGTAGGCACACGCATGATCACAAACAATTTTTATGCTTGTTGAATGTTTTAGGATCATCACACTTAGGAAGATTTCCTTTGTGCTCACCTTTTTATGTCCTAGTTTCTGTCACCTCAATGGCCACAGTATTGACAATCCGATTATGATGATGATGAGGATGAGAATGATGATACTGTGACCTGGCTGTACTCCACGCTTACTATCATAATTGTATGCTGGTGTCAACCAGCCATGAAAGATATGGATACCTGTGGTACTGGTCAGAAGATTTGAACAACGCTCCCAATGGCGAATCCATGAAGTAGATGAGACTGGACTGTGTGGTCCCAGTGTTCCCAACAAGCCAATAGTATGCTCAGCTCTGGGTTGGGACTGGTTGAAGCCAAAAAGAAAAAAAACCAGTGAATTGTGAAGAGACTGATGGGGATTCAAGCCCAGAATTTTGCAGTGGACAATCCACCGTGTTAACCACTGTACCATGTCGACTGGTTACACACATAGTGTTGTTACCAAAAAAAGTCATCAAAAACTGAAATGCAAGGTTGTCAACACAAACTCATCATTGTAATGAAGTAGTTAGTGCCACTGACTGGGAGTACTGAGTTTGAACCCTCAGGAATCAAAAATACATGGAGGGATTTTTCGGCCCTGACTTGCTCCCGCATAGAATTGAGAAAGCTATAGTCATTGCAACGACTGGGACCACACAGTGAGTTTCATCTACTTTACAAATGCGTCATTGAATGTGTTGCCAACACTGCAGGTGTAATCTTGGGTCTTGTTTATAGCAGGACAAATAATGATAATAATCGCAGAGTACAGTCCTGTCACACAGTATCAATCCTAAATGGAACTTCATTACATTATGATAATCACCCCCTTAATTATCACGAAATCATCAGCCATCAAATCATCGTGAAATTGTCTTGGTTCTGTGGACATTAATCCTCTGATCTCTTCAAGGCCTCAGTTTTGGCTTCTGTTACTTTTCTGCACTTGAATTAGATTGGGATGTATAGTGTCAGTACTTATAGTTGTTTATTTGTAAGGTTGTGGTAGTGATCACCTTGCCAGAGGTCTCTATTTAAGTTGGGTCTGTTAATGAGGAAACACTGCCAGAAGGGGATTTGGCAGGCAGTTCCCTCAAATCTACTGAAGTGATTCAGCAGATGTGTAGGGCTGGTTGGTTCTTATGGTAGAGCCATGGACTCGAGACATGATATCTCAAGTTCAATCCGAGCCTGCAACATTAAAAACTGGCCTGTTCATTGCCCATCTTAATGTTTCCATCATTCTGGTGGTATCAGCTTAGTGATTCAAAAGTCCCTCTGCCCTCTCCAATTTAAAGACCCTACCAGTGCTTAGGGTTTTGCACAGACCTAGATAATTGTTGATGATTTTGGAGGATCACATATGGAATTGTGTGAGTGCGATGAATCCTTGAACAAAGTCCAAACTCCAAGCAGGGCCTCCTCTAGAAGTGACCCTATAATAGTTTGACATACGTAGCTCCCATGGGCTTTCTACACTGGGGTTTTGGCTGATTGAATTTCAGTTTAGAGGAGTGTTGAGCAACGTCGAATCAACATCAGTGAGGCAGCACAGAAGTTGTGAACAAAATGAAAAGAGCACTATCAGCAAAAGTATACTGACATAAATGTGATTGCAGAAGACACATGAAATAACTGTTTGTCAAATCAAAGAGAGAAATAAGTCATTCTTACCTGAACAAACCAAATGGAAAGGTACATGCAATAAAAAAGATAGAGTTTCCAACCAGCATACGGGTCACACCAATGTCACGTGCAGACATACCACCACTGCTAGATGACGTGTCAGCCCGCCACTCAGCAGCCTGACGTAATTTTATCACTGTGATGACCGTTGTCGTTACTACCACCACTATCATCACCCACGGAAGACCCAAACCATACATAAAAGCATCTACATAATCAACAAGCTTCTGGTGACTCCTGTAAAACTCGCTTAGACTACCTGTCATAATTGTCATGTCTCTGACAGGATCATAAGCGCAGACAAGATAATATCGGGTGGTCACGAGGAATCGAAACCCTACAACTACTATGAAGACTGCAACAATTATCGCCGTCATGATAGAGGTGTGAAGAATGGTCTGAGATTTGAGTGGCCACAGGACACAGAAACATCTCTCACTGGCCACGATGGCTGTCAGAACTTGGGAGACCCCAATAAGAGAACATATCCCGATGACGTTGTGGTTTATGATCCATGTAAACATGGGGCCATATCTGCAATACACAGCAAGAATATATTAGAAAGATGAAAGAAGATACTTGACTTGACTATGGAGTTCATGGATTTCATTTAACTAAAGCCTTTAACAGAACCTTGCTGTAAGTGCTCCCTACTTTTGTTTGTTAATGTTCCATGCACACCCTATCAGATATGATTGCAGCAGGTAAATTACCATCTTCCCCATTATAACCGTCATCTTATCCCATGAATAAGATAGTAATTGAAAGGACTGATCTTTCTGAGGTAATTATCAAAATGAGTGATGTTTGAAGTACAGTAATTTTACAAGAACATTATCACCAATTTCCTCAAGGAAGCTTACGATATCATAAAGACAAACTTGCTAAACTTCTCAATGAATTCCTGAGACAAAGCAAAACACCATAAGACTGGAATCAGGCACAATAATTCTCCTCATAAGAAAGGTAATCCAAAGGACCTATCCAAATACCACCCATTAACCTAAATTGTATCTACACAATTTTCACCAAAATCATCATGTACAGAATCCAAACGTCCTAGAAGAAACCCAGCCTTAAAGAATAAGCCAGTGTCAGAAAAGATTCTCAACAAATGGTCACCTACACATAAAATCACAACAATCAACTGGCCAAGTCATAGAAAAATGCAATGAATACCAAAACCCTCTCGTTATAGAGCTAGCTGATTATCTCAAATCGTTCTATTGTGTAGAGATTTGCAAAGTCATTGAAGCAGGCAGACAACAGGGAGTTGATCTCATATATGTAATATGTTCTTCACATATCTATATATTTGCCAAATCGTTCATCCAGCTGCACAAAGACTCTGAGCCATTCAACCTAAAGACAGGAATAAGACAGGGAGATACAAGCTCCCATAAATTGTTTACAGCTTGCTTCAACACGTCTTCTGTGATCTTGACCAGTCTGAAAAAGGCATCAGAATAGCTGGACAATATCTCAGTCACCTCAGATGTATTGACAACATTATCATGTTTGTTGAGAGGCTCAAGAAAATACAAAATATGCTGAATGAAATACATGAGTGCCATAAAACAGTAGGACTCACATAATACTTGAGGAAAACAAAAGAATTATGGTCAACAACTACATTGAAGACCTAGACAGAAGGAAAGGTTGAAAACTGAGAGCTAGAAAGGGTTGACCACTACATCTACTTAGGCCAACGTATCTCAACAGAGTCCTCCAAAGAGGAAGAAATCAAACGTAGGATAACCCTTGACTGACAAGCATTTGGAAGAGCAAATTCGGTTTTCAAGAATGACAAAATTCCAACTGTCCTAAAATGAAAATTCTACGACCAATGCATTCTGCCCACAGTCACCTACGTTGCAGAAACGTAGAATCTAGCGGGAAAAAAACTTGCTTTGAAACTAAGAGCCATGCAGCGAGCACTTGAAAAAATCATGCTTGGTATCACCTGAAAAGATCGCAAAACGGCTAAGTGGATCAGAAAAAGAACAAAAGTGCAAGAGATCCTAGAAATCATCAACAAATTGAAATGGAACTGGGCAAGACATCTCACCTGGAAAGATGGACAATCGTTGGACAACAAAAACACGTTCTGGATACAAAGAGATGGCACTCGCAGTAGAGGAAGACAGAAAACTAGATGGAGAGACGAACTAGATGGATTTGACACGAATGTGAGAGGAAAAGCGTTGGAACGAAGTGAATGGAAGCAGCTGGCAAAGGCCGACGTTCAAAAATGGAATTCCAATGGCTGAAAGATAGAGAATTAGATAGTTTTACAAGAACACTTTCTAACGCACTTTACTTTTAAAGACTTTAATTTTTACTCATCACCATTTTGTCTAAGTTCTAAGGCATAGGAATACAAACGTCAATGGTGCTGCTTCTTCAGATTTAGTCCACAACGTCATTAATACGATTTTGTGTAAACTATTGTTATAGCATCATATGTGGTCAGTGTCACTGGCAAACCTATATTCAAAGGTGCAGAAGCATATGGAATTATTCAAGATAGACATATGATAGTTATTGGCACGATCGTCTCTAGACAGCTGCTGAACAAAATCACTGATATCATGCACTTTTAGAATACTTCTATTGTGCTTTAGAAGAAATATGTTAACTGATTCTAATTATGCACTGCTTTAGTTCTTGTAAAGCACGTCAGTGACATGAATGGTAAGACTCTCCCTTGGTTTAAAGCCTGTCATGACTCGTTACAGGTCGTCGTAGAAGATTATGTCAGATACTTCTCAAAGTCTTCACAGTCATGAAAGAGATTTCATTGTTGTTTTTAAGTTCATCTATCTTGAGACAACAATTGAAAATGTGTTTTACTATCTTCTTGCCTGGTCGCTTGTTCTAGCTCACCTGTTCCTTACGTAGTTCTTGAGCAAAGATCTCACTGTGATCAGCGACTACTCTGATCATGCAACAGCTACTGTTGAAACTTATGGTATTGTCTTCCTCCATGTTTGAGCATCTTCCAGTGGTATTGTCCACACCTGAACTGATATGTGCTAATCAATTTGGACCTTAACATGGGATAGCAGGATAGTAGATATAAACAGAAAGCTATCCATAACTTGGCCTATCTGGAAATGATATACAAGGTTCATTACTTAAACATCCATTGTTATACGTGAATCATTCACCAGATGTGACAGATTTATCTTCAGTATTTAGGAAAAGTAAATGGGTACTTTATTTCCTTAGATCATTGACTGTTGATTCCAAATGTTTGCAAACAAGAAAAACTCAGTTCTTCATCTAATTTCACTAACATTCATACCAAAGTGGCATGAGGGTAGAAAGAAATAAAAGATCATAAGATATTGGAAAATACTCCATAACGTTTCCATGCTGGAATGGTTTCATATTGATCTCTATGAGTGTGTCGTGTGGCAAGTCATTCGAAAGAAAGTGGTTCACAACTTGTTTGACCATGCAAACAACAATATACAATGTGTATACTCAGACTCACGTTCCTCTGTTTTCAGTGAAATGGTTATATATGTTCTCTACGTGGGTCACCATGTACGTGACAAGGTGCAGACCATCCGACAGGGACAAGGCAAACAGACAGACGTTGATACGTTCCTTCAATCCCTGTCTGTGGAACACCGCCATGTTGATGACGTTAGCAGGAACACCAATAAGAAATGTGATGGGTAAAATCACCAACTCCTTCAGACCTTTCACCAATAGTCTAGTGTCAGAACTGACAATGTTGTCTGAGTTGTTCCAGGGAACAAACACTCGGGGTTGTAGGACAATACATTCTGAAGGAATCGCTGTACTGTTGGGTGAGTATTCTGTCATATTGATAGTCATAATACTTGTGTGATGAAGTGTGCTTTCTGTCCTGAAAAGGAATTGAAGTTCATCATGATAACCATTTGATGAAACTTCTTTTCAACTGAGAATTTCAATGATGAAATCCTCAGGGAAAAAAACGTATTGTTCCACAAGACAAGAATTCATTTGGAGCAAAGGGAACACGTATCACATGTAAAATAAGATTTTTCACCAGATGTAAAATGAGCTGAAATCTATCCAGTTTCATGTTTTGGTGAATAGTTCGCTGTAGATATGATAGACTGTATTGATATTAATGCAGTTACAAAAATAATAATAATAACAATCTAAAAAACAGTAACAATTTGATTTGTAAATCGCAAATATTTCATGCAAAAGAATGTTTGTCACAGTGTAAAAAAAATTAAGACATACGTTCGTCTGCCAATAACTAAACTCGAGATTCCAGTCAAGAGTTCGCACCCTGTAGAGCCCTCGACTTTTCTCCTCAGTTTGATTGGAAAATTGAACTGAATGTCTAGTCTTTTGAAAGGGGAAGAAAAACGAGTCGGACCCATGTGCATTCTGGCTGTGCACACTAAACATCCCACGACAGTTGAAAATCGTGAAGTGCAGGGCATTGACTAGCTGCCTTGGTAGAAAACATTGAAGATATTTCCCTGGTCCCACCCCTTGAAGGCCAATTAGCCTTCTTTCCTTTCTGAAGCTTTGGTAAAAATATGTGAAAAGGAATATGAATTTGAAGCAAGGGAGAGGGGATGGGCATCACCCTTGTGGTGCTGGCCTCGGGAAAAGTTGAGGTCTTTGTCACCTCACTCCCCTAAGACCCCAAGATTATGGAACCATCTTGGTAGGACCTCAAGACCTGGCCAGCTCGTGGTTTATGTGCAGGCTTAAGGCTTGTGCCATGATCATTCTGGATTTTCTCCATCACATGGAACCTGTGACTTAATGCATATGAAATTCATTCCGAGCGTGGAGACGTCATCTTGAGAAATTGAAATTGAATCTAAAACTGAATGTATGTTCCAGCCAAGAGAAGGGAATGGGATGGTCAATAGTGACTAACACAGCGAAAAGATCTAAATAAACAAGTAGAAAAATTTAGCCTGTTAGCCGCAAGGAACAAACCATGCATAGTGTGAACAAGACCATTTTTGGTGCTGTAGTAAGAACGGTAAACTGACTGAAAGGGATGTTAGATATTGTTGGCTGAGAGAAGAAGATCATTTAGCTGTTTCAAAACTTCTTTCTCAAGAAACTTGGAAAGGAACGGGAAGTTCGATTGAGATTATTCTTTTTCAGCAGATCTTGGACAATGGCTGTTCAGTGAGAAGATAGGAAAATCCAGTGAGAAGAGAGGTATTAATGATATGAATGGAAGGAGCTATGGATCTGCTTGTAAAAAAACAGAGCAGATAGGGGGTCGAGTTCACACGTCTTAAAGGACATTTCGTTCAGGATGCTGGCAATCAGAAGTTCTGAAACCAGTTGGAATTCAGTGAGTGGGAGAGGACTGTGAAGGAAGGATCAGGAAGAGATGGAAAAAGGATTTTTTTCAAGTTTGACTTGAATGATGTAAATTTTGGAAGAGAAAAAAGTTGAAAAGGTCTCTGGGAGATCTGGAGTGATGATGCTAGACGGAAGTGGAACTGACTTAGTAGTACCTGAAAGATTAGATACGACGGAGTACAAGCATTTTGTAGTTGTAGATGCAAGGATCTGGTAGATTTTAAGATTATTTTCGTGAGTCTGTTCACATGCTCTTGAAAAAATCTGAGAAATAACTACAAGTTTAATGGACCACCACTAGCATTCAGCAAGTCCACAAACTTATTTAGATAGCCTTATTTCATTTGTGTACCAGGGTGCAGATGGGAGATCTGGCGGAACAGTGATGATGATTAGTGATGGTTGGGGGATGGGAGTGCTCTTGGTTTACTTTATTGTAGGACATAAAGGACGGAAGATGGCTGGGTGTTTTAACAAGTAACACACGTGATTAGCCCTGATATGGCTCTGCGCAGTTGGCTGGGCTTTAAACAGCACTTAGATTTGATTTTATCATGATTTTGCGCTATATAAATATTGTAATTATTATTATTATATTATAAATAACAATAACAAATGTGATGAGTGAGCTTTTTTGTGTTTACTCCTGTCGCCATGACAAGTGCGTTTATGTGGATGCATTATCGAATTCTGATGGAAGGCGAGAAGCTGCTTTGTGAGATAAACAAGATGGGTTGACGGAAAGGTGGTGGTGACAAGAGTCATGACATGCGGTAAACCTGTCACTTTGACGTGACTACAATGAAACAATGACAATGTCATCACTGCGACAAACAGTTTTCACAAATGCTGCGTTGCTGGGTGTTGATTAAACTTGCCTGTGACTATTCAAAGAACGCCTAAAAAAGATAGCACATGGACTATGGTCTGATGAACTGAGAATACTGGCTTTATGAGCGTATACATGGTGAATGTGAGTGGCAATCTAATTGCAAACAGTTGAAAATGATGAGATGGGAGATGGACATGAAAATTAGACACATCCGTATCATCAAGTGAATTGGCACAATAGCACCCTAATCAAAGTCCAGGGTAGTGCACTTACTTACATCAACATGTCGAAAAATATAAAACAGTGAAACTCTTACAGCAGGGCTCACACCAGCATGTGATGCCTGTGATCCAGTGCAAAGACAAATTGTAAATAACCTTTAATTACAGCAGTAAAGTATCACATCAGTATGTGTTTGAAAACCTCTCAGGGGTAACCTTGAAAATAAATGACTACAAGTGGAAGATTAAAAAAAATACACTTGTGTATGTGTGTGTGCGCGCGTGCGCACATGTGTGTATGTGTGTGTGTGTGTGTGTGTGTGAGTGTGTGTGGTGTGTGTGTGTGTGTGTGTGTGTGTGTGTGTGTGTGTGTGTGTGTGTGTGTGTGTGTGTGTGTATGTAATGAGTGAATGTGTTGGAACTGACATATGCTTACGGTTCCACCTCCTAAACTACCAATAGTAGTGACATAGAAAATCCCAAAGACTTGTCAAAATATGAAATGTAGAAAATCCGACCTGCTTTTCTTGGATGTCTTTTCAATGAAAAAAAAATTGAAGACAACTTCGATTATAGAAAAGATAACAAGGAAAAACAGAGATAAAAAGATGAAAACAACAGATAATGATTTTCAAGATCAGGATTCTAAAGATCAATAGAATAAAAATGGGAAAAAAGAAAGAGACCGTAAGAAAATAACAAAGTGAGGTAGTGCTATCAAAGTAGAAAAAGATGCAGATGCAGGGGACACTACTTCAATGTAAATCAAAATGGGTGGCTGTAGGGTACGAAAAATGCAAATCATATTTATGGTGTCGAAAGCAGAACAGAAGAATGTTTTTTTAGCAAGGAAATAACAAACATATTCTCGGCACTGGCATAAATTGAGCAAGACAGATGAGACCATGAGAATCTTAAAACAATTTCATACGAATTTATACTGAAAGAAAGAATTAGATCATTGCGAATTACATTGTAATGTTGATATTGACATGGCCTGATAATCTTAAGAGAAACAAATCGCATGAGGGTAAAATTTCTTTAGATGAAGCAAGAACCAGAAGAACACGAAAATAGAATCAGAACGCGTATCTAATACAACCAGACAAGCCAGGCTAAAATCTTCTGGCAACTGGCCTTTGTCAAGCATAAACACAATATCAGAAAAGAACAAACACCAAATATAAAAATTGTTGGAAAAGACTTCATTGTTGCTTCGTCCAGTGGGAGAAAAGGGAGTCCGTGTCTTCATGTCAGAATGTTTCAACTTCGTTTGTATACACTAACTGTGATATCATTTGATGGAATTATAAAAAAGTGAACTCCTTACAAATCAAAAAGGAATACTTATTTTCGTACTCCACTATGAGACAAATAGAGAGAATTGATAAACAAATTAAGACCAGTTACACTATTAAATGTCATAAAAAGACAACTTCAGTTTGTATCACAAATTTGTTCAAATCGGTTCTAGTTTTGTTGTAGTAGATTGATGGTGACCACATTTGCTTGATTTAGGACATAATCAGTTACTTAAGCAACAACAAAAAAATCATCTTGCATTCTTTGTGCCTTTCTTTTTTAATGACTTCGACTCAGACGACTGGGATTTTATGTTTACAGTTCTTGATGCTTTTGAATTCAGGCCAGAGATTTGTCAATGGATCAAGGGTTTTGTTATACCAATAAGAAACCAACCATTTCATTTCATGGCCAGGTTCACTCACAGTTTTCTATTCAAAAAGGCTGCAGTCAGTGATGGAGGATCCTCTGAGGAAACAGTCAGCACAGCTGGCAGATTTAGGAAAAAAAGTCAGGGTTTATTTTAAATGCAGAAAAATCAATGCTCTATGGCGTGACAGCAGTCCATTTGTTTCACCTGCACTAGGAACAGATTCCATGTAGATTGGAGATAATAGGAATCTGGTTCACTATTGATCAACCACTATAACTAACCAATGTTCGTGAAAGGTTTTCATAAATTGATGCAGTATGCACAGCATGGATCACGAGACAAATAGCATATCACTTGGAAGAGTGGCAGTACTGACAACTGATGTCTAAAATCATTCATCTGAACTTGCCAGATTGTAGGGATTATGCCATGATCATTTGTTATGTTATCCATCTCATGACATCTGTGGCTTCAAGGGTTTTGCCTGGCTTCAGTGAATATGGAAATTATTCTGTGTACAGGGACTGCCATTTGAGAAACCAAAAAACAAAACTCCATGTTTGGGGATCGTACTACCAAACCCAGCAGATAACCTGATAGATATAATGCAAACATTAGTGGCTGCATTATGTAGAATAAGAAAAAAAAAAAGTTAATGAAAAACTGGGGTAAAACGAGTGAATGATAAAAACTTTGGAATACCTGATTTAAAGAAATATGCAAACTCATTAAAATTGATTTGGATAAGAAGAGTGCGCACTTCAAATCATAAATAGCAAAGCACTGTTACAGCTACATATGACTAAGTTATCTCACTGGAAATTATGGGTTCCATCCTGAACTCTGTAAAGTGAATATGTTCTGGAAAAATGTCCAATAGGCCTTTAAACTGTTTAGAGAGAAACACGGACAACAACGCCACAATAATTTAGGGCAGACCCAGTATTTTATAACGAAAACATAAAACACGATAGAACAAATAATGTGTTTATATGAGTATTGGGTCAATAAGAATACTGATTTTTTTCAGAAAAATTATTCATTCAGATCGTGCTTTTTTTTTATCTTGTTAAGTTTTCAAATCTAATTGCAGAAGAAAAGATAATATCACTTACACAGGTGTCGTGCAAGCAGCGGAGTATCATTTACAAAAAAAGAAGAAATATACGTTTCGAATAAGGCACATGTGTAAATGATTTAAAAAACGTACACTTAAATTTGTTTCTAAATAGAGAAGCTCAATCGTGACAAATGCTAACTGAAAATAAAATTACACCTACATGTTTTTATAAGTGAGAGGGGAAATTTTATTTCAAGAACTTGGCCGTAGTATAATATTAAAGAAAATTTTAAAAATAAAAGACATAAAACTGTGGGATTCCAGATTATATTAACACAACGCATATTAGGAAGAAACGATCTTGAGGTGCAAATGGTCCTAGAAATAATAATGCCTCCTCGTTTCTTAGGCACGAGTGGGGCAGTGTGCAACACATGTTTTGGGGATTTAGAATGGTATAACCTTCTGGCACAATGCCAAAGAATTCTGTATGACGTTTGCCACAACATTACACCTATAAAATCCACCGAACACAACTGTTGTGTTTAAAAACAGCACTACCTTTTGATCGCAGAACATTTCAGACCTAATGACAAATCATGCGTAATTTCATAATCATAAATGCAAATACAAAGATGATGTACCACAGATGAACTTATTTGTAATGTACCTGAAATAAGTTTATGCCATTGAGAAACATGTTTATGAACATGTCATACAACACAATTATTAAAGATTGATGTTTATTCAAAGGATGATTATGAGCATGTTTGCACTGTAAACGAATATCTGCAACAAGTATGCACTGTAAATGCAATTTGTATGGATATGTACAAATGTTGTGTCGGTATTTTCTATACTGTAATATGTAATTCAGTCGTAGTGAAATGTATGCCAGGGTAAGATGCTTCAATCGTCTGTTTTTGTTGTACTTGTTTCGTTGTCTTGTGAGTTTCTTCTCTTTCTTCTGGTTTTTTTTTGTTTTGTTTCTTTGGTCGGCCTTTTCGTCCCCCCTCCCCCATCAATAAATCGCAAAAAAATGGTTTCCAAGAAATCATTAAGAAGTTACAAGAAAAAGTACTGTTAACTCCACTAGGGAAAGATATCGTTTAGAAACCGTAAACTTATCAAAATAACTCGCCTGAATTTTCTGCAAAAATTCATCACACAAATGTATAGATTAATTACATAAGAATTTTCTTTATTTGAGAGCAAAAATCGTGAAAAACGGGTGGGACTACATGCCATGCGTGTATCTGCCGTTTAAAAACACAACATAAACACAAAAGATACAAGCAAGACGTAGTGACCTCTGGCAGTGATGGTTCACACTGAATGGTTTACTTGTTGGCAACGGGAACGGGTTGTCTATACAGTACTCACTGACATTGACCAACAAGTGTTAGACTGCTTTCTGAGACCATTTGTGTATGTTTTTAGTGGCCCTAGTGATAATCTTTGTTGGTTAGAACGCCATGAAGTAAACGTAAGGGTCATGGATTTAACCCTCATGAGGGAGGCTTGTTTCACATCAACATCTTACCAGCACATTTTTATGCGCAGGTGTATGGCTTATGCCATGTTTATATTGGCTTTTTTTCCCCATCAAATGGTATTGTGGCTTTGGTGCATGTAGAGTTTACTCCGAATGCAGGAAAGTTACGTTAAGAAAGCTGAGTCTGTAATTATAATCATCACTTATCGGCCTGTTATTGGTTATTCTATTCTTCTAATATTTTATTGTTACCATTTTATCCATTTTATTTACACTCCCTTATTAATTCGTGATTCCCGTCAAAGTCACTGTAAGTCTAAGGCTATTTCAGTCATCACACTACATGGCAAAAGTAAATGTATGTGCATAGTCAGTTACAAAAACAGTACTCCCACTTCGTATACCATGCCTAGCTGTCGTGTCACTATAAAAATGAACTCGGTATCTCATAATAATGATTTCTTATTTCTCTTTAGCACACTACTAAAGTGGATTGAAGCGAACTTTACAACGGTATAAGATACTAACATAGTGCCCAGCTTATACACATGCCCTTGATAATCTACTTACATTGCTACAACAGAAAATAGGACCGTAATAAGATACTGTAAAACGAATTAATCAACAATAATAAAAAAAATGAAGGAGAAATGAAATTTGAGTTAGAATGGTAGAAGTAAACAATACACAAATTCAAATGCTTATCTCTCTCTTCCTCTCTCCCTCTCTCCTCTCTCTCTCTCTCTCTCTCTCTCTCTCTCTCTCTCTCTC
>CM060306.1:133900059-133912559 GCA_030674185.1 Monoplex corrugatus | reverse complement strand
TTTTCTGACCTTAAGAAAAGCCATTCTGCAAATGTTAGGAAATTGTTGTTCAAAAGCGAGTGTTCGGGTGAATTTTACACTGTGATGAACATGTGATGACAGTGAAATGTTGAAGCCATTGACATCAACAGACCTCATACTTCAGACTTCAGAGCACTTTGTTACTCATGGATATTAGCGTTATGTCCCTTTAGACCTAACTTAGAGCCAGTCCTTTCTACTATATGCATAGAATATCAACATAGAAAAATGAACCGTAGCACATAAAATGTTGGAAAAGTTATAAAAACGAGTTGTTATAATGTATACATACATACATGCGTACAAACATACATGTGTACATACACATACATATATACATACACACATGTACATATACACACACATATATATATATATATATATATATATATATATATATATGCATGTATGTATAAATGCAAATGTTTCATGCTCTTTAAATAGGCATGAGAGACAGAGAAAGACACACAGAAATAACTATATGTCTACCCTTGGGGGTTGGGCGTGAGGCCAGCACCCTCACCCCGGAAAAACCCAAACTCGCTGCAGAAGCATCCACAACTACCCAAGAAACTCCAGTTCTGGGAGAGGAAGGACCTGCTCCTGCAGGAAGTATGACGTGCTGGGGCCAAAGCCGAAAGGAAGCTTCAGTGCAGACAACCCTTCTGTCGACCAGAACGACCACCACCATCGGTACATGGAACATCAGGACCATGTACGAGGCAGGGAAGGCAGCACAAGTGTCAGCAGAGATGCGCCGATATAACATCACCCTGCTCGGACTGAGTGAGACGAGATGGCTGCAAGCCGGACAATCAAGACTGACTACAGGGGAACTCTTGCTGTACTCAGGACATGAAGAGGAAAATGCTGCACACACTGAAGGAGTAGCAATCATGCTTTCAAGTACAGCACAGAAAGCTCTTACTGGATGGGAAGCACATGGTCCAAGGATAATAACAGCAACCTTCACGACCAAGAAGAAGAACATTAAGATGAACATAATCCAATGCTACGCACCCACCAATGAATATGATGAAGAATCCAAAGACCAGTTCTACAGCAGATTACAGGCAGTCCTAGACAAGCTAAAGGACAAAGGCATCAACATCCTCATGGGGGATTTTAATGCGAAACTGGGATCAGACAACAGAGGCTACGAGGAAGTGATGGGACAACATGCCCTCGGAGAGATGAATGAGAATGGGGAGAAATTCGCTGACCTCTGCGGACTGAACAACTTTGTCATCGGAGGCAGCATCTTCGCCCACAAGAGGATACACAAGGCCACCTGGGTATCGCCTGACCATATTACCGAAAACCAGATCGACCACTTCTGTATCACCAAGAAGTTTAGACGGTCTCTTCAAGATGTACGAGTGAGAAGGGGAGCAGACGCAGCATCAGACCACCACCTCCTGACTGCGAGACTCAAGCTGAAGTTGAAGAGAACTGACAGGCAGGCAGCAGGCAGGGCGAAGTACAATGTGAAGCTATTGAAAGATAGGACAACTCAAGAAACCTTCACCTTCAACCTCAAGAACAGATTCCAAGTGCTGCAGGAGCTTATCAACGAAGACACCGATGCCAATGACCTTTGGAAGAGAACAAAAGATGCCATCACAGAAACATGCCAGGAAGTGCTTGGGCCAAAGAACAACCAACACAAAGACTGGATCTCAGCAGACACCCTCCAGAAGATCCAAGCAAGAAGACTCAAGAAAGAAGCAGTTAACTCGAGCCGTACAAGATTAGTTAAAGCGACAGCCCAAGCAGAATACGCACAAGCTCACAGGGAAGTGAAGAAGAGTGTGAAGAAAGACAAGAGAGACTACATAGACAGCCTGGCTGAAGAAGCAGAACAAGCAGCGTACCACGGGAACATGAAGGAGCTGTATATAACCACCAAGAAGCTTGCAGGCAAGTACAACAGACCAGAACGACCAGTCAAGGACAAGCTAGGACAGACCATCACAGACACAGATCAGCAGCTTGAGAGATGGGCGGAGCATTTTGAGGAACTTCTCAATAGGTCAGCTCCACAAAACCCTCCAAATATCGCAGAAGCAGACAATGATATAGAGATATGCTGCGACCCACCAACAAAAGACGAAATCATCCGCGCCATCAAGAAGATGAAAAATGGCAAGGCAGCCGGCCCAGATGGAATTCCAGCAGAAGCTCTCAAGACAGACGTAGAGACAACAGCCGACCTTCTACTACCGCTTTTTGAGAAGATCTGGGAACAGGAAAAAGTACCAATAGATTGGAAAGACGGACACATCATCAAACTGCCCAAAAAGGGAGACCTCAGCATCTGCGAGAACTACAGAGGCATCACACTCCTATCAGTGCCAGGAAAAGTGTTCAACAGGATTCTGTTGGAGAGGATGAGGGACGCAGTGGACGTCAGGCTCCGAGACCACCAGGCAGGCTTCAGGCAGGACAGATCCTGCACAGACCAGATTGTCACGCTACGCATCATCGTCGAGCAGTCCCTGGAGTGGAACTCCTCATTGTACATCAACTTTGTAGACTTCCTCAAGGCTTTTGACAGTCTGCACCGTGACACCCTGTGGCAACTCCTCCGACACTATGGAATCCCAGCCAAACTGACACGAATCATCAAAGAGTCATATGAAGGGATGGCATGTCGGGTCGTTCACGGAGGCCAGCTGACGCGTCGCTTTGATGTAAGGACCGGCGTACGTCAAGGATGCCTGCTGTCACCATTCCTGTTCCTCCTCGCCATCGATTGGGTGATGAGACGGACAACAGATGGACAGAGGAATGGCATCCAGTGGACCCTATGGACTCAGTTGGACGATTTGGACTTTGCCGATGACCTCGCTCTGCTCTCCCACAAACAGCAACAGATGCAGAACAAGACTTCAAGCCTGGCCTCCCATGCGTCCCAAGTCGGCCTTCACATCCACCCAACAAGACCAAAATTCTGAAAATCAATGCTTCCAGCACAGAGGCAGTGAAGTTGGGAGACAACAACCTGGAGGAGGTCGAGACCTTCACTTACCTTGGGAGTGTAGTCAATCAGCAGGGAGGAACAGATGCAGACGTGAAGACCCGCATCGGAAAGGCAAGAGCATCCTTCTTGGCCCTCAAGAACATCTGGCGATCCCACATGATCACACCCCGCACTAAAATCCGCCTGTTCAACTCAAACATCAAATCAGTTCTTTTGTATGGAGCAGAAACGTGGAGAACAACTAAGACCACTACTAGAAGAGTCCAGACATTCATAAACTCGTGCCTACGCAAGATACTGAAGATCCACTGGCCAGTTACCATCAGTAACACAGACCTCTGGCAGAGAACTAACCAAGTGCCAGTGGAAGAAGAAATCAGAAGAAGGAGATGGCGATGGATAGGGCACACCCTGAGGAAACCATCAACCAACATCACCCGCCAGGCCCTGACCTGGAACCCTCAAGGGAAGAGAAAGAGAGGCCGACCAAAAAACACCTGGAGAAGAGAACTGAAGGCGGACGCCAAGCAGACCGGCTACTCCTGGCGAGAACTTGAGCAAATAGCCCAGGATCGTGGACGATGGCGGGCGGTTGTGGATGGCCTATGCCCCTCCTGGGGCTCAAGGCCTAAGTAAGTACCCTTAACAAGAGCAACACCAATAATATAACAATATCGCTTGTATTTGTAATAATAATATATTAAAAGAATAGTACATTTCGGCAACAGAATCAAAAGAAAAAGGGAAAAAAAAGAAGTAAAGAGAGCATTAGGAACAAGTAAGAGAAGGGAGATATGTCAGCTAACGCAACGATGAGTATACATTAAGTGTGACTTATACCACGGCATATGAATTATAAAAAAAGAACTAAAAAATGGACGACACTTTGTTTTGGAGCTCTGGTGGAGTGATAAGCTTTGCGTCTATCTTAGCATAGGAGAGTTTGTCCTCCGCCCTCCAAAACTTCAGTTCAGCTGCACAATTTAAATTGATAAAAATGATCTGATCGTAATCTGCCCAGCTGCTATATTGATAAGTCAACCCTTTTTTTTAGGGGGGGGGGGGTTGTCATCGCACTTCAGGGGGTTACCTTCGCGCTCATCTTTTTTTTTTCGTCCCATTTTCTACGCCAGCATTAATGGCCACAGAAGCTGGCACAGTATTTATTTTACAATGCGATGATGATGATGTCGATGAGGATGATAATCATAATGTTATGAAGTTCCATCTAGGACTGAGACTGCAAGACAGGGCTGTACTCAACCCTTACTATCATAATGTATCCTGGCATGAACCAGGCCCGAGACATACAGACATCTGCTGTGCTGGTCAGAAGATTTGAGCAACACCCTCAATGACGCATCCGTGAAGTGGATGAGAATCGACTGTGTGGTTCCAGTCTTCCCAATGAGCCCATGGCACGCCCAACTCTGGGTAGGAGCCGGTTAGAGCAGAAAAATCTGACAATGATATAGTTTTGAAGGGACTGATGGGATTTCAACCCGCAACCTTCCAGTGAATAGTCCGTTGCGTTAACCACTATACCACGGCGACTGGTGAAGTCAGATGTTATATGTGAAGCTTTCATGTGATAAGGAATAAAGGTAGGACCAGCAGGAGCAGATATAAGGGCCACAGGACTCTTTCCAATGCTGTGCCCACGGAACACGTGCTTCCAGGATTGGTCTATTTCACCTGAAGACCTTCATCAGGCTCTGAAGACAACTCTGCCCACTCGTCCATTAGATCATTGGGAGAGTCATCATCATCATCATCATGATCGTCATCATCATCACCGCCATCACCATCACCATCACCACCACCACAACCACCACCATCATCATCATCATCATCATCATCATCACCATCATCACCACCACAACCACCACCACTATCATCATCATCATCATCATCATCATGATCATGATCATCATCATCATCATCATCATCATCAATATCATGATGATGATCATCATCGTGATGATGATCTTCATCATTGTCGTCGTCGTTGTCGTCATCATCGTCGTCGTCGTCATCATCATCGCCATCACCATCACGTATCACTTAATGCAATTTCAACTGATTCTTCTGCTTGTCTTTTGTCTTGTCGACTGTTGTTGTTGTGGGTTGCACATGTCTAGAGTTTTCTTCACAACTTTGAGATAGGTGGATAATTTTAAGTATCTGGGAACGGTCATCTCGCCAGACGGCAAATGCACATCAGAAATAGGCAGCAGAATCGGCCAAGCCAAAACAACATTCACGAAGATGAAAAACATTCTTACCAACAATTGTTTATCAATGAACATCTCGAAGAGAATTCTTGAATGTTATATAGAACTGATTCTGCTGTGCAGTTGTGAGGCGTCGACAGTCAACACGCAAAGTCAGAACAAAACTGGGGCAACTGAAATGTGGTTTCTCAGAAGAATATTGAGAATTCCATGGACAGCAAAGAAAACAAACGAGACAGTCTTGAAGGAGGCAGACACGAGAAGATCATTAATATAGAAGATTAGGAGAAGACAAGCAACATTTACAGAACATATTATGAAGAAAAGGGAATTAGAACACCTGGTCACAACCGAAAAGCTGGAGCAAAAGAGAACACCAGAGACAAAATACTGGACGGACTTGCAAGGCGGCCGAAGGCAGAGAGGGTGGGAGTTGTACTTGCAGCAGCAGGGAATAGATTCGTGTGGAGGGCCATGGTCACCAACGCCATGCGGCAGGGCACATGATGATGATAATGAGACTTTTCTTTGTATTTTTGTCACGTGTGTGTGTGTGTGTGTGTGTGTGTGTGTGTGTGTGTGTGTGTGTGTGTGTGTGTGTGTGTGTGTGTGTGTGTGTGTGTGTTTTTGCGTGTGTTTGTGTTTGTGTGCGTGTGTATTTGTGTGTGCGTGTATGTGTGTGCTTGAGTGTTCGTTTGTTTGTGTGTGTGCGTGTATGTGTGTGCTTGTGTGTTCGTTTGTTTGTGTGTGTGCGTGTGCGTGTGTGGCGTCAGAGTTGGGAGGCGATTGATTGGCTGATGGTGAGGCATGTTAGTCTGGGTTCCACCCAGTACCCTCAAGTGTTTCTTGTTAACAGAAGAACTTAGTACAGAACAGGATGTACTGAACTACCTTCAAAATATAAAGAGCGTGTCTGTTTGTTATTTCCTTCCAGACTGATTTAGAAGAACACAGCTCGTACTGAGCTAGGCTTTAATGTAAACAGCATGAATCATATCATTCACGTTTAACTGTTTGGAATCTAGAACTTGGCAATACAAGACATGGTTGAGAACAAAACGCACTAAAACACAATCCAACACTTGAAAAGCATGTACTTTCATCATTTCGTTCTAAAGCACAAGGACCATTCTAGAGACATGTGGGCCTTCTTTGAAAAATAATCAATGCAGCGTTCTCCCATTTTGAAATTATCAGGTTAAGTTAACACGTTAAGTTAACAAAGCCAGCCTATGGTAATCACCACAGACAACGAAATAAAAATTATCTGGCCTTTGACAAGTTCCATTCATTTGATTGCTCGGCTAAAGCCCGAAGCAAGTAATTATATCCATTGTCAAACAGAAAGACGTTTGCAATTATTAAACAACCATAATTATGTAAACTTCAAGCTTGTTGATGTCCTGTGTTACTGTTGCTGATGTATCCGAAGATGAAAATGTTTATAATAAACAATTGTTTAAACAAATCACCATCTTCTTGGGGCATAGCTTGCGATGGCAGACTGAACCAAGAAGCACAGACGCGTTGACACCTCACGTGTGATCTAGTTTACCGTTGACACAGTCGTTTGTTTGGTTGTGGTTTTGCTGGGGGTGTCGTTGGTACCATGTCTGCCGAACAGAGTCCAGAAGGTCTGTCTATAACGAGAGCCCATGATGTAGTAGACAACAATGTTGAAGGTGGCATTGATGTAAGATATAATGTTAAGAAGAAAAATTCCTATGGCAAACATATTATGGTATTTTCTTCCATTGTTCAGTTCTGGCACAAAGAGCAATAGAACTCTGAACTTGTGACATTAGTGCATATGAAATTCATTCCAAGCACAGAGACGTCGTCTTGAGAAATTGAAATGGAAACTGAAACTAAATGTATCTTCCAGCCAAGAGAGGGGATGGGATGGTCAATATTGTCAAAGGCAGCAGAGAGATCTAAAACAACAAGTAGAAAAGTTTGGCCACAGTCAGCTGCAAGGAACAAACAATGTATACTGTGAACGAGACCATTGTTGGTGTTGTAATCAGAATGGTAAACTGATTGAAAAAGATGATAAAAATTGTTGGCTAAGAGAGAATAATTTAGCTGTTTCAAAACTTCTTTCTCAAGGAACTTGGAAAGGAAAAGCAAGTTGGAGATGGGGTGATAGTTTTTGAGAGTGTTGGATCAAGATTATTCTTTTTCAGCAGAGCTCAGACAGTGGCTGTTTAGTGGGAAGATAGGAAAATCCACTGAGAAGAGAGTATTTAATGATATCCTGCAAGAAATGTCCTTTAAGGCGTGCGAACTCGACCCCATATCTGCCTCTGTTTTTTCTCACACAAACAGGTCCATGGCTTCTTCCATTCATAAGGAATATCAATAATTTTTGTTTAAAAGGCATATTAATTCAATTTTTTAATTGAATTGATATGCTTTATGAGTGGAAGAAGGTACGGACCAGTTTGTGAAAAATATACAGGCAGATATGGAGTTGAGTTCACGCGTCTGAAAGGACATTCTTTCAGGATGCTGACAATCAGAACTTCAGAAACTGGTTGAAATTCAGTTAGTGAGATGACTGTGAATAAAAGATCAGGAATGATGGATGAAAATAGATTTTGTTAAGCGTGGCTTG
The DNA here is from genome assembly GCA_030674185.1 of Monoplex corrugatus. Lineage (NCBI taxonomy): Eukaryota > Metazoa > Mollusca > Gastropoda > Littorinimorpha > Ranellidae > Monoplex > Monoplex corrugatus. The sequence continues at coordinate 133,904,704 of CM060306.1, read as the reverse complement.
AATAATATTAATTTTGGAAGAATAAAAAGTTCAAAAAAATATCTGAGAGATTTAGACGACTGGTGTTAGAAGGAAGTGGAATTGACTGAGTAGTACCTAACAGATCAGATACACAGTACAAACGTTTTGTAGTTGTAGATTCAAGGATCTTTCAAGATTATTTTCGTAACTCTGTTCATATGCTTTCCAAAAACTCTGTGAACTAACTACAAGTTTAGATACCTGTATTTTATGTGTGTACCAACGTGCAGATGGGAGATCAGGCAGAACAGTGACGGTTTGGGGTGCTCTTGGTTTCGCTTCATGTAATATATACAGCAAGGAAGATGACTGTGTGTTTTTACCACATGTAACACATGTGATTAGCCCTGATATGGCTCCTTGCTGTTGGCTGGGCTTTAAACAACAATAACAATAAGACATGTGAGGAGTGAGATGTTTTCCTGTTTTCTCGTATCATCACAAATCCGTTTAATTGGCAAGCATTATCCAATTCTAATGGAAGACGAGAAGCTCCTTTGTTAGATAAACAAGACGGGTTGATGGAAAGGTGGTGGTGACAAGAGTCATGACATGTGATAAACCTGTCACTTTGAGGTGCCTACAATGAAACAACGACAATATCATCACTGCGACACACAACATTCACATATGCTGTGTTGCTGGGCGTTGATTAAACTTGCTTGTGACTGTTCAAAGAACACCTATCAACGGTAGCATGTGGACTATAGTCTGACGGTTTGAAAACACTGGCGTTGTGAGCGTATATATATATGGCGAAGGTGAGTGGCAATCTAATGGCAAATGGTTGAGAATGATGAGAAGTGAGAGGGACGGGAAAATTTGAGATACCCATTTCATCAATTGGATTGACACAATCACACCCCAATAAAAAGTCCAGGTCAGTGCACTTACTTAAATCAACATGTCGAAAAATGTAAAACAGTGAAACTCATACTGCAGTGCTCACACCAGCATGTGAGGCCTGTGACCCAGTACAAAGACAAATTGTTAAATAGCCTTAAATGTCAACAGTAATGTCTCTGAAACATTGAATTTTTGAAAACGTCTCAAGGGTAACTGGTAAAATAAATTACTACAATGGCTGCATTATAAGGAAGACTTGGAAAAACTACACAAGTGTGTGTGTGTGTGTGTGTGTGTGTGTGGTGTGTGTGTGTGTGTAAGTCTGTGTGCGTGCGTGCGTGCGTGCATGTGTGTGTGTGAGTGTGTGTGTGTGTGAGTGTGTGTGTGTGTGTGTGTAAGCCTGTGTGTGTGTGTGTGTGTGTAAGTCTCTCTGTGTGTGCGTGTGTGTATGTGTGTGTGTGTGTGTGTGTGTGTGTGTGTGTGTGTCACGCTTAAGCTTCAACCTCCTCTAAATCTACCAATATCACCCCACCAAACAGACAGACTCAAAACACCACACAATAATCTTTATATATACAAAGAAAATTTCCCTACCTACTTCATCCTGCAACTATGGAATGTAGGTGTATCTGTTCTTCTGAGATATGAAATGATTTTACCATTTAGTTTCAGTAATGAAATAACATTTTATCTTTTGAATGAGTTACAAACAATACATATACATCCACAAGAAACAGAGAGACAGGCCAGAAAGAGAGAGAGAGAGAGAGAGAGGAGAGAGAGAGAGAGAGAGAGAGAGAGAGAGAGAGAGAGAGAGGAGATGTTAACATTTCTCTTCTAATAAGTAGAATTTCGTGAACGAAATCAATAATGCAATGGAGAGTGTAGTTGAGGATGCATTCAGTAGTGACAGAGAAAATCCCAATGACTTCTCAAAATTGGAAATTTAGAAAATCAGATCTGCTTTTCTTGGATGACTTTTCATTGAAAATAAGATCGAAGACAACTTGATCCCAACAATGATAACAAGGAAAAAATAGAGATAAAAAGAAGAAAACAACAGATATTGATTTTGAAGATTAGGATTCTAAAGATTCATTGAATAGAAAGAAAGAAAGTAAGAAAATAATAACGTGAGGTAGTGCTATTAAAAGAGAAAAAATGCAGATGCAGGGGACACTACTTCTATGCAAAGCAAGATGGGTAGCTGTAGGTGACAGAAGCTGAAAATCATATTTATGGTCTCGAAATCAGAAAAGAAGAATTTTTATTAGCAAGGAAATAACAAATATACTCTCGGCTCTGGCATCAAGTGAGCGAGACAAATGAGATCATCAGAATCGTAGAACACTTTCATACAAATTTATACAGAAAGAAAGAACTAGATCACTGACAATTACATGGTATTGTTGACATTGATATGGCCTAATATCTTAAGAGAAACGAATCACATGAGGGTAAAATTTCTTTAGATGAAGCAAGAACTAGAAAAACCACGAAAAACAGAATCAGAACGCGTATCTAATACAACCAGACAAGCCAGGCTAAACTTTTCAGTCACCTGGCCGCTGTCAAGCATAAACATAATATTGCTAGAGAACAAACACCAAATACAAACATTGGGAGAAAACACTAAAACTTCATTCCTGTTTCGTCCAGTGGGATAAAAAGGAGTCCATGATTCATGTCAAGATTTTTCAAATGTGTTTGGTATACACTGGCTGTTATATCATTTGATGAAATTATACAAAGCGAACTCCTAACAGAGCAAAAAGATATAGTTATTTTCGTACTCCAATAAGAGACAAATTAAGAGAATTGATAAACAAACGGAGACCAATTACACTCATTAAAAAAGACAACTTCAGAGTGTATCGCAAATGTGCAGAAATCGGTTCTAGTTTTGTTGCAGATAGACTTACTGATAACAAAATTTACTTGATTTAGGACATAATCAGTCATCTAAACAACAACAAATCTTCTTGTACTGTTTGTGCCTTTCGATTTTGATGCCTTTGACACAGACGATTTGGATTTTATGCTTAAAGTTCTTGATGTTTTTGAATTCAAGCCAGAGATTTGTCAAAGGACCAGGGTTTTTGTTATAATAATAAAACATCAACTGTTTCGTTTCATCACCAGGTTTACTAATGGGTTCTATTCAAAAAGGCTGCAAACAGTGATGGAGGATCGTTTGATGAAATTGTCTGCTCAACTGATTGATTTGGGAATACAAATCATTTTCTTTTAAAGGCTGGGAAACCAATGCTCTATGGCTTGACAGCAGTCTGGTTGCTTCATCTGCGCAAGCAACAGAATCCATGAAGATTGAAGATACTAGGAATCTGGTTCACTAATGATCTAACCACTATAACTAACCAATTTTCGTGAAAGATTTTCTTAAATTAATGCACCATATACAGCATGGATCACGAGACAAATAACATACCACTTGATACAATAGCAGTACTGACAATTGATATTGTCTAAAATCGTCTGTTTGAGCTTGCCATATCGTAGAGCTTATGCCATGGTCATTTTCGATCTTATCCATCTCATGACGCATGTGGCTTTAGTGAATATGGAATTTATTCTTAGTACATGGACTCCATCTGAGAAACTGAAAAATTGAATACTCTATGTTTAGGGATCGTATTACTAAACCCAGCAGACAACCTGATAGACATGATGCAAACAATAATGGTCCCATTTACGTGGAACAAGAAAAGAGATAAAGTAATGAAAAACTAGCGTAAAACGAGCGAAGCACGGCCAAGAACGCCACAAGAACTTAGGGCAGAGTCACCATTTTTATAACAAAAACATAAAACGCTGTAAAACAAAGCATACGTTTATATGAGAATTGGGTCAATAAGAAGAGTGGTTTTGTCAGAAAAATGATTTATTCAGATCGTGCTTTTTTTATCTTGTAAAGTATTCAAATCCAATTGCAGAAAAAAGTAGTATCACCTACGCAGGTGTCGTGTAAGTAGCGAAGTATTATTCACAAAAAAAAGGAAATGTACGTTTGGAATAAGGCACATGAATAATGATTTGAAAAAAAAAGTACACTTAAATTTGTTTCTAAATAGAGAAGCCCAATCACCAAAATTATTAACTGAGAATGAAACTACACCTACATGTTGTTATGACTGAGAGAGCAAATTTATAAAGAACTTGAACGTAGTATAATATTTGAGACAATTTCAGAAATAAAAGACATAAAACGTGCGTGGTTTCAAATTATATTAACTCAACGCAGATTGGAAAGAAATGATCTTTTTGTGCAAATGGTCCTAGAAGTAATAACGCCTCCTCGTTTCGTAGGAATGAATGGGGAAGTTTGCAACACATGTTTTGGGGATTTAGAATGGTGTATCCTTCTGTCACAACGCCAAAGAACTCTGTATGACGTTTACCACAATTTTACATCTATAAAATCCACTGAACACAACTGTTTTGTTTATATGCTTCACTACTGTTTGATCAGGGAACATTTCAGACCTAATCACAAATCATGCAAGAACCAGAAAAAACACGAAAGACGAATACGAACGCGTATTGAATACAACCAGACAAGACAGGCGCAAATTTGCGGCAAATTTTCGGCCAACTGGCCTTTGTCAAGCGTAAGATTACAAACAAACAAACACCAGATACAAAACTTTTGAGAAAAAGACTGAAACGTCCCTGCTGCTGTGTCCTATGTGAGAAAAGTCAGGAAAGTTTCAGTCTTTTTCTCAAAATTTTTGTATCCAGTGTTTGTTTGTTTGTAATC
>CM060306.1:133860059-133897559 GCA_030674185.1 Monoplex corrugatus | reverse complement strand
CCGTCAATGGCGATCCTCTAAACGTGTAGTTCATTCACGGCTTTTTTTTTCAAGCATGCGAAACAACCACGAAAATGAATTTGAAAGTTAAAACTGACTTCTATTGCACCAGATCCTTGAACATGCAAGTACAAAACGCCCATTCTGTGTCATGTCTCATTTGCGGGTGCTACTAAATTATTTCATTTCTATTTCCCTCTAACATCAGTCCTCCAAATCTCCCAGAGACTTTTCCCACTTTTTTTCTTTTTTTCCAAAATGAATGAGCTTTGAGCTAAGCCAGACAAAACGTCTTTCCTTCCATTTCATTCTGCTCCTCCACTCATAGGCATCCCACTCAGTGAATTTCAATCAGTTTCTGAAAGTCTGATTGATGGCATCCTGAAAGAAATGTCATTCAAGTCTTCTGACCGTGATCCTATAGCTGCTTTTTCTTTTCACAAACACTACCTGTGCTTAATCTATCCTTTATGCGTATCATTAACACCTCTTTTCTCACTGGAATTGTCCCATCTTTTCTCAAAACAGCCACTGTTCGACCTCTGCTGAAAAAGAATAATTTCGACTCTAACATTTTCAAATCAGCATCATCCTGTTTCCAATTGCTATTCCTTTCCAAGCTCCTTCAGAAAGTGGTTTTGAAACAATCAATCATCTCTCAGCCAACAACTTTTACCATTTTTTCAGTCAATTTACCGTTGACACAGCACCAAGACTGCTCGCGTTCGCATTATGATTTGTTACTTTTACTCATATTCTTTGAGATATTTCTGTTGCTTTTGACACCATTGACCACCGCATCCTTTTCTCTCAGCTAGAGCACACATTTGGAATACAAGGTAATGGTCTTTCGTGGTTTATGTCATACCTGTCCGACCGCTTTCAGTCAGTCGTGATAATTGAATCTAAACCTCAGCCACTTGCATATACGGTCCACCAAGGATCAGTACTTCGGCCATTTCTCTTTACACTCTACATAATACCACTGGCCATGTCATCAGTCAATACAACATCAATATCTCTATGCTGATGACTCCCAACTCCACAACAGTTTATCCCTGAAAACATGTCAGCTGTTCTTTCTAAAGTCTCTGACTGTTATGATGAGATTCAAAATTGGATGATACAGAATAAGCTTCATTTGAATGAAGATAGACTGATACAATGTTCTTTGGCACGATGGACAAGTTTCCACCATAACAGTTTGTTTTATCCGAGCAGCGGGCAACTGTTGTACTTTCTGATTTGGTCTGGCGCCTGTCTTGTCTGGCTGTATTAAATACGCGTTCTGATTAATTTTTTTCTGGTTCCTGGTTGTTGCTCTTGATCCTCAACTCCCTATGCAAAAATTCATCATCCAATCTTCAGTCTTGCTACCATCAACTGCATCGTTTCAGTTATAGTCGCCGTTATCTGTCAACGTCAGCAGCATCTGTACTTGTGACTTCTCTGATCTTGTCCCCTATCAGTTGTTTTAATTCTCTGCTCTTGGCTTGTCTGCTTCTTCTGTTGCATGTCTTCAGCATATTCAGAATTACGTAGCATGATATTATCTTGCCCTTCGTAAAAGAGACATGATTGTGTCACTCCCTTGATTTACTTTCTCCACTGGCTGCTCGTTTCTCACATAATTTCATGCTAAATCAGTACGATATGCCACAAGTCTCAATGGTACTGCACCCATTTATCTTCGTGACCACCTCTTAATGTACACACATGTTCGACCTCTCCGTTCTGATTCAGATATTAGTTGTTTACAAATTCCTCAATACAAAAGTACCACAGTCGGTTGTTGCTCTTCTTCTGTTGGGTCCATTCGACTGAAGTGAACTTCCTCTGACATCCACTCTGCATTCCTTCAAGTCCAGACATACCTTTCAGTCAGCAGTGATTTCTCCATCTACATGCTCACTCTTTTGGCCCACCCACCCTCGTCCTCACCTTCCAGTTTGCAAGTGCTTTATGCCGTAGAATTTTGGTCGTTATTGAGTGAATGCTTTGGTGAATGATGAGAGTCTGAACTTTGGTTTGATTCTTGCATCACTATGTGGTGCATTATGATTGTCATTCCTGATCTTTTTTAAAACGAGTGTGATTTTCTGTTCAGTCACTGACATACTGTGAGTTCTAACGGTCAGCTGGATTCCATCTAACGCCATGTACCGTGACCTCTGACCTTGAAGGAGCAGAGTAGAGTGGTAAGACTCAGAGCAAGACAGAGAAGGTTAAGATCATCCTTCCCGTCATCTGTGATCTCACCTTCCCTCCAACAAGAACTTTTTCAGTTCCTGCATTTGTGCCAGTCCACCAGGATCTTCTGTCCTGGCTCCCTCCATATACACACCCCTGTCTCTCATGCCTTTACTGCCTTATGGTTCTTCCCTGCCTCACAATACAATGCAGCCTTCTGATTCTCCTTTGTCTTCTGTTTGTCTGTTTAACAAACAGTCTGTCATAATGATAAAACTGACTGACTTTACTGGACTTTATTTGTGAAAGTAATTTATTGGACTGTACATGTATTTTATCGCATTTTTTCCTAAAACAAACCAATTAAATGTCAAGCGGACATGAGCCCCAAATCAAACAATGACACACATTGTTTACAAACATCATTCGTTCCTTGAGATTTCCTCCATGGTGGGATAACTGTCATGTACAAGACTGTGCTGGTATCTCGTCTCTCCTCTGACTCCTTTCCTTTTACATTCTGTCATTTAAACCTTCTGAAATCATACTTCGTACATGTATTGCATGGTCAGTCTGCTATTTTCTCTTGCATTTACCTTCCTCCTCCTAGCCATACAAAACAACCCTTTCCACATTTCACGACGAAATTCAGACTTTTGTTATTACATTTCTGATCAGGGAAGCTCGTCGTTTGTGGTCGGTGATGTCAATAGACAATTTGATGATCAACATGATAGGGAAACCAAGCGCTTGTGTCTTTCTGAATCTAATCAGTCTCTCTCTGCTCGTGGGCTAGCCTACACACAAAAAAGGCCATACTATTGACTGGCTGATCATTTGAAGCACTGATGGAATTGTTACATCAGTCTCAGTCCTGGGCTAATTTCCTTCAGACCATCTTGTCATGTTGTTTTCTGTCACGTCAGTCTGTCTACATCTATATGCCAGAAGTCGACACTGACACGTCGCAGTATGAAATCTATGCTAAAATCTTTGTCTTTTTTCTTAGTCAAACTGTTGATTTTGCCAGTCAGTACAATTTAACCTTGAGCCAGCTTCTAGATGAACGTGACAGCCAGCGAGCCCGTTTTTTCACCACTCGTCTGGATCCTGCTTCACAAATGCTTAAGGATGGCCAGACTTGTAGTGTGTTGAACGTCAGTGGTGGTTCTCTAAACTTTCAGTCAATTCTCAGATTCATTGAGAAGACGTGAAAAAAGTTACAAAAATGAATGTTTTGATCGTTTATTCTTTCCATCTTAATCACATCACTTTTGTGCTTTCTGGTTCATTCAAGAACATGGGTATTGTTCTTGATCCTCAGCTCTCCATGCAAAACTTCATCAGCGAAAATGTCAGTCTTGTTACTTCCCAACTGCAATGTTTCATTTCTATTTGTTGATGTTTTTAACTGTAGCAGCATAAAATCATAAGATTCTCATATCTTGTCTCACATAGATTAGTGTAACTCTGTTTCTTTACTTGGCTGCCTCCTCTGTCACATGCCCTCAGCGTATTCAGAATCCTGCTGCCCGTCTTTGAATAAAAAGGACTGATCTTGTCACTTATTTGTTTTTATTCTTCTGCTTAGTATTTCTTCAAATGCCTATTGATTAACATCAGGAAGACAGTTCTTGAATGCTATATAGAACCGAGAATGTTATACGGTTGTGAGAAGTGGACAGTCAACAAGGAAAGCTAGAACATGATTGAGGCAGCCGAGATGTGGTTTCTAAGAAGAATGTTGAGTTCCATGGACAGCAAAGAAAACAAACGAGACAGTACTGATGGAGGCAGACACAAGAAGATCGTTCATAAGAAAGATTAGGAAAAGACGGCAACATTTATAGGCCATTTTATGAGGAAAGGGGAATTGAAGCATCTGGTCACAACGGGAAAGCTGGAGGAAAGAGAGCACCAGGTAACCAGGGAGAAGATATTGGGCGGGCTTGCAGAGTGGCTAAAGACAAAGAGAGTGGAAGAGGTGCTTGAGGCAACAAGGGATAGAAACAGATGGAAGGCCATGATCGCCAACGCCATGTGGCAAGGCACTTGATGATGATGATGATGCTGCTGATGATAATAAGTATTGTTATGCAAACGATTTCTTACACAATCAACTTGTTCTACTTACTATTGTTAATTAATGGGTATTAGCAAACGTTGTCTCATCTTTGTGACTACCTCTGATTGCACCTAAAACAGACATTTGTGTTTAAAAGAAAAGACCAAAATAAAAAAGATTTGACCATTTGCTGATATTCAGTCCTACAAGCTCATTGATCATCCAGCAATTCCTGTTTTATATATAGGCTGCACTGTTTATATCATTTCAGTGCTTCGTTTTATTGTAAACCTAATGAGGTAATCTATTATAACACAAATGATAAGGGAAGGAATTGACTACTTCGTCATTGATTTTCACAATCAATGTTTCCCTTTTTCTTTACTTCTCTGTCTGTCTGCTCTGTCTCTGTGTGTCTATTTCACTGTCTCTCTTTATCTCTCTGTCTCTGTCTGTCTGTTTGTCTGTCTGTCTGTCTTTCTCTCTGTCTCTCTCTCTGTCTGTCTCTGTCTCTCTCTCCCTCTCTCTGGCTCTTCTCCTTCTGTCTCCTCTCTCTTGCTTGTTTGTTTACTCTCTCATTCTCTTAGTAAGAGTTAGAGAGATGGGGGAGAGAAGGGAAGAGAGAGGGAGGGAGTGAACTAGCGCAGAGAGAGAGATAGATAGAGAGAGTGTATGAGACAGAGAGAGAGGTGCGGTTTAGTCATGTGTAGCTCGTTGTTGTGTGTGTGTTGCATGTTCGTGTGTTGGTTTTTTGTTGTGGTGTGTGGGCTGGCTGGCATGGATGCTTCATGTATGTGTGCTTGTCTGTTTTTCTGTCAGTCTAGGTATACGCGTTTGTCTGTGTATGAGCGAGTGATTAATTAGGATAATGAATGGAAGCGTGGATGGGCTTGCAGTGTGATAATCACTATTGGAAATTTTCCATAACCATATAGTTATTTGTGTTTGTGTGTGTGCGTGTGTGTGTGTGTGTGGTGTGTGTGGTGTGTGTGTGTGTGTGTGTGTGTGTGTGTGTGTGTGTGTGTGTGTGTGTGTGTGTGTGAATATGTTTGTGTCGATATGGTATGTGTGCGTATGTATCTGTTTCTCTCCCCCCCCTCTCTCTCTCTCTCTTCTTCTCTGTGTTTGTGTGTGTGTTTGCGTGTATGTGTGTTTGTTTGTTTGTTTGTTTGTGTTTGTTTGTTTGTTTGTGTTTGTGTGTGTGTGTGTGTGTGTGTGTGTGTGTGCGGTGTGTGTGTTGAAGCACAAACATTATAAACGATCATGTGTATATGCTTGAGTCAATATGGGTTCGGTGATAATGTATTTTCAAGGACCTGAAAATCAGATTCAATTTCTACGTGCTTTTCGACAAAGATTAGATGATGGTATAAGTACAATGATCATACACAGACGACTGAGAGAAATTATATTTCTCAGTCTTTCACATATTACTGCAGTACTAAGCGTTATATTGGCCTTGATGTAGATATTGATCCTTTTCCTCCGCTGTCCAGGTTTTGATGATCTTCAATCAAAGTATCCCACAAAAAATACATAAACTTCCAGATACGTTTCAGCTGGGTCAATTATTAAAGCTCATCTCGCTCAGTTTTTAATGTGGCTACAGAGACAAATTACTTTGTCCAATAATGCAGTTTGTTCTTTGTTGTCAGTTGAATATTTCTTTCGTTACTCATTTCAAGTATCACTTCAGTAGGGTCTGTTGGCCTTGTTGAATACATACTTGAATCGTTAGCCTGCACTCTGAGTCTGAAATATATAAATATAAATGTATACATAAAATATAACATATATGCCCATGGAACACGTGCTTCCAGGACTGGTTTGTTTCACCTGAAGACTTTCATAATTGAAGACAACCTGCTCGATCGCCCATTAGATCAATGGGAGAGTAATCATCATCATCATCATCTTCTTCTTCTTCTTCTTCTTTCTTCTTCATCATCATCATCATCATCATCATCATCATGGTCATGGTTATGGTCATGATCATGACCTTCAACATCAAGATGATGATGATGATCATTATTGTGATCATGATCACCAAATCATCATCATTGTACGTCATCATCGTCGTCGTCGTCATCATCATCGTCGTGTGTAACGCAAAACAAGCCAACCTTACGTATCGCTTGTAACGAAATCAATTCTTGCTTTGACAATTCATCTTTGTCGTTCATTCATTGATTGTTCATCAAAAGCTCAAAGAGAGGAATTGTCCATTGTCAACCAGACAGACTATTGTGGTTATCAATCAACCGTATGTAAGTTTCAAGCTCGATGTGCTGAGTTACTGATGCTAATGTATCCAAAGACGAAACTGTTTCTACTAAACAATTATTTAAACCAGTCACTATCCACTTGGAGCATAGCTTCTGATGACAGACTGAAACAAGAAGCACAGGCCGGGTTGACACCTCACGTGTGTGATCTTACTTTAACGTTGACACAGTCGTTTGTTTGGCTATGGTTTTAATGGGGGTGTCTTTGTAATCTCTCTGCCTAGCAGAGTCCAGAAGGTCTGTCTGTAGCGAGAACCCATGATGTAGTAGACAACAATGTTGAAGGTGGCGTTGATGTAAGACATTATGTTAATAAGAAAACATTCCTGTGGCAAACATGTTATGGTATTTTCTTCCATTGTTCAGTTCTGCACAAAGAGCAATGTAATTCTGAAACAAATGAAGAAAACATTGAAACCTGTAATGGACTTACATCATTAGGACACGTGTAAACATCATTTCTCATTTAATACAAATTATGGAGTGAAATACTTTCAATCAAAGTGAAATAAAAGACAACAGATAGTAGTACATTCTAGCAGATGCAGTGAGACCACAAATACAAACGGACCATCCCTCACAGTACGTTTCAGTTATTAACCACTGGGGTGAATATTTTCATCCTGTACAATCTGATTCTCAAGACCATAATCTCTATGAAATGACATTTTCTAAGTACATCTCAATCCCTTAATCTCTTAAACTGCAGTGTACCTGGTATCATTTTCAAACAAAGAATAACGTCCACGCTAGTAAAGTGGATAAGACATCAGACTTTTGAATGCTAGGTCTTGGTTCGGTCCTGTCTGGTTACCTCCCACATGGTTGGTGATGGGTGAAAGTTTGTTCCTATCTCCAAGGTCAACATTTGGCATTAATAGTTCCTTTCCAATCGATAAATCCACATTGTTCTTCTGCTGCTGCCGCTTTGATTCTGTTCTTTGTCATCATGATTATTCTTAATAGAATCTTTGTCACAAGCTGAGTATATGGTGGAGTTCACATTTCATAGCACCTGTTTTCTTTGGAACCACTACGACAATTGATTTTAATCTATTGTTTGAGGACTTTTCGATGTCATTAATTTCATTTAATAGGACTTTTTTTTTCAATATCAAATTCTTCTAGAAACTCAGTCATTTCTAAACTAATATTGTCCAGTCCTGGGGCTTTTCCATGTTTCAATTTTTTCATCGCTGTTCTAACTTCATCTTTCGTTACTGGTGGTCCTTCAGCGTTCTTTCTTATGATGTGTTCCTCCTTTCTGTTATAGTCAAAAATGTTTCTGATGTACTCTCTCCATCTATTTAATTTATTTTCTCTTTTGGTAATAACCATACCGTCTTTTGTTTTAAGCAACCTTAAGATTTGCATTTCATTTTTCCTGTGAGCAATTTTTGTAACGTTTCTGTACCATAAACGTAGGGCCTGTTTTGTATTGGTCTTCTCTTTCTTTGCGCTTTGTGTCACATGCTGAGCATGACTTCAACTACCAGATGAAGGTACTCCTGTAGAGCCTCTATTAAATTTGTTGCATTTTTTATTGTGTATTTCCATTGTTTACTTTGGATGATATGATGGTTGTTTCCTATTCCCTAGTCTTTCCTGTTCCCACTATTACCCACAAGGCAGTGGGGGCTGCCTGAAATTATTCCCTTAGCCTAAGTCTTTCCTAAACAACCACCAGGCACTGGTGATTTTCTGTCAAGGATTATTCCCTTAGGCTTGGTCTCTCCCAGATAACCACTAGGCAGTGGTGCTCTTTACCTGTAGGTGAGTGTCTGATATGTGAAGTGCTCTGTTACTATGCGCTCATAGCGGGGCTATGTACCTACAGAAAGAGACTTACGCATTTTGTCTCCATTTCACAGAGCTGCAAGCAGCAGTGTTAGTCAACAGTCTGTGGTGAAAGCAAGAGGTGAGAACTTCTCAGTCACCAGCCAAAACACTGGATACATCATATCAGCCACTAAGATATACACACATATCGACATGCGCATATATACTCATGTAGGCACGCGCATGATCACAAACAATTGTTATATTTGTTAAATGTTAAGGAAGATTTTCCTTTGTGTTCACCATTTTATGTCAGGGTCTTTCACCTTAATGTCCACATAAGCTGGTACAATACTGATAATTCGATTATGATGATGATAATGATGATGATGAGAATCATGGTACTGTGACCAGTCCGTACTCTATGCTTATTATCATCTTATATCCTGGTGACAACCAGGCATGAGAGATATGGGTACCTGTGGTGATGGACAGAAGATTTGAACGCTCTCAATGGCGAATTCATGAAGTGGATGAGACTGGACTGTGTGGTCCCAGTGTTCTCAACAAACCAATAACATGTTCAGCTCTGGGTTGAGGATGGATGAAGTGAAAGAGAAAAAAAACAGTGCTTTTTGAAGAGACTGATAGGGATTCAAGCCCACAACTTTCCAGTTGATAATCCGTCATACTGACCACTACACCATGGCAGCTGGTTTCACACGTAGTGTTGTTACAAAAAAGTCAGTCAACTACAGAAGTGCAAAGTTGTCAACACAAACCCATCATTGTGATGAAGTAGTTAGTGACACTGACTGGGAATCCTGAGTTTGAACCCTCAGGAGTCAAAAATCCATGGAGGGATTCGAACGAACGATTGGGATCACACAGTGAGTCTCATCTACTTTGCAAATGCGTCATTGAATGTGTTGTTTATATTTCCTGACCAACACTGCAGATGTAATCTTGGGTCTAGTTTACAGCAGGATAAGTAATGATAGTAATCACAGAGTACACCCCTGTCACACAGTCTCAATCCTAAATGGAACTTGATTACATTATGATAATCATCCCCTTAATTATCACGAAACCATCAGCTATCCAAGCACTGTGAAATTGTCTTGGGTTCTGTAGTCATTAACGCTCTGATCTCTTGAAGATCTCAGTTTTGGCTTCTGTTATTTTTCTGCACTTGAATTAGATTGTGATGTTTAGTGTCAATACTTATAGTGGCTGTGTTTGTAAGGTTGTGGTAGTGATCATCTTGCCAGAGGTCTCTCACTTAGTCTGGGTCTGTTAATGAGCGAACACTGCCTGAAGGGATTTGGCAGGCAGTTTTTATGATAGAGCCATGGACTCGAGATATGATATCTCAAGTTCAGTCCCAGCCTGCAACATTAAAAACTGGTCTGTTCATTGCCCGTCTCAATGTTTCCATCATTCTGGTGGTGTCAGCTTAGTGTTTCAAAAATCCCTCTGCCCTCCCCAATTTCAAGACCTTACCAGCGCTTAGGATTTTGCGAGACCTAGGGAGTCTGCCAGATAATTGTTGGCTGATTTGGGAGGATGACATATGGAACTGTGTGAGTGCGATGAATTCTTAACAAAGTCCAATCTCCAAGCAGCGTCTCCTCTAGAAGTGACGCTAACGTAGTTTGACTTACTTAGCTCCGATGGGATTTCTACCACTGGGGTTTTGGCTGATTGAACTTCAGTTTGGTGAGTGCTGAGCAAGTTGGAATCAACACCACTGAGGCAGCACAGAAGTTGTGAACAAAAAGAAAAGTGCACTATCAATAAAAGTATACTAACATAAATGTGACTGTAGGAGACACATGAAATAAAAGAGAGAAATAAGTCATTCTTACTTGAACAAACTAGACGGAAAGGTACATACAATAAAGAAGATAGAGTTTCCAACCAGCATACGGGTCACACTAATGTCTCGTGCAGACATGCCACCACTGCTAGATGACGTGTCAGCCCGCCATTCAGCAGCCTGACGTAATTTTATCAGTGTGATGGCCGTTGTCGTTACTACAACCACTATCATCACCCACGGAAGACCCAAGCCATACATAAACGCATCTACATAGTCTACAAGCTTCTGGTGACTCTTGTAAAACTCACTTAGACTACCTGTCATAAGTATCATGTCTCTGACAGGATCATAAGCACAGACAAGATAATATCGAGTGGTTACAAGGAACCGAAGTCCTACAACCACAATAAAGACTGCAATGATTATCGCTGTCATGGTAGAAGTACGAAGAATTGTCTGAGATTTGAGTGGCTGCAGGACACAGAAACATCTCTCACTGGCCACGATGGCTGTCAGAACTTGGGAGACCCAGATAAAAGCATATATTCCAGTGACGTTATTGTTTATGATCCATGTAAACGCTGGGCCATGTCTGCAATACACAGCAAGAATACATTAGAAAGATGAAAGAAGATACCTGACGTGAGTATGGAGTTCATAGATTCTATTTAACCAAAGCATCTAACATAACCTTAAGCACTGAAAGTGCTCCCTAGTTTTTCTTTTCTTTTTGTTTTTGTTGTTGTTAATATTCCATGCACTCTATCAGGTGTGATTGCAGCAGGTAAATTACCACCTTTCCCATTATCACGTCATCTTATCCCCTAAAGAAGATAGTAAGTGAAAGCACTGATCTTTCTGAGGTAATTATGAAAAAGACTGATGTTGAAGTAGAATAATTTTACAAGAACATTACCACCAATTTTCTCAAGGAAGCTTAAGATATCATCAAGGGTCAACTTGCTAAACTTGTCAATGAATGCTTGAGACAAAGCAAAACACAGTAAGACTGGAATCAGGCAACAATAATTTTCCTTCATAAGAAAGGTAATTCAAAGGACCTATCCAACTACCACCCCATTAGTCTAAATTGTGTCTACAAGATTTTCACCAAAATCATCATGTACAGAATCTCAAACGTCCTAGAAGAAAACGAACCTTAAGAATAATCCAGTTTCAGAAAAGACTTCTCAACAAATGATCACCCTCACATGACTGGCCAGCCAAGTGATAGAAAAATGCAATGAATACCAAAAGCCTCTCATTATAGGGCTAGTTGACTACCTCAAAGCATTCGATTATGTAGAGATTTGCAAAGTCACTGAAGCAGTCAGACAACAGGGCGTTGATCCAATAAATGTAAAACGTTCTTTGGCACATCTACATATTTGCCAAATCGTTCATCTGGCAACACAAAGATTCTGAGCCATTCAATCTAAAGAAAAGAGTAAGACAGGGAGACACAAACTCCCCTAAATTGTTTACAGCTTGCTTCGAAATAGTCTTCTGCGGTTTTGACCGTCTGAAAAAGGCATTAGAATAGCTGGAAAATATGTCAGTCAGTCACCTCAGATGTGCTGACAACATTATCATCTTTGCAGAGAGGTTCAATAAAATACAAAATATGCTGAATGAAATAAATGCATGCCATAAAGCAATAGGACTCACAGTATACTTGAAGAAAACAAAATAATTATGGTCAACAACTACATTGAAGACCAAGACAGAAAAGTAAAGATCGAACATTAAGAGCTATAGAAAGGGTTGACCATTTCATTTACTGAGGCCAACTCATCTCAACAGAATCCTCCTCCAAAGTTGAAGAAATCAAACGTAGGATAACCCTTGACTGACAAACATTTGGAAGAGTAAGTTCGGTTTTCAAGAATGACAAAATTCCAACTGTTCTGAAATGAAAAGTCTACGACCAATGCATTCTGCCTATAGTCACCTACGATGCACAAACGTAGAATCCAACAACAAAAACTTGCTTTGAGACTAAGAGCTATGATGCGAGCAATTGAAAGAATCATGATAAAGTGCGAGACATCTTGGAAAACATCAAGAAATTGAAATGGAACTGGGCAAGACATCACGCCTGGAAAAAGGACAACCGTTGGACAACAAAAACCACGTTCTGGATACCAAGAGACGGCACTCTCAATAGAGGAAGACAGAAAACTAGATGGAGAGATGAACTAGATGGATTTGACACGAATGTGAGAGGAAAAGCGTTGGAACGAAGTGAATGGAAGCAGCTGGCGAAGGCCTACGTCCAAAAACGGATTTTCAGTGGCTGAAAGATAGAGAGATAGATAATTTTACAAGGACACTTTGTAATGCACTTTTCTTTCAAGGTGGCTGAAAGATAGAGAGATAGATAGTTTTACAAGGACACTTTGTAACGCACTTTCCTTTCAAAGACTTTAAACTTTACTCATCAGAATTTAATGCCTAAGTTCTAAGACATAGGTATACAAATGTTAGTGGTGCTGCTTCTCCAGGTTGAGTCCACAACGTCATTAATACGATTTTGTGTAAACTATTGTTATAGCATCCTATGTGGTCAGTGTCACTGGCAAACCTATATCCAAGGGTGCAGAAGCATATGGAATTATTCAAGATAGACATATGATAGTTATTTGGACGATCTTCTCTAGAGAACTGTTGAACAAAATCACTGATACCATGCACTTGTAGCATACCTTTATTGTGCTTAAAGAAGAAATCTGTTAATTTTCTCCCATATCGTAGAACTTCTCAATTCTAACACAGATTGTTCAACCCATTCAGCTAGCATAGAAGCAGACACAAAGCACAAAATCCGTAAGCTCAGAACGCCGCTTCTATGCTAGCTGAATGGGTAGCGCGAACTGTGTTAGATTTGAGAAGTTCTACAACATGGGAGATAATTCCTACGTGACTCTCAAAAGTTATGTTCTTTGATTAATGCATTGCCTGTCATGACTTGTCACAGGCCATCGTAGAAGATTATGTCAGATACTTCTCAAAGTAATCACAGTCATGATAGAGATTTTATTGTTATTCTTAAGATCATCTGTCTTGATACAACAGTTGAAACTCTGTTCAACTATCTCCTTGCCTGGTCGCTTGTTCTAGCTCACCTCTTCCATAGAAATAAGTTCCTCAGCAAAGATCTGACAGTGATCAGCGACTACTCTGATCATGACTTTAATGTAACAGCTAATGTTGAGACCTCAGGTATTGTCTTCCTCGATGTTTGAGCATCTTCTAATGGTATTGTTCACACCTGAACTGATATGTGCTTATCAATTCGGACCTTAACATGGGATAGCAGGACAGTAGATGTAAACAGAAAGTTATCCATAACTTGGCCTATCTGGATATGACATACAAGCTTCATTATCTAAATAGTCATTGTTATATGTATATCATTCACCAGATATGACCGAATTATCTTTAGTATTTAGGAAAAGTAAATGGGTACTTTTTCACCTGAGATCATTGACTGTTGATTCCAAATATTGGCATACAAGAAACACTCAGTTCTTCTTCTAATGTCAGTAACATTCATACCCAAGTGGCATGAGGATGAAGATGCAAACTGAAAGAAGGAAAAGATCACAAGATATTTGAAAATACGTTTTCATGCTGACTGCATTTATATCAAAATTAAATTTCATATGGAATGGTTGCATATTGACCTCTTTGAGTGTGTCGTGCGGCAAGTCATCTAAAAGAACGTGGTTCAGAAATTGTTTGATCATGGAAACAATGTACATACTCAGACTCACGTTTCTCTGTTGGCAGTGATATGGCTATAAATGTTCTCTACGTGGGTCACCATGTACGTGAAAAGGTGCAGACCATCCGACAGGGACAAGGCAAACAGACAGACGTTGATACGTTCCTTCAATCCCTGCCTGTAGAACACCACCATGTTGATGATGTTAGCAGGAACACCAATAAGAAACGTGACAGGTAAAATCACCAACTCCTTCAGATCTTTTACCAATAGCCTAGTCTCAGAACTGACAATGTTGTCTGAGTTGTTCCAGGGAACAAACACTTGGGGTTGTAGGACAAGACATCCTGAAGGAATCGCTGTACCATTGGGTGAGTATTCTGTCATATTGGCAGTCATAATGCTTGTGTGATGAGGGGTGCTTTTTGTCCTGAAAAGGAATTGATGTCATCATTACAACCATTTGATGAAACTTCTTTTCAACTGAGAATTTCAACCATGAAATCCTCAGGAAAAACCACCTTATTGTTCCACAAGACATGAATTCGTTTGGAGCAAAGGGAACACTTATCACATGTAAAATAACAATTTTCACCAGACGTAAAATGAGCTGCAATCTATCCAGTTTAAAGTTTGGGTGAATAGTTTACTGTAGATATGCTAGCATGTATTGATGTTACTGCAGTTACAAAAACAATAATAAAAGCAGTCTAAAAAAACAGCAATAATTTCATTTGTAAAGTGCAAATATTTTATGCCAAAGAATGTTTGTCACAGTTTAAAAAATGAAGACAGACGTTCGATTGCCAATAATAAAACTCGAGGCGAGGTTTCAGTCCAGAGTTTGTTCCCCATAGAGGAATTGCTTTTCTCCTCAGTTTGACCGGAAAAATCGAACTGAATGTCTAATCTTTCAGAAGGGGAAGAAAAACGAGTTGGACCCGTGTGCCTTCTGGCTGAGCTCACTAAAGATCCCATGGCAATTGAAAATCGTGAAGAGAAGGGCATCGCCTAGCTGCCTTGATATAAAACATTGAAGAGATAGGCTGATTTCCAGGTCCCACTCCTTAAAGACCATTCAGCCTTTTTGCCTTTCTGAAGTCTTGGTAGAAAAATGCGAATATGAATATGAATATGAATTTGAGGCGAGGAAGAGGGGAGGGTCATTGCCCTCATGGTGCTGGCCCCGGGAAAAGATGAGTTCTCTGCCACCTCACTCCCCTAAAACCCCAGGATTATGAAACTATCCGGGTGGGACCTCATGACCTGGCCAACTCATGGGTTAATGTGCAGGCTTAAGGCTTGTGTCATGATCAGTATGGATTTTTTTCCATCACATGGCACTTGTGACGTTGTGCATATGGAATTCATTCCGAGTGCAAAGACGTCATCTTGAGAAACTGAAACTGAAATTTAACCAAATGTTTGTTCCACCCAAGAGAGGGGGAGGGAGGGGTCAAAAGTGTAAAAAGCAGCAAAAAGATTAAAAAACAAGTAAAAAAAATTTGCACAACGCTTTAAAGAAATTATGTCCTTTGATGAAAAATGGTCTTAGAAAAAATAGGCCCCCTCGTTTCTTACAACGAAATGGAGCATTTTTGAAACATATGTTTTGGTGTTTAAAATGGTTTTAACCTGGCCAAGGGCCAAAAAATTTTGTATGACGTTTGCCAAACGTTACCCCTAAAAAACCCATGAACAAAAACATTTTTGTCTAAGTACGGAAATACTTTTTGCCCAGAAAAACTTTAGACTTAATGACAAACCATGCGTGATTTCAAAATCTTTAAATGCAAATACAAAGATGATGTAACACAGATGAATTATTTGTGATAAACCGAATAAGTTTATCCTTTGAGAAACTGTGCTTTAATGAAAGCATACAACACAATTTTAAAGATTGGTGTTTATTACAGTACAGTAAATCCCGAAAAATTTTGTGTGGGGTATTTTTGTACTGTGTTGTAATTCGTTGTAGTGAAATGTAGGGGATGGTAAATGCTTCAATAAACCTTAAATCTGTTTTTTTTGTGCTTTTATCGATGTTTGTGAGTTTTTATCTTTTTTTTTTTGTTTTTTATGACATTTTTTGTTTTTTTTCCCCCCAAAAAAAAGCCAAGAAAAAATTTGAATATTTTCCCAAAAAATCATCAAAAGGTAAAAAAAAGATTTTTTTAAATCCACAAGTGAAATAACGTTCAGAAACCCTAACTTATAAAAACAGTCCAAATGAATTTTCTGAAAAAATTTAAACCCAAAAAAAATGTTGATTAATTATTCAAATTCCCACTTTTTTATAAAAACAAAAATCATGAAAAATAGGTAGCACTAATGCCACGTGTGTTCTGCCTTTTAAAAAAGACAACAGAAATGAAAGATACAAGCAAGATTTTGTAACTTGACAATGGTGGTTCACACCGAAGGTTTATTGTAGGAACGGGGGAACGATCATTCCAACACTCACTCCCATTCAAACAATTTGCTGATACTTTCTGAACCATTGGTGTATGTTTTAGTGGCCCTATAATATTTTTTGGGTTTAGAACGCCCTGCTGTAACGCAAGGGGTCATGGATTTTCCCCTCCGGGGTGAGTTTTTTTTCACACAAGATCTTCCCAGCAGTTTTTTCCCCGGTTTTGGCTTCGCTCTGTTTTATGGTGTTTTCCACTAATTGTATCTGGGGCTTTGGTGCATGTAGGTTTATTCCAAAGCGGGAAAGTTACTTTAAGACGAGTCTGAAATTTTTGATCACATGTTTGGGCCTTTTTGGGGGTTTTTTCTATTTTCTAATTTTTTTATTGTTACCTTTTTCCCCATTTCATTTACATCCCTTGTTTGTTCGTTTTCCCTCTCAAAGTACTGAAAGTCAAGGTTTATCTCGTCATCACACTTATATCCAGGGAAAAAAGAAAATGTGTAAAATAGTAGTCACGAAACAGTAACATCTTTTTTAAAACCCCTGCCTCTGTTGGTAACTACAAACATAACCCCGTATCTCGCGATAAAACTTTATATTTTTTCTCTCAAACCCCCAAATGAATTGAAACGAAAAATTTAAAAAGAATCGTTTTTTACAACGGTATGACCTAGCACGTGGCAGCTTATAATTTGCCCTTTCAGTATATTACATTGATACAAAAGAAAATGGGGCAATAGTAAGATACTGCAAAAATTTTAAAAACAAACAAATTATTCAATAACAAAAAAAAAATGAAGGGAAAAGAAAAATTTTACTAGATGGTTTGAAGCAAACAATGCACAAATTCAAAATTTTTCCCCTTTCCTCTATCCCTCCTTTTTTCCCATCCCCTTTCTTCTTACCCCTCTCCTCTTCCCCTCTTCCCCCTCATCCTCTCCTCTTCCTCACTCCTCTTTCTCCTCCCCTTTTTCTCTCTCCCTCTCCCTCAAAAACTCCTTTTCTCTCTCTCCCTAACTCTCTCTCTCACCTCTTTTCCCCCTCTCCCTCAATCTTCCCCTTTTTCCTTTCCCTTCTCTATCCTCTTCCCTTTTTACTTCTCTTCCTCTCTCCCCCACTCCTTTTCCTCTCTTTCCCCCTCTCCTCTATCTTCCTTTTCCCCCTTTTCCCCCCTCCCCTTTTCTCTCTCTCCCCTTCTTTTTCCCCTTATCTCTTCTTCCCCTCTCCCTACTCCCTTCCTCCTCCCCCTATCTCTCTCTTTTCTCTCTCTCTCCTTTTCTTCCTCTTCCCCCATCTCTTCTCTCTCTCTTCTTCTCCCCTATCTCTCCTCTCTTCTTTTCCCTCTCCCCCTTCTTCTCTTTCTCTTCTCTTCTTTCCCCTCTCCCTCTATCTCTCTCCTCTCTTCTCTTTCCTCTCTCCCTCCTCTTCTCTCTTTCTCTCCCCTTATCTTCTCTTCTTCTTTCCCTCTCCCCCACCTCCCCTCTCTCTTTTCCTCTCCCCCATCTCTCTCTTTTTTCTCTCTCCTTTCTCTTTCCTTCTCCCCCATCTCTCTCTCTCTCTATTCTCTTTTCCTCTCTCCCCCCTTTCTCCTTTTTCTCTCTCTCCTTCCTCTTCCCCCTTATCTCTCTTTCCTCTCTCTCTCTTCTTCCTCTCTCCCCCTATCTCTCTCTTTCTCTCTCCCCTCTTCTTCCTCTCTCCTCTATCTCCTTTTCTTCCTCTCCCTCTATCTCTCTCTTTTTTCTTTCTTCTTCCCTTCCCCCTCCCCTCTCTCTCCTTCTTATCTCTCTCTTCTCTCCCCCTATCTCTCTCTTTCTCTCTCTCCTCTCTCTCTTCCCCTCTCCCCCTTTTCTTTCTTCCTCTCTCCCCCTATCTCTCTCTTTCTCTCTCTTCTCTCTTCTTCCTCTCTCCCCCATCTCTCTCTCTCTCTTATCTCTCTTCCTCTCTCCCCTATCTCTCTCTCTCTTCTCTCTTCCCTCCCCCTATCTTCCTCTCTCTTCTCTCCCTTTCCCCGTCTCTTTCTGTTCTCTGTCTCTGTCTTCTCTGTATTTATTGAATTTTTCTAAAAATTAAAACGTTTGTATACATAAGTATGTGGTTGTGTGTTGTGTGTGTGTGTGGTGTGTGTTTTTGTGTGTGTGTGTGTGTGTTGGTGTGTGTGTGTGTGTGTGTGTGTGTGTTTTTATGTTGTCTTCGCTAACAAAAAAAAAAAACAACAAAAAAAATAAATAAAAAAAAAAAAAAAAAAAACGAAAAAACAACAACAGTAAAAGTTGAGAATAGTGAACACCACCAAATTGCATTCGCTTGTGAAATTGCGTTATCATAGTCTTTTTACAGCGATCATATCAATCAATCTCTCAAAATATCAGCGGCTTCTGACCCTGGTTCTTGAGTTTGTAGAGAAAAACGCAAACCCCCGAGAGGACACGAATTAACGTTCAACTGGAGAGCAGCAACTTTAGTCAGTGTCCGAAAGAATGCCTCAACTTTTCTCTTGTAACAAAGGTTTCGAAAAGAGTGAACGTTGCTAAATGATTAAAATTACATCCCTCCCTCTCCCTCCCCCTCTTTTAATGTTCTCTCCACTCTCCGTCTCTCCCTCTCTCACTCTTCTCTCTCTCTCTCTCTCTCTTGAGATAAGAGTAGCCAACCACGTTCTTGGTGTGTCTGGTCAAACTGAAAATTTTCTCTTGTATTCACGTCCTCTTCCCAACTGTGCAAACAAACTTTATTCTTTCTGTTTTTTTGTTTTTTGTAATGAGTTTGAGTCTCTCCTGGGATACTATACTCTAAGATCAGGAAAGCGTGTCATTCTTGGCGATGTCAGTGTACACTTTGATGTTAAAGTTGACTGGGAAACCAAGGGCGTGTGCCTACTCTCTGTCTAACCTCAATTTGTGGACTAGCCCACACAAATCGAAAAACATATTATTGACTGGCTGATCGTCTATAACACCTATGAAATTGTTACGTCAGTTTAGTCCTAGACCAACTTCCTTCAGACCATTCTGTTTATTTTCACTCTGTCTGTCTAACTGTGCACTGAAGCAAACTGTCATCCATTACAACCTTTAATCTCTCAACGTTAAATCTCTCATCTGAAAATTGTAAATCGTCTCTACTCTCTTTCTAATTTCTCCCATCCTGTTAGTCACTACAATACAGTCTTGCACCAGAATTTACAACCCCCAAACATCCTATTCTACTAAAACGCCCATCTGCATCCTGGTACACAAACGAAATAAGGGTAACTAAACAAGCTCGCAGACGTGCCGACCGTCAATGGCGATCCTCTAAGCGTGTAGTTCATTCTCAGCTTTTTTTTCAAAAATGCGAGAAACAGCCACAAAAATGATTTCAAAAGCTAAAACTGACTTCTATTGCACGAGATGCTTGAACATACAAGCACAAAACGCCCATTCTCTGTAATGTCTCATTTGCAGGTACTACTAAAATCATTTCATTTCTATTCCCCCTAACATCAGTCCTCCAATCCCCTAGAGACTTTTCCCACTTTTTTTTCCTTTTTTCCGAAATTAATGAGCTTGAGCTAAACCAGACAAACCTCTTTTCTTCCATTTCATCCTGATTCTCCACTCATAGGCAATCCCAACAGTTTCTGAAAGTCTGATTGACGCATCCTGAGAGAAATGTCATTCAAGTCTTGTGACCATGATCCTATAGCTGCTTTTTCTTTTCACAAACACTACCTGTGTTAATTTATCCTTTATGCGTATCATTAACACCTCTCTTCTCACAGGAACTGTCCCATTTTCTCTCAAAACAGCCACTGTTCGACCTCTTCTGAAAAAGAATAATTTCGACTTCTAACATTTTCAAATCAGCATCACCCTGTTTCCAATTGCTATTCCTTTCCAAGCTCCTTCAGAAAGTGGTTTTGAAACAATCAAACAATCGTCTCTCAGCCAACAACTTTTACCTTTTTTCAGTCAACTTGCCTTGACACAGCACCAAGACTGCTCGCGTTCGCATTATTTGTTTCTTTTACTCTTATTGTTTGAGATCTTTCTGTTGCTTTTGGCATCATTGACTACCACATCCTCTTTTCTCAGCTAGAGCACACATTCAGAATACAAAGTAGTGGTCTTTCGTGGTTTATGTCATACCTGTCCACTGCTTTCAGTCAGTCGTGATAATTGAATCTAAACATCAGCCACTTGCATATGGGGTCCCCCAAGGATCTGTATTTCGGCCATTTCTCTTTACACTCTACATAATACCACTGGCCATGTCATCAGTCATTAAACATCAAATATTTCTATGCTGATAACTCCCAACTCCACAGTTTATCCCCTGAAAACATATCAGCTGTTCTTTCTAAAGTCTTGACTGTTATGTTGAGACTCAAAACTGGATGATACATAAGAAGTTACATTTGATTGGAGATAGACTGGAACAACGTTCTTTGGCACAATGGACAAGTTTCCAAGATAACAGTTTGTTTTATCCAACTAGTGGGCAACTCTGTTGTACTTTCTGATTTGGTCTGGTGCCTGTCTTGTCTGGTTGTATTGAATACGGTTCTCATTAATTTTTTTCGGTTCATATGCAAAAGTTTATTACCCGATCTTCAGTCTTGTTACCATCAACTGCATCGTTTCTGTTCTACTCGCCGTATCTTTCAACTCTAGCAGCATCTGTACTTGCGACTTCTCTGATCTGTCTCACATCAGTTAAAATAAATCTCTGCTCTTGGCTTGTCTGCTTCTTCTGTTACACGTCTAAGCATATTCAGAATTATGTGGCCTTCGCCCTTCGTAAAAAGAGACATGGTTGTGTCACTCCCTTGCTTTACTTTCTCCACTAGCTGCTCGTTTCTCACAGAATATCATTCTAAATCAGTACAATATGCTACAAGTCTATCAATGTACTGCACCTATTTATCTTCATGATCACCTCGATGTACACCCATGTCCGACCTCTCCGTTCTGCTTCAGATATTAGTTTACAAATTCCCCAATACAAATGTGTCACAGTGGGTTGTTGCTCTTCTTCTGTGTCTGGTCCATACAACTGAAAGGAGCTTCCTCTGTATCTCGACTGACATGTACTCTGCTTTACTTCAAGTCTAGACATACCTTTTTGTCCAGCAGTGATTTCTCCTCTACGTGCTCACTTTTTTTGCCCCTACCCCCACCCCAACCCCTTCGTCCTCACCCTCCGGTTTGCAAGTGCTTTATGCCCTAGAATTTTGGTCTTTACTGAGTGAATGATTTGGTGAATGATGAGAGTGTGGTATTTGCTTTGATTCTTGCATCACTATGTGGTGCCTTATGAATGTCATTCATTATTTTTAATACGAGTGTGGTTTTCTGTTCAGTCACTGACATACTGTGAGTTCTAACGGTCAGCTGGATTCCACCTATGCCATGTACCGTGACCTCTGACATTTAAGGAGCAGAGGAGAGGGGTAAGACTGACAGCAAGACAGACAAGGTTAGGATTGTCCCTCCCGTCATCTGTGATATTTCCTTGCCTTCAACAAGAACTTTTGCAGTTTCTGCCATTTGTGCAAATACACCGGGATCTTCTGTCTTGGCTTCCTCCATATGCACGCCCCTGTCTCACATGCCTTTGCTGCCTTTTGGTTCTTCCCTGTCTCACAGTCCAGTGCGGCCTTCTAATTCTCCTTTGTTTTCTGTTTGTTTAACAATCAGTCTGTCATGATGATAAACTGACTGACTTTATTGGACTTTATTTGTGAAAGTAACTTTACTGGACTTTACGTGTACTTGATCCCATATATCTGAAACAAACTTAGTTAAAAGTCAAGTGGACACGAGCCCAAAAATTAAACAATGACACCATTGTTTACAAACATCATTCTTTCCCTTGAGATTTTCCTCCATGGTGGGATAACTGTCCTGTACAAAGACGTGCTGGTATCTCATCTCTCCTTTGACTCCTTTCCTTTCACATTCTGTCATTAAAACCTTCTGAAATCATTACTTCGTACATGTATTGCAGGTCAGTCTGCTATTTTCTCTTGATTTACCTTCCTCCTCCTAGCCATACAAAACAACCCTTTCCACATTTCACGGCGAATTTCAATTTTGTTATTACATTTCTGATCAGGGAAGCTCGTCGTTTGTGGTCGGTGATGTCAACAGACAATTTGATGATCAAATGATAGGGAAACCAAGCGCTTGTGTCTTTCTGAATCTAATCAGTCTCTCTCTGCTCGTGGGCTAGCCTACACACAAAAGGCCATACTATTGAATGGTGATCATTTGAAGCACTGATGGAATTGTTACATCAGTCTCAGTCCGGGCTAATTTCCTTCAGAACATCTTGTCAGGTTGTTTTCCGTTGTCTGTCTACACCTGTATGCCTGACATGTCGCAATCTGAAATCTACGCTAAAATCTTCGTCTTTTTTCTTAGTCACAATCTTGATTTTGCCAGTCAGTACAATTCAGTCTTAAGCCATCTTCTAAATGAACGTGACAACCGGCAACCCGTGTTTTATTTGACCATCCGACTGCATCCACTGCACAAATGCCTTAAGGATGGCCAGACTTGTAGTGTGTTGAACGTTAGTGGTGGTCCTTTAAACCCTCAGTCCATTCTCAGAATCATTGAGAACAGTGAAAACAGTTACAAAATCAGTGTTCTTTCCATCTTAATGGCATTACTTTTGTATTTTCCGATTCATTCAAGAACATGGGTATTGTTCTGATCCTCACGCTCTCCATGCAAAACTTCATCAGTGAAAATTTCAGTCTCGTTACTCTCAACTGCAACGTTTCGTTTCTATTGTTGATGTCTTTTAACTGTAACGGCATAAAATCCTATGGCTTCTCATTTCTTGTCTTACATAGATTAGTTTGATTAAACTCTCTGTTTTCTGACTTGGCTACTTCTTTGTCACATGCCTCCAGTGTATTCAGAATCCTGCTGCCCATCTTTGAATAAAAGGGGCATGATCTTGTCACTCCTTTGCTTTATTTTCTGCTTAATATTTGTTATTTAAACGATTTGATTTTACAAAATCAACTTGTTCTATTATATTGTATTAATGGATATTGCAGCTGTATATCTTTGTGACCCACCTCTGATTGCACCTAAAACAGACATTAATGCTTAAAAGAAAAGACCAAAATAAAATAATGACCATTTGCTGATATTTAGACCTACGAACTCTTTGATCATCCAGCAATTTCTTTTTATATATAGGCTGCACTGTTTATATTCCTTCAGTGCTTCGTTTTATTGTAAACCTAATGAGGTAATCTTTATAAAACAAATATAAGGGAAGGAATTGACTACTTCGTCATTGATTTTTACAATCAATGTTTCCCTCTTTCTCTATTCTCTATCTGTCTGTCTGTCTGTCTCTGTGTGTCTATCTCACTGTCTCTCTTTATCTCTCGTCTCTGTCTCTTCTGTCTGTCTCTCTGTCTGTCTTTCTCTCTGTCTCTCTCTCTGTCTCTGTCTGTCTGTCTCTCTCTCTCTCTCTCACTCTGGCTCTTCTCTTTTGGCTTTTTTGTTTGTTTACTCTCTCATTCGCATTCTCTTAGTAAGAGTGAGAGAGATGGGGGGAGAGAAGGGAAGAGAGAGGGAGGGAGCGAACTAGCGACAGAGAGAGAGAGAGAGAGGATGGAGAGAGTGTATGAGACACAGAGAGAGGTGCGCGTGTATGTGTATGTTTCATGTGTTATGCTTCTCTGTGCGTGTGTGGTGTGCGTGCGTGTGTGTGTTGTGTGTGTGTGTGTGTGTGTGTGTGTGTGTGTGGTGTGTGGTCGGTGTGCGTACGTGCATGGATGCTTCGTGTATGTATGCTTGTCTGTTTTTCTGTCAGTCTAGGTATACGCATTTGTTTGTGTGTGAGCGAGTGATTAATTAGGATAATGAATGGAACGTGGTTGGGCTTGCAGTGACATTGATTAAAATCACTATTGTAAATTTTTCATAACCATATAGTTATCTGTGTGTGTGTGTGTGTGTGTGTGTGTGTGTGTGTGTGTGTGTGTGTGTTGTGCGCGCGCGCGCGTGTGTGTGTGTGTCTGTGTGTGTGTTGTGTGTGTGTGTGTGTGTGTGTGAATATGTTTGTGTGGGTATAGTATATGTGCGTGGTTTGTTTCTTTTCTCTCCTCTCTCTCTCTCTCTCTCTCTCTCTTCTCTCTGTTTGTGTGTGTGTTTGCGTGTATGTGTGTGTGTTTGTTTGTTTGTTTGTGTGTGTGTGTGTGTAAGTGCGTGCGTGCGGTGCGTGTGTGGTGTGTGTGTGTGTGTGTGTGTGTGTGGGTGTGTGTGTGTGGCGTGTGTGTGTGGTTGAACACAAACATTATAAAACGAATATGTGTATATGCTTGAGTCAATATGGGTTCTGTGATAATGTTTTTTCAAGGACTTGAAAATCAGATTCAATTTCTACGTGTTTTTCGACAAAGATTAGATAATGGTATAAGTACAATGATCATACACAGACGACTGAGAGAAATTATATTTCTCAGTCTTTCACTATTACTGCAGTACTAGCGTTATATTGGCCTTGATGTAGATATTGATCCTTTTCCTCCGCTGTCCAGGTTTTGACGATCTTCAATCAAAGTATCCCACAAAAATACATGAAATTCCAGATACGTTTTAGCTGGGTCAATTATCAAGCTCATCTCGCTTTGACTCTGTGAAAAAAATCAGTTTTTAATGCGTCTACAGAGACAAATTACTTTGTCCAATAATGCAGTTTTTTTTGTTGTCAGTTGTTAATCTTGTTTTTTGATGTAATTGAATATTTCTTTCGTTACTCATTTCAAGCATCACTTTAGTAGGGGCTGTTGGCCTTGTTGAATACATACTTGAATCGTTAGTCTGCACTCTGAGTCTGAAATATATAAACATAAATGTATACAAAAATATAATATATATGCCCCATGGAACACGTGTTTCCAGGACTGGTTTGTTTTACCTGAAGACTTTCATAATTGAAGACAAGCCTGCTCGATCGTCCATTGGATCAATGGGGAGAGTACATCATCATCATCATCATCATATCTTCTTCTTCTTCTTCTTCTTTTCTTCTTCTTTTTCTTCTTCTTCATCATCATCATCATCATGGTCATGGTTATGGTCATGATCATGACCTTAAACATCATGATGATGATCATGATCATCATCGTGATCATGATCACCAAACTCTTCATCATTGTCATCATCGTCGTCGTCATCATCATCATCATCATGGTCATGATCATGATTATGATCAACACAATTATCATCATGATCATCATCATCATCGTCGTCGCTGTCATCATCATCTTTATCACTATCACGTCGGCTGTTGTTGTTGTTGGTTGCACTGTCTAGATTTTTTTCACAACTTTGAGACAGGCACAAATTTGAGATGTGTTGATAATTTTAAATGTCTGGGAATGGTCATCTCACCAGATGGCAGATGCACATCAGAGATAGCCAACAGAATTGGCCAAGTCAAAACAGCATTCAAGAAGATGAAAAGCATTCTTACCAACAAATGTCTATCAATAAACTTCAGGAAGAGAACTCTTGAATTGTTATGTATAACCAATACTGTTGTGTAGTTGTGAGTCGTCGAAAGTCAAACACGCAAAGTCAGAACAAAATTGAGACAACTGAAATGTGGTTTCTAAGAAGAATGTTGAGAGTTCCATGGACAGCAAAGAAAACAACCGAGACCGTCTTGAAGGAGCAAACACAAGGAAATCATTAATAATGAAGAGTAAGAGAAGACATGCAACATTTATCAAACATATTATGAGAAAGAGGAATTAGAACACCTGGTCACAACCAGAAAGCTGGAGGGAAAGAGAACACTGATAGACCCAGAGAGAAAATATTGGACAGAGTTGCAGAGTGGCTGAAGACCGATAGGGTTGGAGATGTACTTGTAGCGACAGGGTACAGATTCGTATGGAGGGCCAAGGTCGCCAATGCCATGTGGCAGGGCAAATGTTGATGATAATGAGAGTTTTCTTCGTATTTTTGTCACGTTTGTTTGTGTGTGTGTGTGTGTGTGTGTGGTGGGTGTGTGTGGTGTGTGTGTGTGTGTGTGTGTGTGTGTGTGTGTGCGCGTTTGATTGTGAGTGTGTGTGTATGTGTGTATGTTCGTGTGTGTGTTTGTGTGTGTGTTTGTTTGTGTGTTGTATGCGTGTGTATTTGTGTGTGCATCTATGTGTGCATGCTTGTGCGTTTGTTTGTTTGTGTGTGTGCGTGAGTGTGCGTGCATATGTGCGTGCGCATGCGTGTGTGGTGCTAGAATAGGGACGTGATTGGTTGTCTTGTGGTGAGGCGTTGTTAGTCTGGGTCTCATCAAGCACCCTCAAGTGTTTTTTGCTAACAGAAGAGCTTAGTGCAGAACAGGATCCACTGAACTACCTTTAACACATATACAGCGTGTTTGTACGCTATTCATTCCAGAATGATGTAGAAGAACACAGCTAACACTGAGCTATGCTTTAATGTAAACAGCATGGATCATTTCATTCAAGTTTAACCATTTTAAATCTAGAACTTTACAATAAAAGACATAAACGAGAACGAAATGCACTAAAACCAAATCCAACACTTGAAAAAAATGTACTTTTATCGTTTTGTTCTAAAGCACAAGGATCTTTCTAGAGACATGTGGGCCTTCTTTGAAAAATAATCAATGCAGCGTTTTCCTGGTTTGAAATTATCAGATTAAGTTAACAAGTTTGTGTGACGCAAAACAAAAGCCAACCTACGTAATCGCTACTGTAAACGAAATCAAAATTACCTTTCCTTTGACAAGTTCCATCTTTGTTCATTTTTCATTCATTTGATTGTTCATCAAAAATGTGTGAGTAGATGTCGCACCAGCAGGCAGCAACAGTGTGTGTGGTGTTTTACAGTGATTTTATCGTGGTTCTATTTGATTTTATGCATTGAATTTTATATCAGTTTGTTGCTTTTAAATCCTGACACACCGGTGATGTAAATATTTTTTTTAAAATTTTGAATATTTTACCAGATAATCTGATTTTAAAGTTTTTATACCTACTTTTCATCATTTTAATTCAGCTGCTCAAGTCGGACATTTTATCTGTGAACTGTGTTTACATTTTAGCCTACTGTGTTCGCCCAACGCTATAGCTTTCCCAAACCTTTGTGTTCTCTGGTTTTAAGTGTTGTGAACTGACCAACCCACACACCAACCTGCAAGTATCTTCCTCTCCTGACTGGCTCGCAATTATGGACCCGTCTTTTATAAAACAAATTGGACTGACACTTTTTAAACACAGCAAGTGCCACCTCAGTGGAGACGTCTACCAGCGCATACGAACACTGGGGCTGTGTCCTAAGCCCCGCACTGCGCGATCCTGTCGTGGTGGACGTCTCCACTGACTTTGGCACAACCTGCCTCCTGCTGTGCCAGTCAGACACCACTTTTCGTCTTCTGCTTCTTCGTCTCCTCCACTGCCCCTGCACTGACCTTGCTGCTGCAAACTTCATCTCCTCCTCTGCATCTTCGCCTTCGCCTTCTGTCCTGCTGGTGCCACCCTTTGCCTTCTGTCCCGCCGGTGCCGCTTTCGTCTTCTGTCCCGCCGGCGCTGCCCTCATCTTCTGTCCCGCTGGTGCCGCCTTTGTCTTCCATCCCGCTGGTGCCGCCTTCGACTTTGTCCTGCGTGTGCGCCTTTGTCTTCTGGGCCCGTCGTTGCTGCCTTCGTCTTCTGCCCCGCTGGTGTCGCCTTCATCCTCTGTCCCGTCGGTGCTGCCTTCGCCTCCGTCTCAGCCACCGCCATGTGATAAACTAAAACTATGCCTTTTAACGCTCATCAACATGTGCAGATGGCAAAGCCGATGTCATTGCTGACTTTATTGCAGATGAGCATGTTGACATTGTTTTTATCACCGAAACATGGCTTAACCCCCTTGGTCATGAACTATACATGTGAGTCTCACTCCGAAGTGGTTACAGGCTTGCTTCTTTCCATCGCTCATCCCGAGGTGGTGGTATCGCCATCCTCTACAATGACTCACTCCATTCCCGCCTATCTTTCTCGCAGTCCTGCCTTTCTCCCATCCTTCTTTCGAGCACGTTGAAGTATCCTTCCAATCCACCCCTCACCCCATCACCTCTCCTGTGTCTATCGACCTCCACCTAGCTCTGCAACAAGCTCACCACATCCATGTTTCTCTCTGACTTTGATCAACTTCTTGATTACTACTGCCTCTTACCTGGAAATCTCATCATTCTAGGTGACATCAATGTCCACTATACAACACTCACCGTTATGACACAAGACATATCATCAACTCTCTGTCCAATCACAATATGACACAACATATTTCTGAACCAACCCATCAAAAAGGTCACATTCTTGACTGGATCATTTCTCGTGATCACCACAATTCAGCTACTGACAACTGCTTAGTTCTTTCTACCCGTCTAATTTCAGCCCTTCCATCTGACCACTCTGCAATTCTCTGTTCTCTTGACATTTCTCCTCCTTCCCGTACCACGCGCACAGTGACTCGACGCAATCTCAATCTATTGACCTCTCCACATTTTCATCTGATGCCTCCCTGCCTCCTTTCTGAAAAGTCACATAACCTTGCCGATGAATTCTATACTACTCTCCACCATCTTCTGGACACTCATGCTCCAGCCACAACCCATCTTTTACCCGACCGCCCCTACCCCGGGCTCACTCATGAGATTGCCTGTGCAAAACGTGCCCCCCCACAGAGCAGAGCACCGCTGTTGCAAATCCAAACTCACTGTACATAGGCAACTTCTCCAAGCCTCTAAAACAAAAGTATCCACCCTCATTGCATCTGCAAAAAACAAGCTATTTCCAAACCAAAATCTGAATGCCTCTTCTTCAAGAGAACTCTTTACAACCATGAATCATCTCCTTGGCACACGAAAAGATTTACCTCTCCCAACAAAACACACAAATGAAGAACTCCATCTGTATTCTCCAACTATTTTCACCCCAAAATACAAAACTCTTCATGACAGGCTTGACGGGACACTTTGTCAACCATGCCCACCTGATCCTTCCTTCTCTGGCACACCTCTTACTACTTTTACCCCAGTCTCACAAGAAGAAATTCTCAACACAATCAGATTCATGTCGTTCAAAACCTGCGAACTGGATCCTCTTCCAGTTCTCTCTACTCCCATTCATCACTGACATCATCAACACTTCTCTTCAAACTGGAACTGTCCCAGATTCTTTCAAGTCTGCTATTGTTCCCCTCTCCTCAAGAATACAATTTAGACCCAAATAAAACTGAAAAATTACTGGCCTATCTCTAATCTCTCTTTCTTTTCAAAACTCATCGAAAAAATTGTCCTCAACCAGCTGAACTCTCACCTGTCTGCCAACAGTCTCCTCAATCTTTTCCAGTCAGCCTACCCAGTGCCATAGCACTGAAACTGCCCTGCTACACATTCTCAACAATCTCCTCATTGCAACTGATACTGGCAAAGTCTCTCTCCTCACACTCCTTGATCTGTCTGCAGCCTTCGATACCATTGACCATGGTATTCTCATTTCTAGACTTCATCATACTTTTGGCATCTCTGACATTGCTCTCTCCTGGTTCACTTCATATCTATCAAACATAAAACAAACTGTTCTCATTAATGGCACTTACTCTCAACCTGCATACCTGACCTGTGGTGTTCCACAAGGATCTGTCCTTGGCCCTGTTCTTTTCACTCTTTACACCTCCCTCCTGTCCACCATCATCAACTCCCACTCTATAAAACACCACTTCTATGCTGATGACACCCAACTTCTAGACAGTGACACACCAGACAATATACAGCACCTCTTGACTCACACCACTGAGTGTTTCCCGGACATTAAGAACTGGATGACGTTCAACAAACTTCAGCTTAATGATGACAGACAGAAGCTATCCTCATTGGCACCCGTCAGAAACTTTCTCAGCTGCCTCCTCTTTCTCTCCCATTATGTAACACATCAGTCCCAATTTCTGATTCAGCTAAAAACCTTGGTGTCTGCATTGACTCTACCCTCTCCATGAACAATTTTGTTTCTCAAACTGCCAGATCTTGCTACTATCACCTCCATCGTATAAGCCTGATCAGGAAGTGTCTCTCTGTGGAAACAACTGCAAAACTCGTTCTCTCCTTCATAATGTCTCGCATTGACTATTGCAATCACTCCTGTCTGGTCTTCCTGCCTCCACCATTCACATCCTGCAGCACTTTCAAAACAATGCTGCACGCCTTGTATCTCCTCTCCTGGCACAACTTCACTGGCTCCCTGTATCAAAGCGCATACAGTACAAACTAGAACCCATATGCTACAAAAGCCTCAATAACGCAGCCCCCGATTACCTGTCAAGCCTACTTGAGATCTATGTTCCCTCACGTACCCTCCGCTCTGCCTCCGATCCTCTGACTTTTCGCTTTCCACGCACTAAGCTCAATACCTATAGTCCACGAGCCTTCTCGGTTTCTGGTCCACTTTCCTGGAACAAACTTCCTCTCTCAGTCTGTCAGCAACCTACTTTTGTCTCCTTCAAGTCCGCTCTCAAAACTCACTTTTTTCCTCTGCATAAAATCCTGACCTCACTCAATCCCCTCTGCAGCCCGTCTTCACTCAGAGGGGAATCACATTGTAATAATAATTGTATATAATATGCTCTCTATAATTTTCCATTGCTTTTATTCTTTCTCCCCATTTATAGCCGTGTGCGTGGCGGGGCGTGGTGTGTGTGTGTGTGTGTGTGTGTGGGTGTGTGTGTGTGTGTGTGTGTGTGTGTGTTTGTGGGTGGGTGCGTGCGTGCGTGCGTGTGTGTGCGTGCGTGCGTGTGTGTCTGTTTTAGCGCTTAGATTTGATTTTATCAAGATTTTTGCGCTATATAAAATATTGTATATATTATTAATTAATATTAATATTAAAAGCTCAAAGAGAGGAATTGTCCATTGTCAACCAGACTGGCTATTGTGGTTATCAATCAACCGTATGTTAAGTTTCAAGCTCGATGTGCTGTGTTACTGATGCTAATGTATCCAAAGATGAAACTGTTTCTATTAAACAATTGTTTAAACCAGTCACTATCCACTTGGAGCATAGCGACTGATGACAGACTGAAACAAGAAGCACAGGCCGGGTTGACACCTCACGTGTGTGATCTTACTTTAACGTTGACACAGTCGTTTGTTTGGCTATGGTTTTGCTGGGGGTGTCTTTGGTACTCTGTCTGCCGAACAGAGTCCAGAAGGTCTGTCTGTAGCGAGAAACCCATGATGTAGTAGACAACAATGTTGAAGGTGGCGTTGATGTAAGACATCATGTTTAAGAAGAAACATTCCTGTGGCAAACATGTTATGGTATTTTTTCCACTGTTCAGTTCTGGCACAAAGAGCAATGTAATTCTGAAACACATGAAGAAACAAATGAAACTTGTAATGGACTTACATCATTAGGACACGTGTAAACATCATTTCTCATTTAATAAAATTTATGGAGTGAAATACTTTTAATCAAAGTGAAATAAAAGACAACAGATAGTAGTACATTCTAGCAGATGCAATGAGACCACAAATACAAACGGACTATCCCTCACAGTACGTTTCAGTTATTAACCACTTGGGGTGAATATTTTCATCCTGTACAATCTGATTCTCAAGACCATAATCTCTATGAAATGACTTTTCTAAGTACATCTCAACCATTAATCTCTTAAACTGCAGCGTCCCTGGTATCATTTTAAACAAAGAATAACGTCCTCGCTAGTCAAGTGGATAAGACATCAGACTTTTGATTGCTAGGTCTTGGTTCATTCCTGTTGGTTACCTCCACATGGTTGGTGATGGGTGGAAGTTTGTTCCAATCTCCAAGGTCAACATTTGGCATTAATATTTCCTTTCCAATCGATAAATTCCACATTGTTCTTCTGCTGCTTCTTTTTTTGATTTGTTCTTTGTCATCATGATTATTCTTAATAGAATCTTTGTAACAAGCTGAGTATACGGTAGAGTTCACATTTCATAGCACCTGTTTTCTTTGGAACCGCTAACGACAATTGATTTTAATCTATTGTTTGAGGATTTTCGATGTCATTAATTTCATTTAATACGACTTTTATTTTTGTCAATACCAAATTCTTCTTAGAGTCTCAGTCATTTCTAAACTAATATTGTCCAGTCCTGGGGCTTTTCCATGTTTCAATTTTTTTCATCGCTGTTCTAACTTCATCTTTCGTTACTGGTGGTCCTTCAGCGTTCTTTCTTATGATGTGTTCCTCCTTTCTGTTATCGTCAAAAATGTTTCTGATGTACTCTCTCCATCTATTTAATTTCTTTTCTCTTTTGGTAATAACCATACCGTCTTTTGTTTTAAGCAACCTTAAGATGTGCATTTCTTTTTTCCTGTGAGCAATTTTTGTAACGTTTCTGTACCATAAACGTAGGGCCTGTTTTGTATTGGTCTTCTCTTTCTTTGCACTTTGTTTCCAGCCAAGATTATTTAGCTTCATTGCACTTATTCCTGTTTTCCTTTTCCATCTATTTCGTTTTCTTCATTTTTTCTCTTTACTTTCCTTCGTTTATCCATCAGGCCTAAAGTTTCTTTGTCACCAACTTCTCCTTTGCTTTTCTGTCACTTCTAGGGACTACTTCACACACTTCATTTAATCGAGTTTTTCAATTTTTTCCATTGTTCATAACTGTCCCTAGCGTCTTCCAGAGTTCTGAATTTGTTTTGAACACATAAGCTGAATTTTGTACTTGTTGATTCATCTGTCTTTACGAGTCCCAGATTTAGTTTGATGTTTTGTTTGGTTTGATTTCTTCTCTTTAGTTTCAGCCTAAATTTTCCCATTACAGGATTGTGGTCACAGTTGTAATCTGCGCCTGGTAATGTTTTTGCTATCAGTAAAGTATTTCTAAATCTGTTATTCATCAGGATAGAACCAGACTGGTTTCTTGATGAATCTGTTTGCAGTAGCCTGATGATGGTCGGGTGTCACATGCTGAGCTTGAATTCAACTACCAGATGAAGGTACTCCAGTAGAACCTCTATTTTTAAAGTTGTTGCATTTTTTATTGTGTGTTTCCATTGTTTACTGTGGATGATATGATGGCTGTTTCCTATTCCCTAGTCTTTCCTGTTTCCACTATTACCCCAAGGCAGTGGGGGCTGCCTGAAATTATTCCCTTAGCCTAAGTCTTTCCTAAACAACCACCAAGGCACTGGTGATTTTCTGTCAAAGATTATTCCCTTAGGCTTGGTCCTCTCCCAAGATAACCACTAGGTAGTGTTGCTCTTTACCTGTAGGTGAGTGTCTGATATGTGAAGTGCTCTGTTACTATGCGTCATAGAGGGGCTATGTACCTACAGAAAGAGACTTACGCATTTTGGGCTCCATTTCACAGAGCTGCAAGCAGCAGTGTTAGTCAGCAGTCTGTGGTGAAAGCAAGAGGTGACCAGTCCTACTCAGTCACCAGCCAAACCACTGGATACATCATATCAGCCACTAGATATTACACACATATCGACATGCACATAATATACTCATGTAGGCACGCTCATGATAGCAAAACAATTGTTATATTTGTTAAATGTTAAGGAAGATTTTCTTTGTGTTCACCATTTTATGTCTGAGTCTTTCACCTTAATGGCCACAGAAGTGGTACAATATGATAAATTGATTATGATGATGATAATGATGATGATGAGAATCATGGTACTGTGACCCGTCCGTACTGTATGTTACTATCATTTTATATCCTGGTGACAACCAGGCATGAGAGATATGTGTCCCTGTGGTGATGGACAGAAGATTTGAACAAGCTCTCAATGGCGAATTCATGAAGTGGATGAGACTGGACTGTGTGGGGCCCAGTGTTCTCAGCAAGCTGATAACATGCTCAGCTCTGGGTTGGGGATGGATGAAGCAAAAGAGAAAAAAAAACAGTTTCTTTTTGAAGAGACTGATAGGGATTCAAGCCCACAACTTTCCAGTTGATTAATCCATCATGCTGACCCTACACCATGGCAACTGGTTACACACGTAGTGTTGTTACAAAAAAAAAGTCAGTCAACTACAGAAGTGCAAAGTTGTCAACACAAACCATCATTGTGATGAAGTAGTTAGCGACACTGACTGGGAATCCGAGTTTGAACCCTCAGGTGTTAAAAATACATGGAGGGATTTTTCAGCCTGACTCCCACATAGAGTTGAGCAAGCTATGGTTCCTTCAACGATTGGGATCACACAGTGAGTCTCATCTACTTTACAAATGCATTTATTGAATGTGTTGTTTATATTTCCTGACCAACACTGCAGATGTAACCTTGGGTCTAGTTCACAGCAGGATAAGTAATGATAGTAATCACAGAGTACATCCCTTTTCACACGTCTCAATCCTAAATGGAACTTGATTACATTATGATAATCACCCCTTAATTATCACGAAACCATCAGCCATCAATGCACTGAAATTGTCTTGGGTTCTGTAGTCATTAATGCTCTGATCTCTTCAAGACTTCAGTTTTGGCTTCTGTTATTTTTTGCACTTGAATTAAATTGTGATGTTTAGTGTCAATACTTTTTTAGTGGCTGTGTTTGTAAGGTTGTGGCAGTGATCATCTTGCCAGAGGTCTCTCACTTAGTCTGGGTCTGTTTAATGAGAGAACACTGCCTGAACGGGATTTGGCAGGCAGTTATTATGATAGAGCCATGAACTCGAGATATGATATCTCAAGTTCATTCCCAGCCTGAACATTAAAACCTGGCCTGTTCATTGCCCGTCTCAATGTTTCCATCATTCTGGTGGTGTCAGCTTAGTGTTTCAAAAATCCCTCTGCCCCCCCTCAATTTCAAGACCTTACCAGCGCTTAGGATTTCGCGCAGACCTAGGGAGTCTGCCAGATAATTGTTGGTTGATTTGGGATGATCACATATGGAACTGTGTGAGTGCGATCAATTCTTAACAAAGTCCAAACTCCAAGCAGGGTCTCCTCTAGAAGTGACGCTTATCGAGTTTGACATATTTAGCTCCGATGGGATTTCTACCACTGGGGTTTTGGCTGATTGAACTTCAGTTTGGTGGAGTGCTGAGCAAGTTGGAATCAACACCAATGAGGCAGCACAGAAGTTTGTGAACAAAAAGAAAAGTGTACTATCAATTAAAAGTATACTGACATAAATGTGACTGTAGGAGACACATGAAATAACTTTTTCATCAAATCAAAGAGAGAAAGAAGTCATTCTTACCTGAACAAACCGAATGGAAAGGTACATACAATAAAGAAGATAGAGTTTCCAACCCAGCATACGGGTACACCAATGTCTCGTGCAGACATGCCACCACTGTTAGATGACGTGTCAGCCGCCACTCAGCAGCCTGACGTAATTTTATCACTGTGATGAACCCTTGTTGTTACTACAACCACTATCATCACCCACGGAAGACCCAAGCCATATATAAAAACATCTACATAATCTATAAGCTTCTGGTGACTCTTGTAAAACTCACTTAGACCACCTGTCATAAGTATCATGTCTCTGACAGGATCATAAGCACAGACAAGATAATATCGAGGGTCACAAGGAATCGAAGTCTACAACCACAATAAAGACTGCAATGATTATTTGCTATCATGGTGGACGTACGAAGAATTGTCTGAGATTGAGTGGCTGCAGGACACAGAAACATCTCCCCGCTGGCCACGATGGCTGTCAGAATTGGGAGACCCAGACAAAAGCAAAATATCCCAATGACGTTATTGTTTATGATCCATGTATACACTGGGCCATAAACTGCAATACACAGCAAGAATAATTAGAAAGATGAAAGAAGATCCTGACGTGAGTATGGAGTTCATAGATTCCATTTAATCAAGCGTTTAATATAACCTTGCTGAAAGTGCTCCCTACTCTTTTCTTTTCTTTTTTGTTGTTGTTGTTGTTAATATTCCATGTATCTATCAGGGGTGATTGCACAGGTAAATTACCATCTTCTCCATTATCACCGTCATCTTATCTTCTAAAGAAGATAGTAATTGAAGGACTGATCTTTCTGAGATAATTAAAAAAAGGACTGATGTTTGAAGTAGAATAATTTTACAAGAACATTAACCACCAATTTCCTCAAGGAAGCTTAAAATATCATCAAGGGTCAACTTGCTAAACTTGTCAATGAATGCCTGAGACCAAAGCAAAACACGGAAGACGGAATCAGGCAACACTAATTCTCTTTCATAAGAAGGTAATTCAAAGGACCTATCCAACTACCACCCCATTAGTCTAAATTGTGTCTACAAGATTTTCACCAAAATCATCATTGTACAGAATATCAAAAAAGTCATAGAAGAAAATGAACCTAAAGAATAGGCCAGTTTCAGAAAAGACTTCTCAATAAATGACCACCCTCACACGACTGGCCAAGTGATAGAAAAATGTAATGAATACCAAAAGCCTCTCTTATAGGGCTAGTTGACTACCTCAAAGCATTCGATTATGTTAGAGATTTGCAAAGTCATTGAAGCTTTCAAGACAAGAGGGCGTTGATCCCATATATGTAAAACGTTCTTCAGCATATCTACATACTGTAATTTGCCAAATCGTTTCATCCGCTACACAAGACTCTGAAAACATTCAACCTAAAGAAGGGCCAAGACGGGTGACAAGCTCCCCTAAATTGTTTACAGCTTGCTCGAAATGGTCTTCTGTGAACTTGACTGGTCTGAGAAAGGCATTAGAATAGCTGGAGAATATCTCAGTCACCTCCGGTTGTGCTGACAGCATTATCATCTTTGTAGAGAGGCTCTTGAAAATACAAAATATGCTGAATGAAATTAATGAATGCTGTAAAACAGTACGACTCACAGTACACTTGAAGAAAACAAAATAATTTGGTCAACAACTACATTGAAGACCCAGAACAGAAAAGTAAAGATCGAAAATTAAGAGCTAGAAAGGGTTGACCATTTCATTTACTGGAGGCCAACTCAATCTCAATAGATCCTCCTCCAAAGATGAAGAAATCAAACGTAGGATAACCCTTGACTGACAAACATTTGGAAGAGTAAGTTCGTTATTCAAGAATGACAAAATTCCAACTGTTTGAAATGAAAAGTCTAACGACCATGCATTCTGCCCATAGTCACCTAAGGTGCCAAACGAGAATCTAACGACAAAAACTTGCTTTAAAATAAGAGCTTGCAGAGAGCCCTTGAAAGTTTATGCTAAAGGCGAGACATCC
>CM060306.1:133838193-133845693 GCA_030674185.1 Monoplex corrugatus | reverse complement strand
GTTGTGGCTGGAGCATGAGTGTCCAGAAGATGGTGGAGAGTAGTATAGAATTGATCGGCAAGGTTATGTGACTTTTCAGAAAGGAGACGGGAGGCATCAGATGAAAATGTGGAGAGGTCGATAGATTTGAGATTGCGTCGAGTCACTGT
Source organism: Monoplex corrugatus (assembly GCA_030674185.1). Classification (NCBI taxonomy): domain Eukaryota; kingdom Metazoa; phylum Mollusca; class Gastropoda; order Littorinimorpha; family Ranellidae; genus Monoplex; species Monoplex corrugatus. The sequence goes on along the minus strand of CM060306.1, from coordinate 133,845,544 downwards.
GCGCGTGGTACGGGAAGGAGGAGAAATGTCAAGAGAACAGAGAATTGCAGAGTGGTCAGATGGAAGGGCTGAAGTTAGACGGGTAGAAAGAACTAAGCAGTTGTCAGTAGCTGAATTGTGGTGATCACGAGAAATGATCCAGTCAAGAATGTGACCTTTTTGATGGGTTGGTTCAGAAATGTGTTGAGTCATATTGTGATTGGACAGAGAGTTGATGATATGTCTTGTGTCATAACGGTGAGTGTTGTCACAGTGACATTGATGTCACCTAGAATGATGAGATTTCCAGGTAAGAGGCAGTGTGGTCAAGCAGTTGGTCAAAGTCAGAGAGAAACGTGGATGTGGTGAGTTTGTTGGCAGAGCTAGGTGGGGGTCGATAGACACAGGAGAAGGTGATGGGGTGAGGGGTGGATTGGAAGGATACTTCAACGTGCTCAAAGGAAGGATGGGAGAAAGGCAGAGACTGCGAGAAAGATAGGCGGGAATGGAGTGAGTCGTTGTAGAGGATGGCGATACCACCACCTTGGGATGAGCGATGGAAAGAAGCAAGCCTGTAACCACTCGGAGTGAGGCTAGCATGTATAGGTTCATGACCAAGGGGGTTAAGCCATGTCTCTGTGATAAAAGCAATGTCAACATGCTCATCTGCGATAAAGTCAGCAATGACTTCGGCTTTGCCATCCTTGCATGTTGACTGAGCGTTAAAAAGGCATAGTTTTAGTTTATCACAGTCATATGGCGGTGGCAAAGGTGGCGACAAAGGCGGCACCGACGGGATAAAAGACGAAGGCGACACCATGTCCATGTCAACATGTGTTGATCATCAACTATAGTGATGAATATAACCACTCTTTATGTCCATGTCAACATGTCTTGATCATTAACTAGTGATGTATACAACCACTCTTTAGGTCCATGTCAACATGTGTTAATCATCAACTAGTGATGTATATAACCACTCTTTATGTCCATGTCAACATGTGTTGATCATCAACTATAGTGATGTATATAACCACTCTTTATGTCCATGTCAACATGTGTGATTATCAACTATAGTGATGTATATAACCACTCTTTATGTCCATGTCAACATGTGTTGATCATCAACTATAGTGATGTATATAACCACTCTTTATGTCATGTCAACATGTGTTGATCATCAACTATAGTGATGTATATAACCACTCTTTATGTCCATGTCAACATGTGTTGATCATCAACTATAGTGATGTATTAACCACTCTTTATGTCCATGTCAACATGTGTTGATCATCAACTTTGTGATGATATAAACACTCTTTATGTCCATGTCAACTGTGTTGATCATCAACTATAGTGATGTATGTAACCACTCTTTATGTCCACGTCAACATGTGTTGATCATCAATAAGTGATGTATATAACCACTCTTTATGTCCATGTCAACAGTGTTGATCATCAATATAGTGATGTATATAACCACTCTTTATGTCCAGTCAACATTGTTGATCATCAAGTATAGTAATGGTATATAACCACTCTTTATGTCCATTCAACATGTTTTATCATCAACATAGTGATGTATATAACCACTCTTTATGTCCACGTCAACATGTGTTGATCATCAAATAGTGATGTATATAACCACTCTTTATGTCCATGTCAACAAGTGTTGATCATCAACTATAGTGATGGATTAACCACTCTTTATGTCACGTCAACATGTGTTGATGATCAACAGTTGATGTTAATAACCATCTTTATGTCCATGTCAACATGTGTTGATCATCAACAAGTGATGAATATAACCACTCTTTATGTCCATGTCAACATGTGTTGATCATCAACTATAGTGATGATATAACCACTCTTTATGTCCATGTCAACAGTGTTGATCATCAACTAGTATGGATATAACCACTCTTTATGTCCATGTCAACATGTGTTGATCATCAACAGTGATGATATAACCACTCTTTATGTCCATGTCAACAAGTGTTGATCATCAACTATAGTAAGGATATGACCACTCTTTATGTCCATGTCAACACGTGTTGATGATCAATAGTGATGAATATAAACCACTCTTTATGTCCATGTCAACATGTGTTGATCATCAACTATATGATGTATATAACAACTCTTTATGTCCATGTCAACATGTGTTGATCATCAACTATAGTGATGTATATAACCACTCTTATGTCCATGTCAACAGTGTTGATCATCAACTAAGTGATGAATATAACCACTCTTTATGTCCATGTCAACATGTGTTATTCATCAACATAGTTATGGTAATAACCACTCTTTATGTCCATGTCAACATGTGTTGATTATCAACTAGTGATGAATATAACCACTCTTTATGTCCATGTCAACACATGTGTGATCATCAACTATATGATGTAATAACACTCTTTTGTCCATGTCAACATGTGTTGATCATCACTATAGTGATGTATTAACCACTCTTTATGTCCATGTCAACAGTGTTGATCATCAACTTAGTGATGTATATAACCATCTTTATGTCCACGTCAACATTGTTAATTATCAACTATAGTTGATATAAACCACTCTTTATGTCCAGTAAACATGTGTTGCTTATCAACTAGTGATGGATATAACCACTCTTTATGTCCATGTCAACATGTGTTGATCATCAACTATAGTGATGTATATAACCACTCTTTATGTCCACGTCATCATGTGTTGATCATCAACTATAGTGAATGTATATAACCACTCTTTATGTCCATCGTCAACATGTGTTGATCATCAACTATAGTGATGTATTAACCACTCTTTATGTCCATGTCAACATGTGTTGATCATCAACTATAGTGATGTATATAACCACTCTTTATGTCCATGTCAAATGTGTTGATCATCAACTATAGTGATGTATATAACCATTCTTTATGTCCACGTCAACATGTGTTGATCATCAACTATAGTGATGTATATAATCCCTCTTTATGTCCAGTCAACATGTGTTGATCATCAACTATAGTGATGTATGTAGCCACTCTTTATGTCCATGTCAACATGTGTTGATCATCAACTATAGTGATGTATATAATCATCTTTATGTCCATGTCAAATGTGTTGATCATCAACTATAGTATGTATAATACCATCTTTATGTCCACGTCAACATGTGTTGATCATCAACTATAGTGATGTATATAACCACTCTTTATGTCCATGTCACATGTGTTGATCATCAACTATAGTGATGTATATAACCACTCTTTATGTCCATGTCAACATGTGTTGATCATCAACTTAGTGATGTATATAACCACTCTTTATGTCCACGTCAACATGTGTTGATCATCAACTATAGTGATGTATATAACCACTCTTTATGTCCATGTCAACATGTGTTGATCATCAACTATAGTGATGTATATAACCATCTTTATGTCCACGTCAACATGTGTTGATCATCAACTATAGTGATGTATATAACCACTCTTTATGTCCATGTCAACATGTGTTGATCATCAACTATAGTGATGTATATAACCAAATCTTTATGTCCATGTCAACATGTGTTGATCATCAACTTAGTGATTATATAACCACTCTTTATGTCCATGTCAACATGTGTTGATCATCAACTATAGTGATGTATATAACCACTCTTTATGTCCATGTCAACATGTGTTGATCATCAACTATAGTGATGTACACACTGGTCCCGGCACTTCCTCGTATTTTTGGCTGTGTAAAGAAGAAAGTGATATCGTCACCATGGAAAGACGTGACTAAACTGTCAAGTCCATGACATTAACCCTTTCGATTATGTGTAAAGATCAAGTGATACTGTCACCACGGACTGAGGTTTAAAAGTGTCCACAGTCCATGATATTAACCCTGAGACCACGTCATGTGGCTGTCTGAGTAACATCTCCATTCTTGTTGCTTTTACTTGGTTTCCATGAATGGGAAGTTGTGCTTTTTTAAACGCTAACATCTTCAAAACTTTCCATCCAAGAACTGTGAAAAATCAGACATAAAGATTCAAGATTCAAAAGATTCAAGATTCCTTTATTTTTCTTTTCCAAAACAGCAAGAGAATTTGCTCTGCAGGCTTCTCAATGTCATATCACACTACATGCAAGCGCACACACACGCGCACACGCTACAGACACATACATGCAAGCACACACACACACACACACACACACACACACACACACACACACACACACACACACACACACACACACACACACACACACACACACACACACGAAAAGACACGTAACCACACGCGCACATACACACATACACACACACACACACACACAACACACACACACACACACACATACACACACGCACACACACACATATTCACGTGCACATGCCCACACACACACACACACAAACACACACGCACACACACACATACACACACGCACACACATACACACACACACACACATTCACTTCGATTATTCTACAATTTGGCAAACTTTCAATAATGCAATTTTTAAAAAAAATAATTCCTTTTGATGAATTTCGGTTTTTGACTCTGTACACATGATTGTGCACTTTCATTGTATAGCTTCACCAATGTCGACTGTTTGATCAATGACCAAATCACACATATATTGCTACAAAAAAATCTTCATTTTATACACTGAAGTGACTTTCACAATGTGCTTGGATTCCACTGAGAATTTGATGTTCAGTAAGCTTCAGGGGTTGGGCCATATCGACAAATAAAAAAGCAAAAATAAAAAGCGCCGAAGTAAGCCTTGTCGCTAGGATTTACACAGTACAGTTTCAAAGTTCTGTATGAGTTAATTCCCTTTAGATATAGATCATGCATATGTATGAGATCGAAAACAAGTTTGATAAAACGAGATTCCAAACCCGTTCAATGTACTGACGTAGGTTGGTAAAACCGTTGAGTGGGGCCCATGAAATGTACGGGCAAAAGGTTGAATGTGTTAATACATGGGTTTGCAAATATATATTACTGCTTGTGGCACCACATACATTTTGTGTCGTCGTTGTTCTGTTGATGAATGTATTGATTGCCAGCAGCTTTGAGAGGAGGACAGACCACAACGTGCACATATCATGTGTGAATACAAGGATTGATTCGTCTATTAGAAAATGTCTCGGGACCTCACATATAACACTCTGTGGCTGCCAGATAGCCAGAGGCAGGTTTGGGAACAACAAGAAAATCAAGTAATGAAGGCTCAACAATCAAGTAAAACGAGGAAATAATGAAAGCAGTAAAACGAACTGTACAATAACATTTCAGTCCAGTGTGAGCTATTTTCAGTTGACAATGACGTCAATTCTGCTGGAAATAGTGTTCAATAAATAATGATTGGACAAAGTGGATAAGGCTTTTTGACACAATCAATCTGGCTACAAACTTTTCCCATGCTCCATGTTGCAAGTGTTGAATGTTATTGTGGCAGTATGAAATGTGGCGTTTATCACTTGGGCTCCACTGTGTTAGATAATAATAATAATAATAATAATTACAATATTTATATAGCGCAAAATCTCGATCAAAATCAAATCTAAGCGCTGAACATACACTTACGCACGCGCGTACACACACGCACACACACACTTACATATGGCTATAAATGGGGAAAAAGAATAAAAGCAATGGAAAATTATAGAGAGCATATTATATACAAATATATATTACGATGTGATTCCCCTCCGAGTGGAGACAGGCTACAGAGGGGGATGAGTGAGGTCAGGATTTTATGCAGAGGAGAAAAGGTGAGTTTTGAGAGCGGACTTGAAGGAGACAAAAGTAGGTTGCTGACGGACAGAGAGAGGAAGTTTGTTCCAGGAAAGTGGACCAGAAACAGAGAAGGCTCGTGGACCATAGGTATTGAGCTTGGTGCGTGGAAAGCGAAAAGTCAGAGGATCGGAGGCAGAGCGGAGGGTACGTGAGGGAACATATATATCAAGTAGGCTTGACAGGTAATCGGGGGCTGCGTTATTGAGGCTTTTGTAGCACAAGGTGTCTAGTTTGTACTGTATGCGCTTTGATACAGGGAGCCAGTGAAGTTGTGCCAGGAGAGGAGATATGTGGTCAGCTTTTTTCTTTTTGAGTACAAGGCGTGCAGCATTGTTTTGAATGCGCTGTAGGATGTGAATGGTGGAGGCAGGAAGACCAGACAGGAGTGAATTGCAATAGTCAATGCGAGACATTATGAAGGAGAGAACGAGTTTTGCAGTTGTTTCCACAGAGAGATACTTCCTGATCAAGCTTATACGATGGAGGTGATAGTAGCAAGATCTGGCAGTTTGAGAAACAAAGTTGTTTATGGAGAGGGTAGAGTCAATGCAGACACCAAGGTTTTTAGCTGAATCAGAAATTGGGACTGATGTGTTACATAATGGGAGAGAAAGAGGAGGCAGCTGAGAAAGTTTCTGACGGGTGCCAATGAGGATAGCTTCTGTTTTGTCGTCATTAAGCTGAAGTTTGTTTAATGTCATCCAGTTCTTAATGTCCGAGTAACACTCAGTGGTGCGAGTCAAGAGGCGCTGTATATTGTTTGGTGTGTCACTGTCTAGAAGTTGGGTGTCATCAGCATAGAAGTGGTGTTTTATAGAGTGGGAGTTGATGATGGTGGACAGGGGGGAGGTGTAAAGAGTGAAAAGAACAGGGCCAAGGACAGATCCTTGTGGAACACCACAGGTCAGGCATGCAGGTTGAGAGTAAGTGCCATTAATGAGAACAGTTTGTTTTCTGTTTGACAGATATGAAGTGAAAAAGGAGAGAGCAATGTCAGAGATGCCAAAAGTATGATGAAGTCTAGAAAGGAGAATACCATGATCAATGGTATCAAAGGCTGCAGACAGATCAAGGAGTGTGAGGAGAGAGACTTTGCCAGTATCAGTTGCAAGGAGGAGATTGTTGAGAATGTGTAGCAGGGCAGTTTCAGTGCTATGGCACTGGCGGTAGGCTGACTGGAAAGGATTGAGAAGATTGTTCGCAGACAGGTGAGAGTTCAGCTGGTTGAGGACAACTTTTTCAAGGAGTTTTGACAAGAAAGAGAGATTAGAGATAGGCCGGTAATTTTTCAGTTCATTTGGGTCTAAATTATATTTCTTGAGGAGAGGGTGAACAATAGCAGACTTGAAAGAATCTGGGACAGTTCCAGTTTGAAGAGAAGTGTTGATGATGTCAGTGATGAATGGGAGGAGAGTAGGGAGACAGTCAGAGTAGAGAGAACCTGGAAGAGGATCCAGTTCGCAGGTTTTGAACGACATGGATCTGATTGTGTTGAGAATTTCTTCTTGTGAGACTGGGGTAAAAGTAGTAAGAGGTGTGCCAGAGAAGGAAGGGTCAGGTGGGCATGGTTGACAG
>CM060306.1:133818193-133833193 GCA_030674185.1 Monoplex corrugatus | reverse complement strand
TGTGTGATGAAACAGACAATCACAACCTTGTGATGAAACACACACACCAACCTGTGTGATGAAACAGAACCACCTGTGTGATGAAACAGCAACAACCTGTGTGATGAAACAACAGATCACAACAATGATGAAACAACAGATCACAACCTGTTGATGAAACAGACAATCACAACCTGTGTGATGAAACAGACACATCACAACCTTGTGATGAAACAGACAATCACAACCTGTGTGATGAAACAGATCACAACCTGTGTGATGAAACAGAATCACAACCTGTGTGATGAAACAACAGATCACAACTGTTGATGAACACACAGATCACAACCTTGTGATGAAACAGACAGATCACAACCTGTGTGATGAAACAACAATCACAACCTGTTGATAAACAACAATCACAACCTGTGTGATGAAACAGATCACAACCTGTGTGATGAAACAGACAATCACAACCTGTGTGATGAAACAAGATCACAACCTGTGTGATGAAACAAGATCACAACCTGTTGATAAAAGACAGATCACAACCTGTGTGATAAACAGACACAAAGTGTGTAAACAGACAGATCACAACCTGTGTGATGAAACAACACATCACAACCTGTGTGAGAAACACAGATCACAACCTGTGTGAGAAACAGACAACACAACCTGTGTGATGAAACAACACATCACAACTGTGTGATGAAACAGAAACATCACAACCTGTGTGAGAAACAGACATCACAACTGTGAAAACAATCACAACTGTGTGATGAAACAACACAACCTGTGGATGAAACAGACAATCACAACCGTGGAATGAAACAGACAGACCAACCTGTGTGAGAAACAGACAATCACAACATTGGATGAAACAACAGATCACAACATGTGATGAACAGACACAACACAACTGTGTGATGAAACAGAATCACAACCTGTGTGATGAAACAGACAATCACAACCTGTGATGAAACAGACACATCACAACATGTGTGATGAAAACAGATCACAACCTGTGTGATGAAACAGACAGATCACAACCTGTGTGATGAAACAACAGATCACAACTGTGTGATGAAACAGACAGATCACAACTGTGTGATGAAACAGACAGATCACGACCTGTGTGATGAAACAACAGACCACAACATGTGATGAAACAGACAATCACAACATGTGTGATGAAACAAAACACCTTGTGAGAAACACACAGATCACAACTGTGTGATGAAACAGACAACAACCTTTGACAGACAATCACAACCTGTGTGATGAAACAAACACACCTTTGACACACAGATCACAACCTGTGTGATGAAACAACACACACCTTTGAAAACACAATCACAACTGTGTGATGAAACAACATCACAACCTTGTGATGAAACAACAATCACAACCTGTGTGATGAAACATCACAACCTGTTTAAACAACAATCACAACCTGTGTGATGAAACACACACCACTTTGAAAACAGACATCACAACCTGTGTGATGAAACAACAATCACAACCTGTGTGATAAACACAATCACAACCTGTGTGATGAACACATCACAACCTTTGAAACAACATCACAACCTGTGTGATGAACAGACAATCACAACCTGTGTGATGAAACAACAGATCACAACCTGTGTGATGAAACAGACACACAACCTGTGTGATGAAACAGACCACAACCTGTTGAGAAACAACATCACAACCTGTGTGATGAAACAGACCACAACCTGTGTGATGAAACAGACCACAACCTGTGTGATGAAACACAGATCACAACCTGTGTGATGAAACATGACCCCAACCTGTGTGATGAAACAGACAGACACAACCTGTGTGATGAAACAGACACACAACCTGTGTGATGAAACAGACAGATCACAACCGTGTGATGAAACAGACAACACAACTGTGTGATGAAACAGAACAATCACAACCTGTGTGATGAAACAACAGATCACAACCTGTGTGATGAAACAGACAATCACAACCTGTGTGATGAAACAGACACATCACAACCTGTGTGATGAAACAGACAGATCACAACCTGTGTGATGAAACAGACATCACAACTGTGTGATGAAACAGACACATCACAACCTGTGTGATGAAACAGACACATCACAACTGTGTATGAAACAACACATCACAACCTGTGTGATGAAACAGACACATCACAACCTGTGTGATGAAACAGACAATCACAACTTGTGATGACAAAACAGACACACACAACCTGTGTGATGAAACAACAGATCACAACCTGTGTGATGAAACACACACATCACAACCTGTGTGATGAAACAGACAATCACAACCTGTGTGATGAAACAGACAATCACAACCTGTGTGATGAAACAACAATCACAACCTGTGTGATGAAACAGACAGATCACAACCGTGTGATGAAACAACAGATCACAACCTGTGTGATGAAACAGACAATCACAACTGTGTGATGAAACAGACACATCACAACCTGTGTGATGAAACAGACAATCACAACCTGTGTGATGAAACACCACATCACAACCTGTGTGATGAAACAGACAATCACAACCTGTGTATGAAAACATATCACAACCTGTGTGATGAAACAGACACATCACAACAGTGTGATGAAACAACAGATCACAACCTGTGTGATGAAACAGACAGATCACAACCTGTGTGATGAAACAGACAATCACAACCTGTGTGATGAAACAGACAATCACAACCTGTGTGATGAAACAGAAACAAACCTGTGTGATGAAACACAGATCACAACCTGTGTGATGAAACAGACAGATCACAACCTGTGTGATGAAACACAGATCACAACCTGTGTGATGAAACAGACAGATCACAACTGTGTGATGAAACAGACAGATCACAACCTGTGTGATGAAACACAACATCACAACCTGTGTGATGAACACAATCACAACTGTGTGATGAAACAACACATCACAACCTGTGTGATGAAACAGATCACAACCTGTGTGATGAAACACATCACAACCTGTGTGATGAAAAGACAGATCACAACCTGTGGATGAAACACACAATCACAACTGTGTGATGAAACAGACAGATCACAACCTGTGTGATGAAACAGACAATCACAACCTGTGTGATGAAACACACAATCACAACCTGTGTGATGAAACAGAAAAAAAAAAAAAAAAAAAAAAAAAAAAAAAAAAAAAAAAAAAAAAAAAAAAAAAAAAAAAAAAAAAAAAAAAAAAAAAAAAAAAAAAAAAAAAAAAAAAAAAAAAAAAAAAAAAAAAAAAAAAAAAAAAAAAAAAAAAAAAAAAAAAAAAAAAAAAAAAAAAAAAAAAAAAAAAAAAAAAAAAAAAAAATGTGATGAAACAGAATCACAACCTGTGTGATGAAACAGACAGATCACAACCTGTGTGATGAAACAGCGCATCACAACATGTTGATGAAACAACAGATCACAACCTGTGTGATGAAACAGACAGATCACAACCTGTGTGATGAAACAGACAGTCACAACCTGTGTGATGAAACAGACAGATCACAACCTGTGTGATGAAACAGACAGATCACAACCTGTGTGATGAAACACAGATCACCAACCTGTGATGAAACAGACAATCACAACACTGTGTGATGAAACAGACAGTCACAACCTGTGTGATGAAACAGACAGATCACAACCTGTGTGATGAAACAGACACATCACAACCTGTGTGATGAAACAGACACAATCACAACCTGTGTGATGAAACAGACAGATCACAACCTGTGTGATGAAACAGACAATTTCACAACCTGTGTGATGAACAGACAATCACAACCTGTGTGATGAAACAGACACATCACAACCTGTGTGATGAAACAGACAATCACAACTGTGTGATGAAACAGACAGATCACAACCTGTGTGATGAAACAACAATCACAACCTGTGTGATGAAACAGACAGATCACAACCTGTGTGATGAAACAGACACATCACACCTGTGTGATGAAACACACACATCACAACCTGTGTGATGAAACAGACAGATCACAAACCTGTGTGATGAAACAGACAGATCACAACCTGTGTGATGAAAACAACAATCACAACCTGTGTGATGAAACAGACACAAACACAACCTGTGTGATGAAACAGACAGATCACAACCTGTGTGATGAAACAGACACATCACAACCTGTGTGATGAAACAGACAGATCACAACCTGTGTGATGAAACAGACACATCACAACCTGTGTGATGAAACAGACACATCACAACCTGTGTGATGAAACATTGCAGAAGAGCAGGGGGCAAGATCAACAGTGACGTGATTAGAAATGAAAAGATCCGTGAGGTGGTAGAAATATCATTTGTCAATCATTTCATCAGACAGCCGTGGATCATGTGGTTTACTGACTCAATCAGCCACAGTCAACCAACCAGTCAACCAGCCAGTCAACCAGCTAGTCAACCAGCTAGTCAGCCAGCCAGTCAACCAACCAGTCAACCAGGCAGTCAACTAACCAGTCAACCAGGCAGTCAACCAACCAGTCAACCAGCCAGTCAACCAGCCAGTCAACCAACCAGTCAACCAGCCAGTCAACCAACCAGTCAACCAGCCAGTCAACCAGCCAGTCAACCAGGTAGAACTTTCACGTAACACTACCTAGTGATCGAGCCAGGGGAAGATACTAGCGATGTTGATAGATGGAAAGGGAGACAATCCACATGTACAATACTGTTGTGGCAAAGTACGTCATTGCAGTAGGAAGTGTCAAAGTACGTCATTGCAGTAGGAAGTGTCAAAATACGTCATTGCAGTAGGAAGTGTCAAAGTACGTCATTGCAGTAGAAAGTGTCACCAGTATTCAGTCTGGTACAGTATGTCAGTCCCTACCTGGATGACGTTTGCTACCAGCAGGTCAAATCTATTTCACCACCATACACAATTATTTCCTTACTTCACCTAGTATATCTGTATCACAGAAGAGTGTCCTGTCAGACCTAACCCAAAACTATACATTTTACATATGTCAACATGTTAACAATGTGATCGTCGTCGGCCTCTTTACATCTCAGGAGATGATAGTCTGCACCAGGAGGCGTTGTGATCATGACGTGCACTTTCTGCTGTTCGATGCTGTGTTACCAGCGAAGCTGGAGTGACCTCTCCAGGTGCAGGCCTGGGCAAGTGAATATGGAGGACGAGCTGTTGCCCATGCAGCAGATCCCCCCTCTCCTCGCCACTAGTAGAATCCAGGGGAAAGACGGAGGCCTGTACGCCTGGTACCAGGGGCGACGCAGGAGTTGCCAGAACGAGGTTGTAGACAACGGCGAACTGCCTTAGGGACTCCGATTCCGGATTTTTCCTCAGGGTTGACTCCCGAAGCCTTTCCTATGAGTGGGTATGGCCGCAAGGCAGCGGAGGTTTGAAATCAAAGTTTTCCTTCTCTTAGATGAGCTGTCTTCCCAGACTGATGAGCCCCATCTACCCAGACTGATGAGCCCCATCTAACAATGTGATATACAGTGGATAAAATAAATGACCTGTCAAAATGTTACCCACGTACCGAGTAAGATTTTCTATCAGAGTAACATAATGTACTGTGACAGAACCCAAAACGGCCACAAGACACAGAATGGCAGCACTGAATGACCTTAATCAGGTGTTGATGATTTCAACAAGATGTTACCAATAATATTTATACGTGTATAAACATAATCAGAAAATCTTCCCAGTATAATCAGTCTTTAGATTCCATGCAACATAACCGCTATTTGGAACGTCGTTAGTAAGCATGCCGCATGGATATATAACATGATGATGTAGAATGTGCACACTTACACATTTGGGTCTGACTTTCAATCATGGATCACTGTGCCTGTCTAGGAAACGCAGTCCATATTCAGTCATGCAAAACAATTTCAGGGTGGAATGGGCATTTTTACACTGTGTTTATAAAACGTAATTATTTTTTCTACTCATTTTTACAAAATTATGAAAAAAAATATATATATATAGTACATACTTGGTTTGGTTTTGATTACCTGTAGAAAGAAAACTGTCATATAAAGTTCTATCTACCGTGACTATTCGCTGTTACTTTGTTTTTCGACATTCTAGTGCTCATACACACGCGCCTGTGCATGCGTGAGGTACAGTCCTTGCTTGAACGTAAACACCATAACAAATTGTAACACATTGGCCTCGTAGTGAACTTGACTTCCTCGTCACGGACCAGCCCCGCACAGACTACAGACCTTTGTGCTGATTGGATGGAAATTGAGACGCCGCCACCAATGAACTGGTCATTTGAAAGAAAGTAAAACAAACTGCGAAGAGCAAATTCAAACTGTCAGGTTTAAGCTGTAAAAACGACCTGGCGTGATCTTTAAAACCCAGCAGGATATAGGCGAGTGATTACTATTTTTCTGAGAAAAAAGACTGAAAGACAGAGGATGAATAGAAGAAAGGTTGGATGGACAGAAAGTGGAAGGAGAGAGAGGGAGAGAGAGAGAGAAAGAGAGAGAGAGAGAGACAGACAGACAGACAGACAGAAAGAGAGAGGGAGAGAGAGAGAGAAAGAGAGAGAGAGAGAAGACTGACAGACAGACAGACAAAAGAGAAGAGAGAGAGAGAGACAAGAAGAGAAGAGAAGAAGAGAGAGAGAGAGAGAGAGAAGAGAGAGAGAGAGAGACAGACAGAAGAAAGAGAGAGAAAGAGAGAGAAAGAGAGAAAACAAGAAAGAGAAAGAGAGAACAGAGAAAACAAGAATGAAACAATGAAGGCAAAGTACAGAGTAGTCTGTGTAACAGTTATAGCCATCAAATGTAATACATACAGGGCTGTACAGAGAGCACAACAGCACATGTTGTCTGTTGTAACATGTTTATAGCCATCAACATGTTAAACATACAGGGCTGTTACAGTGAGCCACACACTACACATGTTGTCTGTTGTAACATGTTTATAGCCATCAACATGTTACATACAAGGGCTGTTACAGTGAGGCACACACTACACATTTGTCTGTTGTAACATGTTTATAGCCATCAACATGTTACATACAGGGCTGTTACAGTGAGCCACACACTACACATGTTGTCAGTTGTAACATGTTTATAGCCATCAACATGTTACATACAGGGCTGTTACAGTGAGCCACACACTACACATGTTGTCAGTTGTAACATGTTTATAGCCATCAACATGTTACATACAGGGCTGTTACAGTGAGCCACACACTACACATGTTGTCAGTTGTAACATGTTTATAGCCATCAACATGTTACATACAGGGCTGTTACAGTGAGCCACACACTACACATGTTGTCGTTGTAACATGTTTATAGCCACCAACATGTTACATACAAGGGCTGTTACAGTGAGCACACACTACACATGTTGTCAGTTGTAACATGTTTATAGCCACCAACATGTATACATACAGGGCTGTTACAGTGAGCCACACACTACACATGTTGTCGTTGTAACATGTTTATAGCCATCAACATGTTACATACATACAGGGCTGTTACAGTGAGCCACACACTACACATGTTGTCATTTGTAACATTTTATAGCCATCAACATGATACAACAGGGCTGTTACAGTGAGCCAAACACTACACATGTTGTCAGTTGTAACATGTTTATAGCCATCAACATGATACATAACAGGGCTGTTACAGTAGGCACACACTGCACATGTTGTCGTTGTAACATGTTTATAGCCATCAACATGTTACATACATACAGGGCTGTTACAGTGAGCACACACTACACATGTTGTCAGTTGTAACATTTTTATAGCCATCAACATGTTACATACAGGGCTGTTACAGTGAGCCAACACACTACAAATGTTGTCAGTTGTAACATGTTTATAGCCATCAACATGATACATACAGGGGCTGTTACAGTGAGCACACACTACACATGTTGTCAGTTGTAACATGTTTATAGCCATCAACATGATACATACAGGGCTGTTACAGTGAGCCACACACTACACATGTTGTCAGTTGTAACATGTTTATAGCCACAACATGTATACATACAGGGCTGTTACAGTGAGCCACACACTACACATGTTGTCAGTTGTAACATGTTTATAGCATCAACATGATACATACGGGCTGTTACAGTGAGCACACACTACACATGTTGTCAGTTGTAACATGTTTATAGCCATCAACATGATACATAACAGGGCTGTTACAGTGAGGCACACACTACACATGTTGTCAGTTGTAACATGTTTTATAGCCATCAACATGATACATACATACAGGGCTGTTACAGTGAGCACACACTACACATGTTGTCAGTTGTAACATGTTTTTAGCCATCAACATGATACATCACAGGGCTGTTACAGTGAGGCACACACTACACATGTTGTCATTTGTAACATGTTTTTAGCCATCAACATGATACCACAGGGCTGTACAGTGAGCACACACTACACATGTTGCAATTGTAACATGTTTATAGCCATCAACATGATACATAAACTGGGCTGTTACAGTGAGCCACACACTACACATGTTGTCAGTTGTAACATGTTTATTAGCCATCAACATGATACATACAGGGCTGCTACAGTGAGGCACACACTACACATGTTGTCAGTTGTAACATGTTTATAGCCATCAACATGATACATCATACAGGGCTGTTACAGTGAGCCACACACTACACATGTTGTCAGTTGTAACATGTTTATAGCCACAACATGATCATACAGGGCTGTTACAGTGAGGCACACACTACACATTGTGTCAGTTGTAACATGTTTATAGCCATCAACATGATACATACACAGAGCTGTTACAGTGAGGCACACACTACACAAAAAAAAAAAAAAAAAAAAAAAAAAATTTTTTTTTTTTTTTTTTTTTTTTTTTTTTTTTTTGCCATCAACATGTTACATACATACAGGGCTGTTACAGTGAGCCACACACTACACATGTTGTCGTTGTAACATGTTTATAGCCATCAACATGTTACATACAGGGCTGTTACAGTGAGGCACACACTACACATATTGTCAGTTGTAACATGTTTATAGCCATCAACATGTTACATACAGGGCTGTTACAGTGAGCCACACACTACACATGTTGTCAGTTGTAACATGTTTATAGCCATCAACATGTACATACATACTGGGCTGTTACAGTGAGCCACACACTACACATGTTGTCAGTTGTAACATGTTTATAGCCATCAACATGTATACATACAGGGCTGTTACAGTGAGCCACACACTACACATGTTGTCAGTTGTAACATTTTATAGCCATCAACATGTTACATACAGGGCTGTTACAGTGAGCCACACACTACACATGTTGTCAGTTGTAACATGTTTATAGCCACCAACATGTAATACATACAGGGCTGTTACAGTGAGGCACACACTACACATGTTGTCTGTTGTAACATGTTTTATAGCCATCAACATGATTACAACAGGGCTGTTACAGTGAGCACACACTACACATTTTGTCAGTTGTAACATGTTTATAGCCACAACATGTTACATACATACAGGGCTGTTACAGTGAGCCACACACTACACATGTTGTCTGTTGTAACATGTTTATAGCCATCAACATGATACATACAACAGGGCTGTTACAGGAGCACACACTACACATGTTGTCAGTTGTAACATGTTTATAGCCATCAACATGATACATACAGGGCTGTTACAGTGAGCCACACACTACACATGTTGTCAGTTGTAACATGTTTATAGCCATCAACATGATACATACATACAGGGCTGTTACAGTGACACACACTACACATGTTGTCTGTTGTAACATGTTTATAGCCATCAACATGTACAATACAGGGCTGTTACAGTGAGGCACACACTACACATGTTGTCTGTTGTAACATTTTTATAGCCATCAACATGTTACATACGGGCTGTTACAGTGAGGCACACACTACACATGTTGTCTGTTGTAACATGTTTATTAGCCATCAACATGATACATACGTGGGCTGTTACAGTGAGGCACACACTACACATGTTGTCAGTTGTAACATGTTTATAGCCATCAACATGATACATACGGGCTGTTACAGTGAGGCACACACTACACATGTTGTCACTTGTAACATGTTTATAGCCATCAACATGTTACATACAGGGCTGTTACAGTGAGTCACACACTACACATGTTTTCAGTTGTAACATGTTTATAGCCATCAACATGTTTACATACATGGGCTGTTACAGTGAGGCACACACTACACATGTTGTCAGTTTGAAACATGTTTATAGCCATCAACATGTTACATACATACATGGGCTGTTACAGTGAGCCACACACTACACATGTTGTCAGTTGTAACATTTTATAGCCATCAACATGATACACACAGGGCTGTTACAGTGAGCCAAACACTACACATGTTGTCAGTTGTAACATGTTTATAGCCATCAACATGATACATACAGGTGCTGTTACAGTGAGGCACACACTGCACATGTTGTCATTTGTAACATGTTTATAGCCATCAACATGTTACATACATACAGGGCTGTTACAGTGAGCCACACACTACACATGTTGTCAGTTGTAACATTTTTATATAGCCATCAACATGTTACATACAGGGCTGTTACAGTGAGCCAAACACTACACATGTTGTCAGTTGTAACATGTTTATAGCCATCAACATGATACAATACAGGGCTGTTACAGTGAGCCACACACTACACATGTTGTCAGTTGTAACATGTTTATAGCCACCAACATGATCATACAGGGCTGTTACAGTGAGCCACACCTACACATGTTGTCAGTTGTAACATGTTTATAGCCACCAACATGATCATACAGGGCTGTTACAGTGAGCCACACACTACACATGTTGTCAGTTGTAACATGTTTATAGTCATCAACATGATACATACAGGGCTGTTACAGTGAGCCACACACTACACATGTTGTCAGTTGTAACATTTTTATAGCCGTCAACATGATACATACAGGGCTGTTACAGTGAGGCACACACTACACATGTTGTCAGTTGTAACATGTTTTTAGCCATCAACATGATACATACATACAGGGCTGTTACAGTGAGGCACACACTACACATGTTGTCAGTTGTAACATGTTTTTAGCCATCAACATGATACGCACAGGGCTGTTACAGTGAGGCACACACTACACATGTTGTCAGTTGTAACATGTTTTTAGCCATCAACATGATACGCACAGGGCTGTTACAGTGAGGCACACACTACACATGTTGACAATTGTAACATGTTTATAGCCATCAACATGATACATACAGACCTGGGCTGTTACAGTGAGCCACACACTACACAGAGAGACATTACATCATCACTGATTATAACATGTTCTGTCTGTCTCTCTCTCTGTCTGTCTGTCTCTCTCTTGCTTTGTCTCTCTCTTTCTCTTGCTCTGTCTCTCTATCTCTTGCTCTCTCTCTCTCTCTTTTCTTTTTCCTTCCCGTCCCCTATCTGTCCCTATTGGACTGAAGATTAAGTTACGATGACAAACTTGTCGCAGTTTCATTAGAATCAACACTCTGGTACCGACGTGCACCTTGTTGTGACAGTAGAATGGAAACAGAGCGAACTCTTTTTTCATTAGTGTAGAATGACGGCAAATAAGCCTCCATGACTTGTTCTTAGAGGTGTAGTGTTACAAAGTGGCCAGTTTACCGCCTGTTCTTGCAATGAGTGAGTGAATGAAAGAGTAAGTGAATGAGTAAGTACGAGTGCACGTGTATGTATGTGAGTGAATAAGTGAGGAGTGAGGGAGTGATTGAGTGTGTGTATGTACGTGTGTGTGTGTGCGTGTGTGTATGTGTGTGTGTGTGTGTGTGAGTGAGTGAGGGAGTGAGCGAGTGAGTGAGTGAGTGAGTGTGTGTATGTGAGTGTGGCGCGCGCGCGCGCGCGCGGTGTGTGTGGTGTGTGTGTGTGTGTGGTGTGTGTGTGTGTATATGTGTGTGTGAGAGAGTGAGAGTGTGTTAGATGTGTGAAAAAGGGAAAAGCAAAGAGTGAGAGGAGAGAGAGGAGAGAGAAGAGAGAGAAGAAGAGAGAGAGAGAGAGAGGAGAGGGAGACAGAGAAGAGAGACAGAGAGAAGAGAGTGAGAGAGGAGAGAGGTGGAGGAGAGGGAGAGAGAGAGAGAGAGAGAGGAGAGAGAGAGGAGGTAGAGAGAGAGAGGTGAGAGAGAGAGAGAGGTGAGAGTGAGAGAGAGAGAGAGAGAGAGGTGAGAGAGAGAGAGAGATGAAGTCAACTAGAATGACATCAGTCTTATTTTTCAACGGTATAAGTAGTATAGAAACAAGCACTTAGACCAGCTTACATAGATATCATTCTTAATTTAGTTATACTAAAGCGAAAGAAATGGCAACAGGAAGAGAGAGATAGAGAGAGAGAGGAGGGAGGGAGGGATGGGAAAGGGAGGGGAGAGGGAGGAATAGAGAGAAGAGAGAGAGAGAAGAGAGAGAGAGAGAGAGAGAGAGAGAGAGGAGAGAGAGAGAGAGAGAGAGAGAGAGAGAGAGAGAGAGAGAGAGAGAGAGGTGGATTCAAACCCTTCAGATTCTCTACTTCAGACATTCCCATTGAACTGTCTGAAGTGATCCCGGCCTGTCCCCATAAGTCAGGGGAGATAATGGTAATGTGGACTTGTTCAGTTAGCAAGCAACCAGAGAGAGACAGAGAGGGAGAGAGGGAGGGAGAGAGAGAGACCGGTTGTACAGACCGGTTGAAAGGGAGACAGAGAAAGAGAAAGACAGACAGAGATACAGACAGACAGAGATACAGACAGAAACTGAGACATAGATGGAAGACAGACAGAGACAGAGAGAGACATATAGACGGACAGAGAGAGAGAGAGAGAGAGAGAGAGAGAGAGAGAGAGAGAGATGAGAAAGAGAGAGATAGACAGAAACAGAAAGACAGACAGACAGACAGACAGACAGACAGACAGACAGACAGAAACAGAGAGCATGACCAAACAGTACATGAAACAGGTCGATAATACAGAGACACAACTATTTTTGTCGCTTTCAGGGATATACATCAGCTGATATCATCTGTCAAGAGAAAATTTCACAAGATGTATATGCTGGCTGCTCACCAGCTGAAAAGTTCCACACCATCATTACCTCCCCTGACTTATGGGCACAGGCTGAGATCACGTGACACAGATCTATGGGAGTGTCTGTAGTACTGAAGGTAAATGGTTTGGATCTCCTGTCTGTCTGTCTGTTTGTCGGTCTGTTTGTATGTCTTTGTCTGACTGTCTCTGTCTGTCTCTTTGTCTGTTTGTCTGGTGATACCTCTCTCTCTCTCTCTTTCTCTCTCTCTCTCTCTCCCGCTCTCTCCCTCTCTCGCTCTCTCTCTCGCGCTCTCTCTCTCTCTTCCTCCCTCCCTCTCTCTGTGTGTTTATGTGTCTGTGTGTCCGTGCGTCTGTCTGTCTCTCTATCTCTCTCTCTCTCTCTCTCTCTCTCTCTCTCTCTCTCACGCTCTCTCTCTCACTCTCACTCATACTTCACATCTGACTCTGTCTCACTTACTTACTTACTCTCTCACTTAACTGATTGCTTGCTTGCTTACTTACTTACTTACATATCTATGATTAAGAAAATATTGTCTTCACCTAGTTGATGGCTGGCTTAGCATTTGGGCATTGAAAAGGGGGTGGGGTCTGTCATGTGAGACGAGCTTATACAGAATAGTTAGTTGTGTTGTGATTCAGACCTGTAATATTTACAAATTTACTTTATATATGTTTGTTCTATTTTTGAAGGTGACATACACACATATACATGTACATGTAGAACAAATAATAGTCCTCCTAAATGAAATTTAAGACACTAGAAAAATCCCCAAAGATATGTTAAAATCAATTTTCCTTGCACTTCCAAAGAAGACAGGGGCTATAGAATGCGAACTCCATCGCACAATCAGTTTGATGAGTCATGTAACAAAAATCCTGTTAAGAATAATCACGATGAGGACAAGGAATAGAATCAAAAGAGAAATATCAGAAGAACAGTGTGGATTTGTAGAGGGGAAAGGAACTATTAATGCCATATATATCTTAAGAACTATCATAGAGAGGTCAATTGAGATGAATAAGGATTTCTATTTATGCTTTGTTGACTCTACCAAGGCTTTCGATCTGGTACGACATGATGAATTGATCAACCAACTGGAGAGACTCAATGTCGATGGAAAAGATCTACGAATAATCAGGAATATGTACTGGGAACAAACAGCTGCAATGAGAATAGAAAACAATGTAAGCTCTTTTCAAAACATCAAAGGAGGAGTCAGACAGGGTTGTGTTTTGTCACCAGATCTGTTTTCACTATATAGGGAAAACATCATGAGAAACCTAGAAGAAGACACCTGGATTAAAGGTTGGAGGGAAAATGATAAACAACATTCGGTACGCAGATGACACCGTGCTAATTGTAGAAAATGAAAGGGACCTAGAAAATCTTGTGAATATACTAGAAACAGAAAGCAAAGGTAAGGGGTTGGAACTAAACAGCAGGAAGACTGAAGTCATGGTGATCAGTAAAAAACATGAAATCCCCTCATGCAAAATAACAGCAAATGGCACAACCTTGACACAGGTTGATAAGTTCAAATGCCTGGGAACGGTCATTTCGTCAGACGGCAGATGCACATCGGAAATGGCTGGCGGAGTCGGCCGGGCCAAAACGGCGTTCGGGAGGATGGCAGGCATTCTTGCCGGCAAGTGCCTATCGGTTAACATCAGAAAGAGGGTCCTTGAGTGTTGTATAGAACCCATACTGTTGTACGGATGCGAGGCGTGGACAGTCGGCAAGCAGGGCCAGAGCGGGATCGAGGCAGCCTAGATGTGGTTTCTGAGAAGAGTGTTGAGAGTTCCATGGACGGCAGGGAAAACAGGCGAGACAGTCTTGATGGAGGCAGACACAGGTGGATCACTCATAGGAAAGATTGGGAAAAGACAGGCGGCATTTATAGGCCGTTTTGTGGG
>CM060306.1:133798193-133810693 GCA_030674185.1 Monoplex corrugatus | reverse complement strand
CGTGTGTGTGTATGTGTGTGTGTGTGGTGTGTGTGTATGTGTGTGTGTGTGTGTGTGGTGTGTGTGCGTGATGTGTGCGTGCGGTATCGCCATCCTCTACAACGACTCACTCCATTCCCGCCTATCTTTCTCGCAGTCTCTGCCTTTCTCCCATCCTTCTTTCGAGCACGTTGAAGTATCCTTCCAATCCACCCCTCACCCCATCACCTTCTCCTGTGTCTATCGACCTCCACCTAGCTCTGCCAACAAACTCACCACATCCACGTTTCTCTCTGACTTTGACCAACTGCTTGACCACTACTGCCTCTTACCTGGAAATCTCATCATTCTAGGTGACATCAATGTCCACTATGACAACACTCACCGTTATGACATAAGACATATCATCAACTCTCTGTCCAATCACAATATGACTCAACACATTTCTGAACCAACCCATCAAAAAGGTCACATTCTGATGGATCATTTCTCGTGATCACCACATATCAGCTACTGACAACTGCTTAGTTCTTTCTACCCGTCTAACTTCAGCCCTTCCATCTGACCACTCTGCAATTCTCTGTTCTCTCGACATTTCTCCTCCTTCCCGTACCATGCGCACAGTGACTCGACGCAATCTCAAATCTATCGACCTCTCCACATTTTCATCTGATGCCTCCCGTCTCCTTTCTGAAAAGTCACATAACCTTGCCGATGAATTCTATACTACTCTCCACCATCTTCTGGACACTCATGCTCCAGCCACAACTCGTCTTTTACCTGACTGCCCCCCTACCCCCAGGCTCACTCATGAGATTGCCTGTGCAAAACGTGCCCGCCGCAGAGCAGAGCGCCGCTGGCGCAAATCCAAACTCACTGTACACAGGCAACTTTTCCAAGCCTCTAAAACAAAAGTATCCACCCTCATTGCATCTGCAAAAACAAGCTATTTCCAATCCAAAATCCTGAATGCCTCTTCTTCAAAAGAACTCTTTACAACCATGAATCATCTCCTTGGCACACGAAAAGATTTACCTCTCCCAACAAAACATACAATTGAAGAACTCCCATCTGTATTCTCCAAGTATTTCACCACCCAAAAATACAAACTCTTCGTGACAGGCTTGACAGGACACCCTGTCAACCATGCCCACCTGACCCTTCCTTCTCTGGCACACCTCTTACTACTTTTACCCCAGTCTCACAAGAAGAAATTTTCAACACAATCAGATCCATGTCGTTCAAAACCTGCGAACTGGATCCTCTTCCAGGTTCTCTCTACTCCGACTGTCTCCCTACTCTCCTCCCATTCATCACTGACATCATCAACACTTCTTTTCAAACGGAACTGTCCCAGATTATTTCAAGTTGCTATTGTTCACCCTCTCCTCAAGAAACACAATTTAGACCCAAATGAACTGAAAAATTACCGGCCTATCTCTAATCTCTCTTTCTTGTCAAAACTCCTTGAAAAAGTCGTTCTCAACCAGCTGAACTCTCACCTGTCTGCCAACAATCTCCTCATTCTTTCCAGTCAGCCTACCGCCAGTGCCATAGCACTGAAACAGCCCTACTACACATTCTCAACAATCTCCTCCTTGCAACTGATACTGGCAAAGTCTCTCTCCTCACACTCCTTGATCTGTCTGCAGCCTTCGATACCATTGACCATGGTATTCTCCTTTCTAGACTTCATCATACTTTTGGCATCTCTGACATTGCTCTCTCCTTTTTCACTTGTATTTATCAAACAGAAAACAAACTGTTCTCATCAATGGCACTTACTCTCAACCTGCATACCTGACCTGTGGTGTTCCATAAGGATCTGTCCTTGGCCCTGTTCTTTTCACTCTTTATACCTCCCCCCCTGTCCACCATCATCAACTCCCACTCTATAAAACACCACTTCTATGCTGATGACACCCAACTTCAAGACAGTGGCTCACCTGATAATATATAGCGCCTGTTGACTCGCACCACTGAGTGTTACTCAGACATTAAGAACTGGATGACGTTCAACAAACTTCAGCTTAATGACGACAAGACAGAAGCTATCCTCATTGGCACCCGTCAGTAAACTTTCTCAGCTGCCTCCTCTTTCTCTCCCATTATGTAACACATCAGTCCCAATTTCTGATTCAGCTAAAAACCTTGGTGTCTGCATTGACTTTACCCTCTCCATGAACAACTTTGTTTCTCAAACTGCCAGATCTTGCTACTATCATCTCCATCGTATAAGCTGATCAGGAAGTATCTCTCTGTCGAAACAACTGCAAAACTCGTTCTCTCCTTATAATGTCTCGCATTGACTATTGCAATTCACTCCTGTCTGGTCTTCCTGCCTCCACCATTCACATCCTACAGCGCATTCAAAACAATACTGTACGCCTTGTACTCAAAAAGAAAAAAAGCTGACCACATATCTCCTCTCCTGGCACAACTTCACTGGCTCCCTGTATCAAAGCGCATACAGTACAAACTAGACACCATGTGCTACAAAAGCCTCAATAACGCAGCCCCCATTACCTGTCAAGTCTACTTGAGATCTATCTTCCCTCACGTACCCTCCGCTCTGCCTCCGATCCTCTGACTTTTCGCTTTCCACGCACTAAGCTCAATACCTATGGTCCACGAGCCTTCTCTGTTTCTGGTCCACTCTCCTGGTACAAACTTCCTCTCTCAGTCCGTCAGCAACCTATTTTTGTCTCCTTCAAGTCCGCTCTCAAAACTCACCTTTTCTCCTCTGCATAAAATCCTAACCTCACTCAACCCCCCTCTGCAGCCTGTCTCCGCTCGGAGGGGAATCACTTTGTTTTAATATATAATTAATAATTACATATTATTTATTATTATTATTTATATAATTGTATATGATATGCCTCTTTAATTTTCCATTGCTTTTATTGCTTTTATTCTTTCTCCCCATTTATAGCCATGCGTGTGTGTGTGTGTGTGTGTGTGTGTGTGTGCGTGTGGTGGTGCGTGCGTGGCGTTGTGGTGCGTGCGTGCGTGTGTGTCTGTTTCAGAGCTTAGATTTGATTTTGTCGAGATTTTGCGCTATATAAATATTGTAATTATTATTATTATTATTATATGTGTGTGTGTGTGAGTGTGTGTGTGTGAGAGAGAAAGAGAGAGAGAAAGAGAGAGAGAGAGAGAGAGAGAGAGAGAGAGAGAGAGAGAAGAGAGAGAGAGAGAGAGCGGGAGATTGGAAACAAACAAGAACAACAAGAACAACAACATCAAAAAACAACTAAAACAAAAAACAGCAACGCACGTCTTTCAATGTTCACACAAGAAGACCACTGTCAAGAAGCAGACATTGTGGCGGCAGGCAAGGAAACAGGACTGCCCTTTTTATCAGTGTAGGATGATGAGGGTGAAAGGGAAACACAACTTCGTGACTCTTTCTTGAAGGAACAATTATATGCCACACCATCAAACAGCACATAGAACGATCACACGATCTACAGACACTGATTAAGAATAGGAAACTACGTTGGTATGGTCATGTGACAAGATCCAGTGGCCT
Source organism: Monoplex corrugatus (assembly GCA_030674185.1). Taxonomy (NCBI): domain Eukaryota; kingdom Metazoa; phylum Mollusca; class Gastropoda; order Littorinimorpha; family Ranellidae; genus Monoplex; species Monoplex corrugatus. Next base: position 133,807,182 of record CM060306.1, on the reverse strand, counting down.
TGATAAATCAGTCTTCCAAGGAACTGTTCAGAGAGGGAAACAGAGGAAAAGACAGAACAAACCCGATGGACAGACTGTATTGTGGAAAGACATGAACTATTTGCAGAGACCCAGGCCTTTGCACACAGCCGACAGAGCTGGAAGAAGCACACGAATTGTTCTCATGTGCGGCGCTCATTGACTTTTCAGGGAGTTAAGATAGGAAAAGAACATATTTAGTGTAGTTCTGACTCCATAGTGACTTATTGAATGTCGGTAATGTGTCTATTTTAGGATTTATCATGGTGTGTATAATATGTGATATCTTATAAGTAAAATAGTATCTGATATCTGATATTATTCTTCAGTGATTTGTATTCTTTACACATACATATGCATGCGCGTGCGCGCGCGCGCACACACACACACACTACCGCACTAACACACACACACACACACACACACACACACACACGCACAAACACACACGACACACAAACACACACGAGACATACATCCACAACACCACACATCCACACCACACATACACACATCCACAACACCACACATCCACACCACACACACACACATATCCACAACACACACAAAATCCACAACACACACACACAGTCATTCACGTGCGTGCACGTGTTTAGATCATTTCTGCGAATACATTGTTATACATTCATAGTGAAATAACTTCCTTGTCTTGTTGTTTGTGTATGGATGTTTTTGTCTGTTTTATTCACTTTATTCTTGATCAGTAGCCTGTTCTTTTGTTTTGTTTTGTTTTTGTTTGTGCTTTTCTTTGTTTGTTTGTTTGTTTGTTGTTTCCATATCAGATGATTCGGAACAACTTATATGTACACTGGCCCAGGTGCTTCTGTCATTGGAAAAATAAATTTATTTTGTGTGCGCTTGTGTTTCCATGGATGGATTAGCACATAAGCACCTTGTATTTGTGTATTTCCAGTTTGTTAGCATGAATGAAAGAAGCTTTTCTTTTTCATCGTGCTCTTGCTCGTGAAGTATCTACACTAAACAAATAATTATATTAATGATAATGACAGATTGAGAGAGAAAATAAACATATCAATGAAAATGACAGATTCAGAGAGAAAATGAACATATCAATGATAATGACAGATTGAGAGAGAAAATAAACATATCAATGAAATGACAGATTGAGAGAGAAAATAACATATCAATGAAAATGACAGATTCAGAGAGAAATAAACATATCAATGAAAATGACAGATTCAGAGAGAAAATAAACATATTAATGATAATGACAGATTGAGAGAGAAAATAAACATATCAATGAAAATGACAGATTCAGAGAGAAATAAACATATTAATGATAATGACAGATTGAGAGAGAAAATGAACATATTAATGATAATGACAGATTCAGAGAGAAATAAACATATCAATGAAAATGACAGATTGAGAGAGAAAATAAACATATCAATGATAATGACAGATTGAGAGAGAAAATAAACATATCAATGAAAATGACAGATTGAGAGAGAAATGAACATATCAATGAAAATGACAGATTGAGAGAGAAATGAACATATAAATGATATGACAGTTGAGAGAGAAATATACATATTAATGAAAATGACAGATTGAGAGAGAGAATGAACATATCAATGAAAATGACAGATTCAGAGAGAAATAAACATCAATGAAAATGACAGATTCAGAGAGAAAATAAACATATCAATGAAAATGACAGATTCAGAGAGAAATAAACATATCAATGAAAATGACAGATTCAGAGAGAAATAAACATATTAATGAAAATGACAGATTCAGAGAGAAATAAACATCAATGAAAATGACAGATTCAGAGAGAAATAAACATATTAATGAAAATGACAGATTCAGAGATAAATAAACATATTAATGATAATGACAGATTCAGAGAGAAATGAACATATTAATGAAAATGACAGATTCAGAGAGAAATAAACATATTAATGATAATGACAGATTCAGAGAGAAATGAACATATCAATGATAATGACAGATTGAGAGAGAAAATAAACATATCAATGATAATGACAGATTGAGAGAGAAAATGAACATATCAATGAAAATGACAGATTGAGAGAGAAAATGAACATATTAATTGAAAATGACAGATTCAGAGAGAAATGAACATATCAATGATAATGACAGATTCAGAGAGAAATGAACATATTAATGATAATGTCAGATTGAGAGAGAAAATGAACATATTAATTGAAAATGACAGATTCAGAGAGAAATGAACATATTAATGAAAAAAAACAACAACAAACAGATTCGTAGAGAACATGAACATGAATGTCTATTAATTTTTTCGAGGTAGTGTTATAAGCAGAGTAATGTTTGTTTATTAGTAGGTGACGATGTGCTTTGTATTTGTTTTGTTTTGATTTGATTGGTTCTTGTCTTCATACAACACTTAGCCATAGAGGGTCGACAATGATACAGAGAGAGACACGGGACAGACAGAGACAGAGAGAAACAGAGACAGAGAGACAGACAGACAGACAGACAGACAGACAGACAGACAGAGAGAGAGAGAGAGAAAGAGAGAGAAAGAGACAGACAACAGACAGACGAGAGAGAGAGAGAGAAAGAGAGAGAAGAAAGAGAAAGAGACAGAGACAGAGACAGAGAAAGACAGAGAGAGAAAGAGAAAGAGAAAGAAAGAGACGGACAGACAGACAGACAGAGACAGACAGAGAAAGAGAGAGAAAGAGAGACAGAGACAGAGAGACAAAGATAGAGACAGAGACATAGACGAGACAGAGATTCAGACAGACAGACAAAGAGACATACAGAGGCAGACAGACAAAGAGACAGAGAGACAGACATACAGACAGACAACAGAGCGAGGGAGACAGAGATGGATGCAGAGGCAAATAGAAGAGAATATTGAAATAACTACGAATGGGCCGGGTGGGAATCTTTCACATCGCTGTCAGATGTGTACCTCAGTTGACATCATCTCCCAGAAATATTCCTAATGATTTATATGATTGCTGCAAGAGCTGAACAGTCTGCATGATTATCTCCCCTGGATGATGAATTCGGGTAGAGATACTGTCAACCATCTCTATAACAGCACATTTGGCTATGTTATTTATGTTATGTTATGTTATGTTATGTTATGTTATGTTATGTTATGTTTGTTATGTTATGTTATGTTATGTTATGTTTTGTTATGTTAGGTTATGTTTATGTTGTTATGTTTATTGTGTTATGTTATGTTATGTTATGTTATGTTTTATGTTATGTTATGTTTAGATTTTTGTAGTTATGCAGAAAATGTATGAAGAGATGACAGAGAGCAAAGGAACAAGGCAGAAACAAAGAGACCGATAGAAAAGAGGAAATGAAGGTAGGGATACTATTAATACTAAAAGAATTTCCGACATTCCTGCAGAAGAAACTGATAGTCACAACACAAAGTAATGAACTGATAGACTGAGTTCAATCCTAGCATGTACATAGAACTCACCAATGGCTGCCTACAGGTCAAGGTCACACAAAGCAGAAGCGTGCCTAAAGTCAGCACTTGTGGAAAAACAGTGGTGTGAAGGGCATTTTGTCAGGGATTGTTCACATTATTTACATTCTGTCTGAAATATTCTTCAACAGTCCTCGTTTCACAACTGTGATTTATCTGATGCTTCTTCAAGGTCATGGTGACCTTGAGAATGATGAAGTCCAGATCCTCACCAACAATTTCTACATAAAAAGCAAACATCTGGATTCTCTAATATATTCATGTAAAATACCAAATCTGGATTTTCTCTGATAATTTCTATATAGAAAGGGAGATCGTTGAAATGGCTTGGCCATCATGTTATTCATTACATTTTCTATTTCACGCGGTGTTTGGTTCTTGTGATGGAGCCGTGGACTCAAGATCTGATACATCGAGTTCAATCCCAGCTCCCAACATTAAAACTGGTCTGTTTACCGCCCGTCTTAATGTTTCCATCATTCAGGTACTGTCATCTTAGTGTCCCATAAATCTTCTCCCTCCAGCCCCCCCCCCCCCCCTTCATTTCAGATCTTGCCAAATGCAAGCAGATTTGTGTAGGCTCGGAGAATCAGCCAGATAGCTGCCGGGAAGTTGGGTGGAGCGCATATGGAATTGTTCAAGTGCGATAATTGCCTTTTTCGGAAGATAAGATACACAGATACACATGTCATTTACATGTAAACAAAATTATTCCAGTGGTAGGCGATAAAGTACCAGTGTAAAATATAGACCAGGTAAAACATATGCCAAAGAAATACAGTAAGAGAGAAACAGGGATAATTTTTAATAAGTAAAACATAGTCTAGGTAGGGCCTCAAGACCTGGCCAGCTCATGGGTTTATGTGCAGGCTTAAGACATGTGCCAAGATCACCATACACGTGGCACCTGTGACCTTAGTGCATATGTAATTTTTTCCGAGCGCGGAGACATCGTCTTGAGAAACTGAGAAACTCAAGTGCCATCACTCCCTCTTGAACAAACTCCAAACATGGAGACTGTTACAATGGTTTTACCAACTTGATTTTCATTATTTTATCCAGTCTTGCCTGCAGAAATGTGAGTGCATGGAGCTGGGGATAGGGTGTGTATGTGTGTGTGTGAAGATTGCCCCGCCAGGTTTATTGTTTTTGAGGGATTCAGATGTTCACCTGGCAGTAACTAAATACGAGGTTCCAGGATTTGTTTCCTTCCCGTTGAGGCCATGACTTTTCTCTTCATTTTGACCGGAAGATGGAACTGAACGTCTAGCCCTTCGGAACTGGACGAAAAACGAGTCTGACCTGTGTGTGCCTTCTTCCTGTACGCACTAATTGATCCCAAACGACAGCTGAACAAAAGAGCAGACATTGGCCCATGTCTGGCCTGTATCACAGGCATAAAATGTTGGACAGATCGGTTCCCAGGTTCGTCCTCTTCAAGGTTAATCAGCCTTCTTGCCTTTCTCGAGTCTTGGTAAAAAAAAAAAAGAGTGGCGCTGCAGCGCGGCGACTTGCTGTATTGTGCTTAATTAACCATTTGACTCCCGTACCCTTTACACCAACTGCAAAAAATTAACCCTTTGACTCCCGCACCTTCTACACCAACTGCAAAAAAATAACCGTTTGACTCCCCACCTTATCCGCCAGCTTCTGCTGGAAGCTGGTGGACAGGGTGAGGGAGTCAAACGGTTATGTTTTTGCTTTGTTAACCTAGTTGACAGTGCAGGATGCTGGTGGACAGGGTGCGGGAGTCAAAGGGTTAAGATAGTACCATGTAACAGCTGTCCAGCGAAACCAACCGACCAACCAACCAACCAACCAACCAACAACCAACCAACCAACCAACCAACACACGTCTAACAAAGGAACCAGGGGAGTTATGAATGGAGCGCGCCTTAACCCTTTGACTTCCGCACTCTACCCATCAACAGCAAAAATATTAACCCTTTGATTCCCTCGTCCTATCCACCGGTTTTGTGCAGGAAGCTGGTGGAAAGGGTGAGGGAATTCAAGAGTTAAATTTTTGCTTTGCTAACATGGTCGGCAATGCAGAATGCTAATGGTCAGGATGCAGGAGTGAAAGGGTTAAGGTTTTAGACGCGTCTAAACCCCGTAGGCAACGGTGATTCCCGTAGACAGGTTATCCATGTAGGGGCTGTTCCTATGGGAAAGACGGCATCTAAACGCCCGTCTATACTCCTGGTTTTAGGTGTATTAGGTCACTGGTAAGCCTGATGAATGTCTGTGTCTAGTGTTTACATGTACCTAGTGAACCAGCAGCGGGTCACTTAGGACAGTGACACAGGATCCCAGCCACTTTAACCCTTTCACTCCCACACCCTGCCTGCCAGCTGCAAAAAAACTTAATCCTTTTACTCCCTCATCCGATCCACGCAGGAAGCTGGTGGAAAGGGTGAGGGAGTCAAAGGGTTAAGGTTTTGCTTTGCTGTCCTGGCTGACAGTGAAGGATGCTGGCGGTTAGGGTGAGGGAGTCAAAGAGTTAAGTTTTTGCTTTGCTGTCCTGGCTGACAGTGCGGGATGCTGGCGGTAGGGTGAGGGAGTCAAAGAGTTAAGTTTTTGCTTTGCTGTCCTGGCTGACAGTGCGGGATGCTGGCGGGTAGGGTGAGGGAGTCAAAGGGTTAAAACAATTGTTCTCACTGAAGGAAGAGACAAAGCAATTAAAGGCCAGCATAGTGTGAGATGAGAAGTGGAGCCCTGCAGTGAACCCTGTGCACTTTGTCACACTGGTGTTGGGTAAGACAAATTGAACATTGCATCATTACTGTGTCAGTGTCCACAGCCACCCGTAACACGTGCTTTGTTAGATGACAGACAACGGGGATGATGGACTGCCTTTTGCATCGTTCTGCTGTTTTCTATATTTCATTTTGTTTTAACTACTTCAGTGTGCTTTGAAAACGGTAAAATTATATGAATCATACTGAAAATGCTGGACGGACTTGCAGAATGGCTGGGGACGGGAAGTGGTGGGGGAGATGCTAGGGGCAACGAGAGATAGAGGCAGATGGAAGTCCATGATCGCCAACGCCATGCGGCAGGGCACCTGATGATGATGATGACTGGCTATGTGCCTGATTGATCGACCATTTGAAAATGATTATAATGATTCACCTTGGTTTGCCTCCTGTGCTTCATTGAACACACAGACAAACACACACTCACAGACACAAACAAACAGACACACGAACATACTACACACACGCCTACGCGCACTTACACGGACATATATATTGTTTATATTATATTGTTTTATACTATATATATGCTGTCTTCTATCTATCATCTATCTATCTATCTATCTATCTATCTATCAAATATATTATATATATATATATCTCTCTCTCTATTATCTACTCTTCTTATCTATCTATCTCTCTCTCTCTATCTGTCTGTCTGTCTGTCTGTCAATCTATTATCTATCTAGAAAGACAAGAAAGAAAGAAAGAGTGAGAGAGAAAGAGAGACTGAGAGACAGAGAAGAGAAGGAGAGAGACAGAGAGAGAAGACAGAGAATAGAGACAGAAATAGACAGAGAGAGAGAGAGGGAGACAGACAGACAGAAGAATAAGACACAGAAAGAGTGAGAGAGAAGAGAAGAGAGAGAGGGGGGACAGACAGACAGACAGAAGAATAAATAAGAACAGAAAGAGTGAGAGAAAAGAGAAAGAGAGAGAGAGAGATAGAGAGACAGACAGACAGACATGGACAGAGGAGAGGGGGGGGGGAAGAAAAAGAAATATCGATATCGGAAATAAGATCGATAGTGATAACAATAATGAAAGATGATTATATTAGCCATGATGCTGACGTTGACGATGATGTTGATGATTCAGCTAGATGATGATGATGATGATGGTGATGATGATGATGATGATGATGATGATGATCGTGATCATGATCATGATATGAAAAAAGCAAGAAGAAGAAGACGAAAGAAGAACAAATAGAAGAACAAGAACAAGAAAACAAGAAGAAGGAGAGGAGAAGGAGGAGGAGGAAAAGAAGAATCAGATGAAGTAGAGAAAAAGAAAAAGATGATTAGTCAGACCAAAGATATGTACACTTCAACACATACAATCGTCGATCGAAGATTTCGAATTTGGAATTCATCCAAAAACGATTTCTCACAATCGGACATGCACTCCACCCAAATCTGCCAGCAAATGTTTGACAGTTTCCTTCAGCCTGCATTAAATCACACACGTTTGCATTGTTTCAATCCTTTGACTACCATACCCTAACCACCAATTGGAAAAAAAACAAAAAACAATGCTGTGACTCTCACACTATCCACCACATTTCCCTTTCTGCAAGGAGGGTGGATAGGGTTAGGTAGTCATAGGATTAAAATGGGAGAGGGGGGTGGTGGAAAACGAAATCTAAGACCTAAGCCCACACCATTAGAATAATCAAGCATTAAGATGGGCAACGAACAGGCCATTTTTATATTTAATGTAATGTTTAATATATTCAAGGTCGGACATTAGCTGTTATCAGCTTTCAGGGGACATAACAAGAGAAAAAGCTATTTACGTGTTCATTGAAATCCAGCCTAAAAGGCCCATGACAATTATTTAGGGGAGGTAACTGCTGTGTCGTCTTTCTGCTGTGTCGACATCTTCTTCGTCAGTGTGAACTGTCTGGTCTTCTTTCTTTAAACTGTGTCGACCCTTCTTCATCAGTGTGAAATGTCTGGTCTTCTTTCTTTAAACTGTGTCGACACCTTCTTCATCAGTGTGAAATGTCTGGTCTTTTCTTTACTGTTCGATTTCTATCATGGAACTGTTGGTCTTCTTCTTAACTGTGTCATCCTTCTTCATCAGTGTGAAATGTCTGGTCTTCTTTCTTAAACTGTGTCGACGCCCTTCTTCATCAGTGTGAATGTCTGGTCTTCTTTCTATAAACTGTGTCGACCTTCTTCATCAGTGTGAAATGTCTGGTCTTCTTTCTTTAAACTGTGTCGACGCCTTCTTCATCAGTGTGAAATGTCTGGTCTTCTTTCTTTAAACTGTGTCGACGCCTTCTTCATCAGTGTGAAACTGTCTGGTCTTCTTTCTTTAAACTGTGTCGACGCCTCTTCATCAGTGTGAATGTCTGGTCTTCTTTCTATAAACTGTGTCGACGCCTTCTTCATCAGTGTGAAGTCTGTTCTTCTTTAAACTGTGTCGACGCCCTCTATCAGTGTGAAAGTCTGTCGTTTACCTGGTTTTAGGCCATCAGTTTGCTTTTGTCTCCTTCCTGGCGGATGGTCAGTTCATGTGTACAGCCGTAGAGACAAGATCTGAGAGGTTGGTTCAATCCCACTGACAGCGCTAAAGTCTGGTCTGTTCACTTACCAACTTCATGGTTCCATCATTCTGATGGTGTCAGTTCTATTTTTCATAATTCCCTCTCCACACCTTCCCATTGTTAACAGGATCAGCACATCATGTTTTACGCAGACTCAAGGCGTCTGCCAGATAA
>CM060306.1:133770693-133788193 GCA_030674185.1 Monoplex corrugatus | reverse complement strand
CTGTGTTACATTCAGACCATTCTACCTGTGTTACATTCAGACCATTCTACCTGTGTGTTACATTCAGACCATTCTACCTGTGTTACATTCAGACCATTCTACCTGTGTTACATTCAGACCATTCTACCTGTGTTACATTCAGACCATTCAACCTGTGTTTTCATACAGACCATTCTACCTGTGTTACATTCAGACCATTCTACCTGTGTTACATTCAGACCATTCTACCTGTGTTACATTCAGACCATTCTACCTGTGTGTTACATACAAACCATTCTACCTGTGTTACATTCAGACCATTCTAACTGTGTTACATACAAACCATTCTACCTGTGTTACATTCAGACCATTCTACCTGTGTTATATTCAGACAATTCTACCTGTGTGTTACATTTAGACCATTCTACATGTGTTACATTCAGACCATTCTACCTGTGTTACATACAAACCATTCTACCTGTGTTACATTCAGACCATTCTACCTGTGTTACATTCAGACCATTCTACCTGTGTTACATTCAGTCCATTCTACCTGTGTTACATTCAGACCATTCTACCTGTGTTACATTCAGACCATTCTACCCGTGTTACATTCAGTCCATTCTACATGTGTTACATTCAGACCATTCTACCTGTGTTACATTCAGACCATTCTACCTGTGTTACATTCAGACCATTCTACCTGTGTTACATTCAGTCCATTGTACCTGTGTTACATTCAGACCATTGTACCTGTGTTACATTATGACCATTCTACCTGTGTTTCATTCAGACCATTCTACCTGTGTTTCATTCAGACCATTCTACCTGTGTGTTACATTCAGACCATTCTACCTGTGTTACATTCAGACCATTCTACCTGTGTTACACTCAGACCATTCTACCTGTGTTACATTCAGACCATTCTACCTGTGTTACATTCAGACCATTCTACCTGTGTTACATTCAGACCATTCTACATGTTGTGTTCATTCAGTGACCACATTCTACCTGTGTTACATTCAGACCATTCTACCTGTGTTACATTCAGACCATTCTACCTGTGTGTTACATTCAGACCATTCTACATGTGTTACATTCAGACCATTCTACCTGTGTTACATTCAGACCATTCTACCTGTGTTACATTCAGACCATTCTACCTGTGTGTTACATTCAGACAATTCTACCTGTGTTACATTATGACCATTCTACCTGTGTTGCATTCAGACCATTCTACCTGTGTTACATTCAGACCATTCTACCTGTGTGTTACATTCAGACCATTCTACCTGTGTGTTACATTCAGACCATTCTACCTGTGTGTTACATTCAGACAATTCTACCTGTGTTACATTATGACACATTCTACCTGTGTTGCATTCAGACCATTCTACCTGTGTTACATTCAGACCATTCTACCTGTGTGTTACATTCAGACCATTCTACCTGTGTGTTACATTCAGACCATTCTACCTGTGTTACATTCAGACCATTCTACATGTGTTACATTCAGACCATTCTACCTGTGTGTTACATTCAGACCATTCTCCTGTGTGTTACATTCAGACCATTCTACCTGTGTTACATTCAGACCATTCTACCTGTGTGTTACATTCAGACCATTCTACCTGTGTTACATTCAGACCATTCTACCTGTGTTACATTCAGACCATTCTACCTGTGTGTTACATTCAGACCATTCTACCTGTGTGTTACATTCAGACCATTCTACCTGTGTTACATTCAGACCATTCTACCTGTGTTACATTCAGACCATTCTACCTGTGTTACATTCAGACCATTCTACCTGTGTGTTACATTCAAACCATTCTACCTGTGTGTTACATTCAGACCATTCTACCTGTGTTACATTCAGACCATTCTACCTGTGTTACATTCAGACCATTCTACCTGTGTTACATTCAGACCATTCTACCTGTGTTACATTCAGACCATTCTACCTGTGTTACATTCAGACCATTCTACCTGTGTGTTATATTCAGACCATTCTACCTGTGTTACATACAGACCATTCTACCTGTGTTACATTCAGACCATTCTACCTGTGTTACATTATGACCATTCTACCTGTGTGTTACATTCAGACCATTCTACCTGTGTTACATTCAGACCATTCTACCTGTGTGTTATATTCAGACCATTCTACCTGTGTTACATACAGACCATTCTACCTGTGTTACATTCAGACCATTCTACGTGTGTTACATTCAGACATTCTACCTGTGTGTTACATTCAGACCATTCTACCTGTGTTACATTCAGACCATTCTACCTGTGTGTTACATTCAGACCATTCTACCTGTGTTACATTATGACCATTCTACCTGTGTTACATTATGACCATTCTACCTGTGTGTTACATTCAGACCATTCTACCTGTGTTACATTCAGACCATTCTACCTGTGTGTTACATTTAGACCATTCTACCTGTGTTACATTCAGACCATTCTACCTGTGTTACATTCAGACCATTCTACCTGTGTTACATTCAGACCATTCTACCTGTGTTACATTCAGACCATTCTACCTGTGTTACATTCAGACCATTCTACCTGTGTGTTACATTCAAACCATTCTACCTGTGTTACATTCAGACCATTCTACCTGTGTGTTACATTCAGACCATTCTACCTGTGTTACATTCAGACCATTCTACCTGTGTTACATTTAGACCATTCTACCTGTGTTACATTCAGACCATTCTACCTGTGTGTTACATTCAGACCATTCTACCTGTGTTACATTCAGACCATTCTACCTGTGTTACATTATGACCATTCTACCTGTGTTACATTCAGACCATTCTACCTGTGTGTTACATTCAAACCATTCTACCTGTGTGTTACATTCAGACCGTTCTACCTGTGTGTTACATTCAAACCATTCTACCTGTGTTACATTCAGACCATTCTACCTGTGTGTTACATTCAGACCATTCTACCTGTGTTACATTCAGACCATTCTACCTGTGTTACATTCAGACCATTCTACCTGTGTTACATTCAGACCATTCTACCTGTGTTACATTCAGACCATTCTACCTGTGTTACATTCAGACCATTCTACCTGTGTGTTACATTCAGACCATTCTACCTGTGTTACATTCAGACCATTCTACCTGTGTTACATTCAGACCATTCTACCTGTGTTACATTCAGACCATTCTACCTGTGTGTTATATTCAGACCATTCTACCTGTGTTACATACAGACCATTCTACCTGTGTTACATTCAGACCATTCTACCTGTGTTACATTATGACCATTCTACCTGTGTGTTACATTCAGACCATTCTACCTGTGTTACATTCAGACCATTCTACCTGTGTGTTATATTCAGACCATTCTACCTGTGTTACATACAGACCATTCTACCTGTGTTACATTCAGACCATTCTACGTGTGTTACATTCAGACATTCTACCTGTGTGTTACATTCAGACCATTCTACCTGTGTTACATTCAGACCATTCTACCTGTGTGTTACATTCAGACCATTCTACCTGTGTTACATTATGACCATTCTACCTGTGTTACATTATGACCATTCTACCTGTGTGTTACATTCAGACCATTCTACCTGTGTTACATTCAGACCATTCTACCTGTGTGTTACATTTAGACCATTCTACCTGTGTTACATTCAGACCATTCTACCTGTGTTACATTCAGACCATTCTACCTGTGTTACATTCAGACCATTCTACCTGTGTTACATTCAGACCATTCTACCTGTGTTACATTCAGACCATTCTACCTGTGTGTTACATTCAAACCATTCTACCTGTGTTACATTCAGACCATTCTACCTGTGTGTTACATTCAGACCATTCTACCTGTGTTACATTCAGACCATTCTACCTGTGTTACATTTAGACCATTCTACCTGTGTTACATTCAGACCATTCTACCTGTGTGTTACATTCAGACCATTCTACCTGTGTTACATTCAGACCATTCTACCTGTGTTACATTATGACCATTCTACCTGTGTTACATTCAGACCATTCTACCTGTGTGTTACATTCAAACCATTCTACCTGTGTGTTACATTCAGACCGTTCTACCTGTGTGTTACATTCAAACCATTCTACCTGTGTTACATTCAGACCATTCTACCTGTGTGTTACATTCAGACCATTCTACCTGTGTTACATTCAGACCATTCTACCTGTGTTACATTCAGACCATTCTACCTGTGTTACATTCAGACCATTCTACCTGTGTTACATTCAGACCATTCTACCTGTGTGTTACATTCAGACCATTCTACCTGTGTTACATTCAGACCATTCTACCTGTGTTACATTCAGACCATTCTACCTGTGTTACATTCAGACCATTCTACCTGTGTTACATTCAGACCATTCTACCTGTGTGTTACATTCAGACCATTCTACCTGTGTGTTACATTCAGACCATTCTACCTGTGTTACATTCAGACCATTCTACCTGTGTTACATTCAGACCATTCTACCTGTGTTACATTCAGACCATTCTACCTGTGTTACATTCAGACCATTCTACCTGTGTGTTACATTCAGACCATTCTACCTGTGTTACATTCAGACCATTCTACCTGTGTGTTACATTCAGACCATTCTACCTGTGTGTTACATTATGACCATTCTACCTGTGTTACATACAAACCATGGCGTGGGTGACTAACGCCCTCCATATGCATCTATCCCTTGTTGCCGCAAGCACATCTTCCATCCTCTCTGTCTTCAGACATTCTGCAAGTCTGTCAAATATTTTTTTCTCTGAGTCTACAAGGTGCTCTCTTTCCCTCCAGCTTTCCTGTTGTGACCAGGCGCTCCAATTCCCCTTTCCTCATAAAATGGCCAATGAATGTTGGCTGTCTTTTCCTAATCTTCCTTATCAATGATCGTCTTGTGTCTGCCTCCATCAAGACTGTCTCGTTTGTTTTCTTCGCTGTCCACGGAACTCTTAACATTCTTCTTAGAAACCACATCTCGGCTGCCTCAATCTTTCAACGTTAAATCCTTCTCGTTTAAAGTTGAAAATTCTCTCTCAGCTCTTTCTAATACCTCTGATAGTCTAACACCAACTCCGAAATAAGCATGCACCCCAACAGTCCAAGTTCTGCCTGACCCTTCTTCACCCTTGTTCACCAATGAATTAAGGAAGCCAAACATGCTTACAGACATACCAAACGCCAGTAGCGGTCCCTTAAAGCTCATTCACAGAATTTTCTAAAGCAAGTGAAAAGAGTTAAGAAAATGATCTCGAATGCTGTAACTGACCATTATTCGACCCACGTACTTCAATCTACAACAACAAAACGTCTGTTCTCTGTCATGTCTGAACTGTTAGATACTTCTAAGTCATCTCCGTTTCCCTCTATATCTACAGATCTTCCAGAAGGTTTTTCAACATATGTCTCCCAAAAAATTGATTATCTCTGAGCCAAGCTGGACGTGTGTTCCTGATCCCCCATTCACCGAAATTCAACCATTTTCTGAGATTCTGATTGCCAGCATCACAGTCGTGTGAACCGTACCCCATAACTGTCTCTGTGATTTTAGACACGTTCTGAGATTCTTCCATTTATAATGCATGTCATCAACACCTCTCTTCTCACTGGATCTGTCCCGTCTTCACAGCCATTAGTCAACACATGAACACACACACACACACACACACACACACACACACACACACACACACACACACACACACACACAAAACACACACACACACACACACACACACACACAACACACACACCACACACAACACACACACACACACACACACACACACACACACACACACACACACACACGACAATACACACACCGACATACCACACCCACACATACACACACACAACACACACACACACACACACACACACACACACACACACACACACACACACACACACACACACGGGCGCGTGTGCACGCGCACAGAGAGAGAGGGAGAGACAGACACAGAGCTTAACAGACAGACAGACAGACAGACGGAGATTACAGAGAGAACACAGAGACAGAGAGAGGCAGACAGAAAGGCAGCCAGAAAGAACGAGAGAGAGAGAGAGAGAGAGAGAGAGAGAGAGAGAGAGAGAAATAGAGAGAGAGAGAGAGAGAATATTGATTCACAATAGATCGATACGTTAATACAATTAACATGATTGTTACACACCTGATCCCACTACAATACAATTAATTTCATTTCCCAGAGCAGCACTCAACACAGTTAACCAAATTTCTCCACCAGTAATTTGAAGGATTTCACACGTATTTCCTGAACATAAGACGCCACTTCAAGAAGGTTTCATGCTGATATTAGCTTCCGGCAGCCATGCAGCTAGCGGGAGTGCAGCTGTTAAAGTTGATTAGATGGAAACTAAGACGCCAAGCAATAAACAGCAAGGCTTTTTGACAGGAATTAAACCAGGAATTGCCATGAATATTTGAACTTTCGTGTTCGATCAGCCAGAACAAAATGGGCACAAGCTGGAAAAAAAATCCAGCTTAGTGGAAACAGAAAGAACCAGGTAACATAATTAACCAACCCACTACTTAAACAGACCAATATAATTAACCAACCCACTACTTAAACAGACCAATATAATTAACCAACCCCACAACTAGACAAAACTCACTTTAAACGACCAACTAATACCAACCCATACTAAACAGACCAACTAATTAACCATCCCAACTACTTAAACAGACCAACATAATTAACCAACCCACTACTTAAACAGACCAACATAATTAACCATACCCACTACTTAAACAGACCAACATAATTAACCAACCCACTACTTAAACAGACCAACATAATTAACCAACCCACTACTTAAACAGACCAACATAATTAACCAACCCAGCACTTAAACAGACCACACAATTGACCAACCTACTACTTAAACAAACCAACATAATTAACCATCCCACTACTTAAACATACCAACATAATTAACCAACCCAGTACTTAAACAGACCAACATAATTAACCATCCCACTACTTAAACAGACCAACATAATTAATCATCCACTACTTAAACAGGCCAACATAATTAACCAATCCACTACTTAAACAGACCAACATAATTTACTATCCACTACTTAAACAGACCAACATAATTAACCATCCCACTACTTAAACAGACCAACATAATTAATCAACCTCTACTTAAACAGACCAACATAATTAACCAACCCACTACTTAAACAGACCAACATAATTAACCAACTCACTACTTAAACAGACCAACATAATTAATCATCCTACTACTTAAACATACCAACATAATTAACCATCCTACTGCTTAAACAGACCAACATAATTAACCATCTACTACTTAAACAGACCAACATAATTAATCATCCTACTACTTAAACAGACCAACATAATTAACCATCCTACTACTTAATCAGACCAACATAATTAATCAACCAGTACTTAAACAGACCAACATAATTAATCATCCCACTACTTATACAGACCAACATAATTAATCAACCACTACTTAAACAGACCAACATAATTAACCATCCCACTACTTAAACAGACCAACATAATTAACCAACTCACTACTTAAACAGACCAACATAATTAACCAACCCACTACTTAAACAGACCAACATAATTATCCATCCCACTACTTAAACAGACCAACATAATTAACCATCCTACTACTTAAACAGACCAACATAATTAATCATCCTACTACTTAAACAGACCAACATAATTAACCATCCTACTACTTAATCAGACCAACATAATTAATCAACCCAGTACTTAAACAGACCAACATAATTAATCATCCCACTACTTATACAGACCAACATAATTAATCAACCCACTACTTAAACAGACCAACATAATTAACCATCCCACTACTTAAACAGACCAACATAATTAACCAACTCACTACTTAAACAGACCAACATAATTAACCAACCCAATACTTAAACAGACCAACATAATTATCCATCCCACTACTTAAACAGACAACACAATTAACCATCCACTACTTAAACAGACCAACATAATTATCCAACTCACTACTTAAACTGACCAACATAATTAACCAACCCAGTAATTAACAGACCACCATAATTAACCAACCCACTACTTAAACAGACCAACATAATTAATCAACCCAGTACTTAAACACACCAACATAATTAACCAACTCACTACTTAAACAGACCAACATAATTAATCATCCCACTACTTAACAGACCAACATAATTAACCAACTCACTACTTAAACAGACCAACATAATTAACCATCTACTACTTAAACAGACCAACATAATTAATCAACCCAATACTTAAACAGACCAACATAATTAACTATCCCACTACTTAAACAGACCAACATAATTAACCAACCCAGTAATTAAACAGACCAACATAATTAACCAACCCACTACTTAAACAGACCAACATAATTAACCAACCCAGTAATTAAACAGACAAACATAATTAACCAACTCACTACTTAAACAGACCAACATAATTAATCATCCCACTACTTAAACAGACCAACATAATTAACCAACTCACTACTTAAACAGACCAACATAATTAATCATCCCACTACTTAAACAGACCAACATAATTAACCAACTCACTACTTAAACAGACCAACATAATTAACCATCCTACTACTTAAACAGACCAACATAATTAATCAACCCAATACTTAAACAGACCAACATAATTAACTATCCCACTACTTAAACAGACCAACATAATTAACCAACCCAGTAATTAAACAGACCAACATAATTAACCAACCCACTACTTAAACAGACCAACATAATTAACCAACCCAGTAATTAAACAGACCAACATAATTAACCAACTCACTACTTAAACAGACCAACATAATTAATCATCCCACTACTAAACAGACCAACATAATTAACCAACTCACTACTTAAACAGACCAACATAATTAACCATCCACTACTTAAACAGACCAACATAATTAATCAACCCACTACTTAAACAGAACAACATAATTAATCAACCCACTACTTAAACAGACCAACATAATTAATCAACCCACTACTTAAACAGACCAACATAATTAACCATCCCACTACTTAAACAGACCAACATAATTAACCAACCCTACTTAAACAGACCAACATAATTAACCAACCCAATACTTAAACAGACCAACATAATTATCCATCCCACTACTTAAACAGACCAACAAATTAACCATCCCACTACTTAAACAGACCAACATAATTATCCAACTCACTACTTAAACTGACCAACATAATTAACCAACCCAGTAATTAAACAGACCACCATAATTAACAACCACTACTTAAACAGACCAACATAATTAATCAACCAGTACTTAAAACACCAACATAATTAACCAACTCACTACTTAAACAGACCAACATAATTAATCATCCCACTACTTAAACAGACCAACATAATTAACCAACTCACTACTTAAACAGACCAACATAATTAACCATCCACTAACTTAAACAGACCAACATAATTAACAACCCATACTTAAACAGACCAACATAATTAACTATCCCACTACTTAAACAGACCAACATAATTAACCAACCCAGTAATTAAACAGACCAACATAATTAACCAACCCACTACTTAAACAGACCAACATAATTAACCAACCCAGTAATTAAACAGACCAACATAATTAACCAACCACTACTTAAACAGACCAACATAATTAACATCCTACTACTTAAACAGACCAACATAATTAATCCAACCCACTACTTAAACAGACCAACATAATTAATCAACCCACTACTTAAACAGACCAACATAATTAACCAACCCATACTTAAACAGACCAACATAATTAATCAACCCACTACTTAAACAGACCAACATAATTAATACCATCCACTACTTAAACAGACCAACATAATTAACCAACCCTACTTAAACAGACCAACATAATTACCACTATACTTAAACAACCAACATAATTAACCACCCACTCTTAAACAACCAACATAATTAACACCATACTTAAACAGACCAACATAATTAACCATCCCACTACTTAAACAGACCAACATAATTAATCATCCACTACTTAAACAGACCAACATAATTAACCAATCCACTACTTAAACAGACCAACATAATTAACATCCACTACTTAAACAGACCAACATAATTAACACCCACTACTTAAACAGACCAACATAATTAACAACCACATACTTAAACAGACCAACATAATTAATCCAACCCACTACTTAAACGACCAACATAATTAACAACCTCACTACTTAAACAGACCAACATAATTAACAATCCACTACTTAAACAGACCAACATAATTAACATACCCACTACTTAAACAGACCAACATAATTAACCAACCTACTACTTAAACAGACCAACATAATTTAACATCATCCTACTACTTAAACAGACCAACATAATTAATCCATCCACTACTTAAACAGACCAACATAATTAACTATCCCACTACTTAAACAGACCAACATAATTAACCAACCCAGTAATTAAACAGACCAACATAATTAACCAACCCACTACTTAAACAGACCAACATAATTAACCAACCCAGTAATTAAACAGACCAACATAATTAACCAACTCACTACTTAAACAGACCAACATAATTAATCATCCCACTACTTAAACAGACCAACATAATTAACCAACTCACTACTTAAACAGACCAACATAATTAACCATCCTACTACTTAAACAGACCAACATAATTAATCAACCCACTACTTAAACAGAACAAAATAATTAATCAACCCACTACTTAAACAGACCAACATAATTAATCAACCAACTACTTAAACAGACCAACATAATTAACCATCCCACTTCTTAAACTGACCAACATAATTAACCATCCCACTACTTAAACAGACCAGCATTTTATCTATAATGACGTCTAATGAATTTCATCTACAATGATCCTGTGTGAGGGAATTGCAGGCCGTTTGACCTTATAGCAGTCACAGAAAATGGCGTCTGTGGGAAGTCATTTCAAAACATAACTGTCCAGCTTATGTAGGGAACCGTGTAGGATTGACGGGGACTTGTTTCAAGCAGTGAGTTGGCTTGATACATTGGCAACAAAATGAGGAGACGTTTTGGCTCCAAACAGATAAACACAGAAACACACATGGGGTTTAAGGTTCTATTTAGGCCTACTTGGACAATGGCTGTGATTTGTTTTTGAAGGTTACACATACATTGCATCCTCTCCCATCCATGGCCATACCAATGTAAGGTTACACTTAGGTGGCTTTTTGTTATTCTCCCTTTCATGGTCATACCAATGTAAGGTTACACTTAGGTGGCTTTTTGTTATTCTCCCTTTCATGGTCATACCAATGTAAGATTACAATTAGATGGCTTTTTGTTATTCTACCTTTCATGGCCATACCAACGTAAGGTTACAGTTAGATGGCTTTTTGTTATTCTACCTTTCATGGTCATACCAAGGTAAGATTACAATTATATGGCTTTTTCTTATTCTACCTGTCATGGTCATACCAAGGTAAGGTTACAATTAGATGGCATTTTCTTATTCTCCCTGTCATGGTCATACCAATGTAAGATTACAATTAGATGGCTTTTTCTTATTCTACCTTTCATGGCCATACCAATGTAAGGTTACAGTTAGATGGCTTTTTCTTATTCTCCTGTCATGGTCATACCAATGTAAGATTACAATTAGATGGCTTTTTCTTATTCTAGCTGTCATGGACATACCAATGTAAGGTTACAGTTAGATGGCTTTTTCTTATTCTCCCTGTCATGGTCATACCAACGTAAGGTTACAGTTAGATGGCTTTTTCTTATTCTAGCTGTCATGGTGATACCAATGTAAGGTTACAGTTAGATGGCTTTTTCTTATTCTACCTTTCATGGACATACCAATGTAAGGTTACAGTTAGATGGCTTTTTCTTATTCTCCCTGTCATGGTCATACCAATGTAAGGTTACAGTTAGATGGCTTTTTCTTATTCTACCTTTCATGGACATACCAATGTAAGGTTACAGTTAGATGGCTTTTTCTTATTCTCCCTGTCATGGTCATACCAACGTAAGGTTACAGTTAGATAGCTTTTTCTTATTCTACCTTTCATGGACATACCAATGTAAGGTTACAGTTAGATAGCTTTTTCTTATTCTACCTTTCATGGACATACCAATGTAAGGTTACAGTTAGATAGCTTTTTCTTATTCTCCTTTTCATGGCCATAGCAAAACAGTTTTCTTTTCACCAGATCTTCATCTTATCCAAGGCACTGCTTGACGCTTTGTCCTTCTTGTTCTTTGGTGATATGGTCAGTGTGTCTGATGTTCGGTATCTTGCAGTAACACCTCATTTCCATAGCTTAGAGTCGTCTGTCTGAATCAGACGTGATGGTCCATGTCTTGCATGTATACAGGAAGATGGAACATAGCAGTGCACGTAAGATCCAGGTTTTGTGTTTCATGGAGATGTTTGAGTCCTTTTGTACAGGTTTCAGCTGTCCTCGAGAGGAGGTTTGCTTTGGATCCCTCATAGACTGCTTCAATGAAGGCTAAACATGTGTTCGTAATTTCATACTGTTGTTGTTATTATTAGTCATCGTCTTCACTGTTGTTGTTGTTGCTGCTGCTGCTGCTGATAATACTTTTCTTAAATGATGTCCAGACACACAGGAAGGAAAACAGTCTCCCTGTTGGAACTGTTGAAGGGAAATAGTTAGTGTTCATATCCAGTACTTCCAGAACATGAACCTGACACATGGTTCTTTGAGCCCCGTTCATGAAAGCTGGCAAACACTTCCATGAGACTGATATTGTTTCAGACATAGTCAAACATGATATAGATCACAGTCCTCCTACTCATATCTGTCTGTCTGTCTGTTTGTCTGTCTGTCTTTCTGTATGTCTGTCTGTTGTGCTCTCTATCTCTCTCTCTCTCTCTCTCTCTCTCTCTCTCTCTCACACACACACACACACACACACACACACACACCACACTCAGTCACACACACACACACACACACACACACACACACACACACATACACAGTCACACACACAGACACACACATATACACACACACACACATACACACACCACATACACACACACATACACACACACACACACACACACACACACACACACACACACTCACACACACCACAAACAGTCACACACACAGACACACACACATATACCACACACTCAGTCACACACACACACACACAGACACCACACACAGTCACACACACGCACGCATACATACATACACACACGCGTGCACGAGTGGACACATCCTGACACATACACACAGTATAACATAGTTAACTTGAGGCTTATCATTGCGTACACACAGTTCAATATATCACTGGTAATGTTTGTGTGGTATATCGTCTGTATTCAGTATCATCCCTTCTCTCTCTCGCTCTCTATGTGTCCACATTTACAATGGGAACTACTACTGCTATCATTGAGTAATGAAGTGATTTGACCTTTGGACAGTGAACTCTGTCTGTCTGTCAGTCTGTCTGTGTGTCTGTCTGTCTGTCTGTCTCTCTGTCTCTTCTCTTTCTCTCTCCCTGTCACTTTCTCTCTCACTCTCTCTCTCTTGCTCCCTCCGTCCCTCTCTCTCTCATTCTCTCTCTTTCTCTCTTTTTCTCTCTTTCTCTTTCTCTCTTTCTCTCTCTCTCTCTCTCTCTCTGTCTTGTTTTAATTCACTTTACATGTACAAGTATGCCTAAGAGCATGATGTACATGTGCAACGCCATGCTGTGGGACGTCCACCAACACCTGGACAGATTGGAGAGAATGTACAGATGTGTAACATGTGGAATTGGGGACAATGAACAAGGACACAAACGTCTTTCAGTCGAATACTAAATACAACTCCATGAATAGTGTCCTGTTTTATCACCTAATGAAGACAACTAGAAAGTTTTTCTTCTTGTTTTTCTTGCAGACGGCTACAAGTTCGACTTCGTGACAATTGATTTTTTCTCTAATGGAACTGGGCAAGATTTATACATCCGTTTGTGTGTTTGTTTGCTTGTTTTCAGTCGATTCTTATGTGTTTGTTTTTCTACTCTCTGTCTCTCTCTTTCTCTGTCTCTCTCTCTCTCTTTCTCTCTCTCTCTTTCTCTCTCTCTCTTTCTCTCTCTCTTTCTCTCTCTCTCTCTTTCTCTCTCTGTCTCACTTTCTCTGTCTGTCTCTCTGTACCACTCTACCTGTGTATCTCTGTTCTCTCTTCTCTCTTTCTTCTATCTCTCTATCTATCTATCTATCTATCTATCTCTCTCTCTATCTATCTATCTATCTATCTATCTATCTATCTAACTATTATCTATCTTCTATCTATCTATCTATCTATCTATCTGTCTATCTATATCTATCTATCTATCTATCTAACTATTATCTATCTATCTATCTATCTATCTATCTTCTCTATGTCCATCATCAGCCGATATGTGGTTTCTAAAAAAAATGTTGAGAGTTCCATGGACAGCAAAGGAAACAAACGAGACAATCTTGATGGAGGCAGACACAAGAAGATCATTCATAAGGAAGATTAGGAAAAGACAGGCAACATTTATAGGCCATTTTATGAGGAAAGGGGGATTGGAGCACCTGGTTACATCGGGAAAGCTGGAGGGAAAGAGAACACCAGGTAGACCCAGGGAAAAGATACTAGACGGACTTGCAGAGTGGCTGAAGACAAAGAGGGTGGAAAGAGATAGAGACAACAAGAGATAGAGACAGATGGAAGTCCATAATCGCCAACGCCATGTGGCAAGGCACCTGATGATGATGATGATGATGATGATGATGATGATGATGATGATGATGATGATGAATGATGATGATGATGATGATGATGATGATGATGATGATGATGATGATGATGATGATGGTATATGTGTAGAATAACGAGGACTAGCTGTGAGACAGGTCGTGTGGGATCTTATGGTAATTTCTTCAAAAACAACGCGTTTTGAAATCTGAGATTTGAACCCACACACACTCACTGATTCTCTATCTCTGTCTCTCTGTCTTACAAACACACATTCTGTCTCTTTCTCTGCGTCTCTGTCTCTGTTTCTCTTTCTGTCTCTCTCCCTCCCTCCACCCCCCACCACTCTATTCCTCTCTCTCTCTCTCTCTCTTTCCTTTTTTTCCAAAAAGCTCAAGAAAACCAGTTACCTGATTCTTTTTGTTTCCCCTAAGCTGGATTTAGCTTGTACCCATTTTGATTTTGCTGCTCGAACACGAAAGTTCAAATCTTCATGGCAATTCCTGTTTTAATTCCTGTCAAAAAGCCTTGCCATTTATTGCTTGGCGTCTTAGTTTCCATCTAATCAACTTTAACAGCTGCACTCCCGCTAGCTACATGGCTGCCGGAAGCTAATATCAGCATGAAACCTTCTTGAAGTGGCGTCTTATGTTCAGGAAATACGTGTGAAATCCTGCAAATTACTGGTGGAGAAATTTGGTTAACTGTGTTGAGTGCTGCTCTGGGAAATGAAATTAATTGTATTGTAGTGGGATCAGGTGTGTAACAATCATGTTAATTGCATTAACGTATCGATCTATTGTGAACCAGTATTCTCTCTCTCTCTCTCTCTCTCTCTCTCTCTCTCTCTCTCTCTTTCTCTCTCTCTGTTACTCTTTTTCTCTCTCTCTCTCCCTCACTCTCTTTTCTTTCTCCTCTCTCTTTCTCTATCTCCCTCACATCTCTCTCTCTCTCTCTCTACTCTTTCTCTCTCTCTCTCTCTGTCTCTCTTCCCCTCTCTCTCTTTTCTTTCTCCTCTCTCTTTCTCTATCTCCCTCACATCTCTCTCTCTCTCTCTCTCTCTCTCTCTCTCTCTCTTCTCTCGTCTCTCTTCCCCTTCTCTTTCTTTTCTCTCTCTTTCTATCTCCCTCACATTCTCTCTCTTTCTCTCCTCTCTCTTCCCTCTCTCCATCTTCTTTCTCTCTCTCTTCTCTCTCTTCCTCACATCTCTCTCTCTTCCCCTCTCTCTCTCTCCCTCTCTCTCTCTTTCTTTCTCCTCCCTCTTTCTCTCTCTCCCTCACATCTATCTCTCCTCTCTCTCTCTCTCTGTTATCTTTCTCTCTCTCTCCGTCTCTCCCCCCCTCTCTCTCTCTTTTCTTTCTCCTCTCTCTTTCTCTATCTCTCCCTCACATATCTCTCTCTCTCCTCTTTCTCTCTCTCTCCTCTCTCTCTCTCTCTCTCTCTCTCTCCCCTGATATGCTTTTGAATGATCTATTAACAGAACATGGTTGGCAGATTTTGTTCCATGTTCATCATGGCTAATTTGCACATTGACTGCTGGTTTTTTTTTTCTGGGGTGGGGTGGGTGTGGGGCATTATTTGGCAAGTTGTGATCTTTCTATCATTGGTTTTGTTTAATGTCTGGGACCTTTATCAGTGGTACTAGTGCAATGTTGACAATACTTGGAAAGGAGATAGGAGCCACCACGTGTGCACTAAGCTTGTGGTATTAAGATGTAATCCTGGTGCAATGAGCTCATTATCTCAGTCAAGACAGTCCGTGGTCCAACCATACGTACAATTACCCATGCTTCAGGGGGAAGGTTTTATGGCTGAAGTCTTGGAGTCTGCTACTTTGAGCGACTAAATCACACCTGCTGAGATCCTTTAACGTCTGGCAGTCACTACACCATGGAACTGTCAACATCCACCCTCCCCTCCCACACTTACACACACTATGTTCATGTACAAGCACCCCCACCCACCCACCCATCCTTGCCAGCATCACTACCCCGTTTTGTTATCTGAAATCATGTAAGCGATAGGACCTTAAATAATCGATAGGACCTTAAATAAGCGATAGGACCTTAAATAAACGATAAGACCTTAAATAAACGATAAGACCTTAAATAAACGATAGGACCTTAAATAAACGATAGGACCTTAAATAAACATAAGACCCATACAATTAACAAGAGACTAAATAAAGGGTAGTGACCTTAAAGATGACTAGACCAAAGAATCAGGACCAAACTAAACGATAGGACTAACAAAAGAAATCAGTTGCCCAAACAAAATCTTTAAGATGAAACGCAAGGATATCAGTTTCACAAAATCTTTACAGATTACTATAACCAAAAATAATCAGTTTGACAAAATCTTTAATGATGACTATGACCAAAGATAATCAGTTGTCACACAAATTTAATGATGACTAGACCAAAATGATCAGTTTGTCACACAATCTTTAATGATGACTATGACCAAAGATAATCAGTTTGTCACACAATCTTTAAAGATGACTATGACCAAAGATAATCAGTTTGTCACACAATCTTTAATGATGACTATGACCAAAGATAATCAGCTTGTCACAAATCTTTAATGATGACTATGACTAAAGATAATCAGCTTGTCACACAATCTTTAATGATGACTATGACCAAAGATAATCAGTTTGTCACAAAATCTTTAAT
>CM060306.1:133755693-133760693 GCA_030674185.1 Monoplex corrugatus | reverse complement strand
TAACTAAATTAAGAATGATATCTATGTAAGCTGGTCTAAGTGCTTGTTTCTATAGTACTTATACGTTGAAAATAAACTGTGTATTCTAGTTGACATTCATTCTTCTCTCTCTCTCATCTCTCTCTCTGTGTCAGTCTCTCCTCTTCTCTCTCTCACCTCTCTCTCTCACTCTCTTTGTCTCTCTCTCCTCTCTCTCACTCTCTCTCTCACTCTCTTTCTCTCTGTCTTCTCTGTCTGTCTGTCTGTCTGTCTCTCTGTCTCTCTCTCTCTTCTTTCTCCTTCCTTTCCTCTCTCTCTCTCTCACTCTTTGCTTTTCCCTTTTCCACACACCTAGCACACTCTCACTTACACACACACATACACACACACACACACACACACACACACACACACACTCACACAACACACCACACACACACACACACACACGCACGCACACTCACATACAACACACTCACTCACTCACATCGCTCACTCCCTCACTCACACACACACACACACACACACACACACATAACATACTCATTCACATGCAGACACATGCACTCGTACTTATTCGCTCACTTACTCTTTCATTCACTCACTCATTGCAAGAACAGGCCATAAACTGGCCACTTGTAACACTACACCTCTAAGAACAAATCATGGAGGCTTATTTGCCGTCATTCTACACTAATGAAAAAAGAGTTCGCTCTGTTTCCATTCTACTGTCACAACAAGGTGCACGTCGGTACCAGAGTGTTGATTCTAATGAAACTGCGACAAGTTTGTCATCGTAACTTAATCTTCATTCCAACAGAGAGAGAAAGGGGGGCGGGGTAGAAAAAAGAAAAGAAAAGAGAGAGAGAGAGCAAGAGAAAGAGAGAGAGAGAGCAAGAGAGAGAAATAGAGAAAGAGAGAGAGAGCAAGAGAGAGAGAGAGAGCAAGATAGAGAGAGAGAGCAAGAGAAAAAGAGAGAGAGCAATAGAAAAGAGAGAGAGCAAGAGAGAGAGAGAGCAAGAGAAAGAGAGAGAGAGCAAGAGAGAGAGAGAAGAGAGAGAGAGAGAGCAAGAGAAAGAGAAAGAGAGAGCAAGAGAGAGAGACAGACAGAAAGACAGAGACAGAGAAGAGAGACAGACAGACAGACAGACAGAACATGTTATAATCAGTGATGATGTAATGTCTGTCTGTGTAGTGTGTGCCTCACTGTAACAGCCCTGTGTGTATGTATCATGTTGATGGCTATAAACATGTTACAACTGACAACATGTGTAGTGTGTGCCTCACTGTAACAGCCCTGTATGTATCATGTTGATGGCTATAAACATATTACAACTGAAAACATGTGTAGTGTGTGCCTGACTGTAACAGCCCTGTATGTATCATGTTGATGGCTATAAACATATTACAACTGACAACATGTGTAGTGTGTGCCTCATTGTAACAGCCCTGTATGTAACATGTTGATGGCTATAAACATGTTACAACTGACAACATGTGTAGTGTGTGCCTGACTGTAACAGCCCTGTATGTATCATGTTGATGGCTATAAACATGTTACAACTGACAACATGTGTAGTGTGTGGCTCACTGTAACAGCCCTGTATGTATCATGTTGATGGCTATAAACATGTTACAACTGACAACATGTGTAGTGTGTGGCTCACTGTAACAGCACTGTATGTATCATGTTGATGGCTATAAACATGTTACAACTGACAACATGTGTAGTGTGTGGCTCACTGTAACAGCCCTGTATGTATGTATCATGTTGGTGGCTATAAACATGTTACAACTGACAACATGTGTAGTGTGTGGCTCACTGTAACAGCCCTGTATGTATGTATCATGTTGGTGGCTATAAACATGTTACAACTGACAACATGTGTAGTGTGTGCCTGACTGTAACAGCCCTGTATGTATTATGTTGATGGCTATAAACATGTTACAACTGACAACATTTGTAGTGTGTGGCTCAATGTAACAGCCCTGTATGTATCATGTTGTGGCTATAAACATGTTACAACTGACAACATGTGTAGTGTGTGGCTCAATGTAACAGCCCTGTATGTATCATGTTGATGGCTATAAACATGTTACAACTGACAACATGTGTAGTGTGTGCCTCACTGTAACAGCCCTGTGTGTATCATGTTGATGGCTAAAAACATGTTACAACTGACAACATGTGTAGTGTGTGCCTCACTGTAACAGCCCTGTATGTATCATGTTGATGGCTAAAAACATGTTACAACTGACAACATGTGTAGTGTGTGCCTCACTGTAACAGCCCTGTGTGTATCATGTTGATGGCTAAAAACATGTTACAACTGAACACATGTGTAGTGTGTGGCTCACTGTAACAGCCCTGTATGTATCATGTTGATGGCTAAAAACATGTTACAACTGACAACATGTGTAGTGTGTAGCTCACTGTAAAAGCCCTGTATGTATGTAACATGTTGATGGCTATAAACATGTTACAACTGACAACATATGTAGTGTGTGGCTCACTGTAACAGCCCTGTATGTATCATGTTGATGGGTAAAAACATGTTACAACTGACAAAATGTGTAGTGTGTGGCTCACTGTAACAGCCCTGTATGTATGTAACATGTTGATGGCTATAAACATGTTACAACTGACAACATGTTTAGTGTGTGGTTCACTGTAACAGCCCTGTATGTAACATGTTGATGGCTATAAACATGTTACAACTGACAACATGTGTAGTGTGTGCCTCACTGTAACAGCCCTGTATGTATCATGTTGATGGCTATAAACATGTTACAACTGACAACATGAGTAGTGTGTGCCTCACTGTAACAGCCCTGTGTGTATGTATCATGTTGATGGCTATAAACATGTTACAACTGACAACATGTGTAGTGTGTGCCTCACTGTAACAGCCCTGTGTGTATGTATCATGTTGATTGCTAAAAACATGTTACAACTGACAACATGTGTAGTGTGTGGCTCACTGTAACAGCCCTGTATGTATCATGTTGATAGCTAAAAACATGTTACAACTGACAACATGTGTAGTGTGTGCCTCACTGTAACAGCCCTGTGTGTATCATGTTGATGGCTAAAAACATGTTACAACTGACAACATGTGTAGTGTGTGTCTCACTGTAACAGCCCTGTATGTATTATGTTGATGGCTAAAAAACATGTTACAACTGACAACATGTGTAGTGTGTGCCTCACTGTAACAGCCCTGTGTGTATCATGTTGATGGCTAAAAACATGTTACAACTGACAACATGTGTAGTGTGTGGCTCACTGTAACAGCCCTGTATGTATCATGTTGTTGGCTAAAAACATGTTACAACTGACAACATGTGTAGTGTGTGGCTCACTGTAACAGCCCTGTATGTATGTAACATGTTGATGGCTATAAACATGTTACAACTGACAACATGTGTAGTGTGTGCCTCACTGTAACAGCCCTGTATGTATCATGTTGATGGCTAAAAACATGTTACAACTGACAACATGTGTAGTGTGTGGCTCACTGTAACAGCCCTGTATGTATGTAATCATGTTGATGGCTATAAACATGTTAACGTTACAACTGACAACATGTGTAGTGTGTGGCTCACTGTAACAGCCCTGTATGTATGTATCATGTTGATGGCTATAAACATGTTAACGTTACAACTGACAACATGTGTAGTGTGTGCCTCACTGTAACAGCCCTGTATGTATCATGTTGATGGCTATAAACATGTTACAACTGATAACATGTGTAGTGTGTGGCTCACTGTAACAGCCCTGTATGTATGTATCATGTTGATGGCTATAAACATGTTACAACTGACAACATGTGTAGTGTGTGCCTCACTGTAACAGCCCTGTGTGTATGTATCATGTTGATGGCTATAAACATGTTACAACTGACAACATGTGCAGTGTGTGCCTCACTGTAACAGCCCTGTATGTATGTAACATGTTGATGGCTATAAACATGTTACAACTGACAACATGCTCTGTACTTTGCCCTTCATGTTTCATTTTGTTTTTCTCTCTGTTCCTTGCTTTAGAGTGTTTTTCTTTTTTTGTTCTCTCTCTCTGTCTCTCTCTCTCTTTCTGTCTCTCTCTCTCTGTCTTTCTTTCTGTCTGTCTGTCTGTCTGTCTGTCTGTCTCTCTCTCTCTCTCTCTCTCTCTCTCTCCTCTCTCCTCTCTCTCTCTCCTTCCACTTTCTGTCCATCCAACCTTTCTTCTATTCATCCTCTGTCTTTCAGTCTTTTTTCTCAGAAAAAAAGTAATCACTCGCCTATATCCTGCTGGGTTTTAAAGATCACGCCAGGTCGTTTTTACAGCTTAAACCTGACAGTTTGAATTTGCTCCACGCAGTTTGTTTTACTTTCTTTCAAATGACCAGTTCATTGGTGGCGGCGTCTCAATTTCCATCCAATCAGCACAAAAGTCTGTAGTCTGTGCGGGGCTGGTCCGTGACGAGGAAGTCAAGTTCACAACGAGGCCAATGTGTTACAATTTGTTATGGTGTTTACGTTCAAGCAAGGACTGTACCTCACGCATGCACAGGCGCGTGTGTATGAGCACTAGAATGTCGAAAAACAAAGTAACAGCGAATAGTCACGGTAGATAGAACTTTATATGACAGTTTTCTTTCTACAGTAATCAAAACCAAACCAAGTATGCACTATATATTTTTTTTTCATAATTTTGTAGAAATGAGTAGAAAAAATAATTACGTTTTATAAACACACTGTAAAAATGCCCATTCCACCCTGAAAAATTTGTTGCATGACTGAGTATGGACTGCGTTTCCTAGATAGGCACAGTGATCCATGATTGAAAGTCAGACCCAAATGTGTAAGTGTGCACATTCTACATCATCATGTTATATATCCATGCAGCATGCTTACTAACGACGTTCCAGATAACGGTCATGTTGCATGGAATCTAAAGACTGATTATACTGGGAAGATTTTCTGATTCTGTTTATACACGTATAAATATTATTGGTAACATCTCGTTGAAATCATCAACA
>CM060306.1:133743193-133750693 GCA_030674185.1 Monoplex corrugatus | reverse complement strand
ACTGTACAGTGTTAATATCATGGGCTGTGACATTTGTTACACTTCTTTCCATGGTGACACTATCACTGACGTCTTTACATATACTGTACAGTGTTAATATCATGGGCTGTGACATTTGTTACACTTCTTTCCATGGTGACACTATCACTGACGTCTTTACATATACTGTACAGTGTTAATATCATGGGCTGTGACATTTGTTACACTTCTTTCCATGGTGACACTATCACTGTCGTCTTTACATATACTGTACAGTGTAAATATCATGGGCTGTGACATTTGTTACACTTCTTTCCATGGTGACAATATCACTGTGGTCTTTACACATGGTCTAAAGTGGTAATGTCATGACTTATGACATTTTTACACTTCTTTCCATGGGACGATATGACTGCGTCCTTACATGTACACAGCCAAAATATCAGAACTGCCCACCAGCTCAACTCAGATGAACAAACGTTCTGCATGACAATAACAATAGTTGCCAAGCAATGTTCACAAGTACCAAGTTTTCGTGCTGGGGTTTGTGTCTTGTAAACTGCAATCAGACAGTCGACGTTGTGTAACACGAGCAGTGTGGGGACTGTTGACGACGGTGACTCAACATCCATGTACGAGTTCAATCCCAGCCTGCACGCAACAACCTGGTCTGTAAGTACATAGCGGTTGCGCAGGCTCGAGGAATCTGACATGTAACTCTTGCAAATTTTGGGTGGAACGCATATGGACTTTCTGACCATGATGAGCTACCTCTATATTATTCTACCACAACATGCTGTTGTCAGATAAATGGAATCCCTGTTGATGTGTGTCCGTAAAGTATGTCATGTGATACATTTATCACGTGTGGAGCACTGATCATACGTGTTGACATGGACATAAGAGGTTATCACATCACTATAGTGATGATCAACACATGTGACATGGACATAAAGAGTGGTTATACATCACTATAGTTGATGATCAACACATGTTGACATGGACATAAGGTGGTTATATACATCACTATAGTTGATGATCAACACATGTTGACATAGACATAAAGAGTGGTTATATACATCACTATAGTTATGATCAACACATGTGCGTGGACATAAAGAGTGGTTATATCCATCACTAATTGATGACAACACATGTTGCATGGACATAAAGAGTGTTATATACATCACTATAGTTGATGATCAACACGTGTTGACATGGACATAAAGAGTGGTTATATACATCACTAGTTGATGATCAACACATGTTGACATGGACATAAAGAGTGGTTATATCCATCACTATAGTTGATGATCAACACATGTTGACATGGACATAAAGAGTGGTTATATACATCACTATAGTTGATGATCAACACATGTTGACATGGACATAAAGAGTGGTTATATACATCACTATAGTTGATGATCAACACATATTGACATGGACATAAAGAGTGGTTATATACATCACTATAGTTGATGATCAATACATGTTGACATGGACATAAAAGTGTTATATCATCACTATAGTTGATGATCAACACATGTTGACGTGGACATAAAGAGTGGTTATATACATCACTAGAGTTGATGATCAACACATGTTGACATGGACATAAGAGTGGTTATATATAGTTGATGATCAACACATGTTGACATAGACATAAAGAGTGGTTATATCCATCACTAGTTGATGATCAACACATGTTGACATGGACATAAAGAGTGGTTATATACATCACTATAGTTGATGATCAACACATGTTGACATGGACATAAAGAGTGGTTATATACATCACTATAGTTGATGATCAACACATGTTGACATGGGACATAAAGAGTGGTTATATACATCACTTAGTTGATGATCAACACATGTTGACATGGACATAAAGAGTGGTTATATACATCACTATAGTTGATGATCAACACATGTTGACATGGACATAAAGAGTGGTTATATACATCACTAGTTGATGATCAACACATGTTGACGTGGACATAAAGAGTGGTTATATACATCACTATAGTTGATGATCAACACATGTTGACATGGACATAAAGAGTGGTTATATACATCACTATAGTTGATGATCAACACATGTTGACATGGACATAAAGAGTGGTTATATACATCACTATAGTTGATGATCAACACATGTTGACATGGACATAAAGAGTGGTTATATACATCACTATAGTTGATGATCAACACATGTTGACATGGACATAAAGAGTGGTTATATACATCACTATAGTTGATGATCAACACATGTTGACATGGAGATGATCAACACATGTTGACATGGACATAAAGAGTGGTTATATACATCACTATAGTTGATGATCACACATTGACTGGACATAAGAGTGGTTATATACATCACTAAGTTGATGATCAACACATGTTGACATGGACATAAAGAGTGGTTATATCATCACTAGTTGATGATCAACACATGTTGACATAGACATAAAGAGTGGTTATATCTCACTAGTTGATGATCAACACATGTTGACATGGACATAAAGAGTGGTTATATACATCACTATAGTTGATGATCAACACATGTTGACATGGACATAAAGAGTGGTTATATACATCACTATAGTTGATGATCAACACATGTTGACATGGACATAAAGAGTGGTTATATACATCACTAGTTGATGATCAACACATGTTGACATGGACATAAAGAGTGGTTATATACATCACTATAGTTGATGATCAACACATTTGACATGGACATAAAGAGTGGTTATATACATCACTATAGTTGATGATCAAACATGTTGACATGGACATAAAGAGTGGTTATATACATCACTATAGTTGATGATCACAATGTATGCTGATGGAAAAAAAACATGTTGCATGACATAAAAGAGTGGTTATATACATCACTATAGTTGATGATCAACACATTGACATGGACATAAAGTGTATATACATCACTAAGTTGATGATCAACTTTACTGGACATAAAGATGTTATACATACTAGTTGATGATCAAATGTGACATGACATAAGATGTTATCATCCATTATGAACATTATTCTGGTGGTTGTAATGTTTCACAGTTCGAATCCCCAACCCTCTATTTGTAGCCTTTGCCAGCACATGGAGTTTTGGATAAACTCAAGAAATTTGCCAAGTAGCAGATTAGAAAAAGTGGAAACAGAACTGTTGGAGAACTTAGATCATTTATATAAACTCTAAAATTGTAGACCAAAATGACGTCATTAACACATCCGTGACTGGACACTACTATAGTCGTGAACGCCGAGCTTCACCTACTGCCGGGTCTCGCTAAAAGTCGTTTCGGTGATATATGGTACAGAACTGGATGGTGGCTAAAAACTGTTTAAGTAATAGCTTTATAAGTAGAACAGCTA
The DNA here is from genome assembly GCA_030674185.1 of Monoplex corrugatus. Lineage (NCBI taxonomy): Eukaryota > Metazoa > Mollusca > Gastropoda > Littorinimorpha > Ranellidae > Monoplex > Monoplex corrugatus. The sequence continues at coordinate 133,747,312 of CM060306.1, read as the reverse complement.
AACTCAACTTTGCCTTTTCATTAAGTACACAAATGTTGGTGACAATTGGAGTCCATTCAGGCCTGCTAGAGAGGGTTTTTTTTACAACTACTGGTTCTTTATTGGAGGCAGGCTCAGGCTGGCAGGAAGTTCAGGCAGAGGCCTGGCCAATCACAATAGATCCTGATTATGAGAATGTTGTTGTGTTTTTAACACTACGGATTCGAATACACAGTTCATCACAAAGTGGCCAACACTGTCCTACTGACAGATACAATATAAGATATACGTTTGTGTACGGATAATGAAGACAATTTGTGTGTAAACTGACAGATACAATATAAGATATACGCTAGTAGGATATGAAGACATTGTGTCAACTGACAGATACAATATAAGATATACGTTAAGTAGGACATGAAGACATTGTCAACTGACAGATACAATAAAGATATATTATGTAGGACATGAAGACATTGTCAACTGACAGATACAAATAAGATATACGCTATGTAGGACATGAAGACATTGTCAACTGACAGATACAATATAAGATATACGTTATGTAGGACATGAAGACATTGTGTCAACTGAACAGATACAATTATAAGATATATACGTTAGGTAGGACATGAAGACATTGTGTCAACTGACAGATACAATATAAGATATACGTTAGGTAGGACATGAAGACATTGTCAACTGACAGATACAATATAAGATATACGTTAGGTAGGATATGAAGACATTGTGTCAACTGACAGATACAATATAAGATATACGTTATGTAGGACACGAAGACATTGTGTCAACTGACAGATACAATATAAGATATACGTTATGTAGGATATGAAGACATTGTGTCAACTGACAGATACAATATAAGATATACGTTAGGACTGAAGACATTGTGTCTAACTGACAGATACAATATAAGATATACGTTATGTTGGACATGAAGACATTGTGTCAACTGACAGATACAAATATAAGATATACGTTAGGTAGGACATGAAGACATTGTCAACTGACAGATACAATATAAGATATACATTATGTTGGACATGAAGACATTGTCAACTGACAGATACAATATAAGATATACGTTAGGACTGAAGACATTGTGTCAACTGACAGATACAATATAAGATATAGTTAGGACTGAAGACATTGTGTCAACTGACAGATACAATATAAGATATACGTTGTGTAGGATATGAAGACATTGTGTCAGCTGACAGATACAATATAAGATATACGTTAGGTAGGACATGAAGCCATTGTGTCAACTGACAGATACAATATAAGATATACGTTGTGTAGGACATGAAGACATTGTGTCAGCTGACAGATAAATATAAGATATACGTTATGTAGGACATGAAACATTGTGTCAACTGACAGATACAATATAAGATATACGTTAGGACTGAAGACATTGTGTCAACTGACAGATACAATATAAGATATACGTTAGGACTGAAGACATTGTGTCAACTGACAGATACAATATAAGATATACGTTAGGTAGGACATGAAGACATTGTGTCAACTGACAGATACAATATAAGATATACGTTAGGAATGAAGACATTGTGTCAACTGACAGATACAATATAAGATATATGTTATGTAGGACATGAAGACATTGTCAACTGACAGATACAATATAAGATATACGTTGTCTAGGACATGAAGACATTGTGTCAGCTGACAGATACAATATAAGATATACGTTAGGACTGAAGACATTGTGTCAACTGACAGATACAATATAAGATATACGTTAGGTAGGACATGAAGACATTGTGTCAACTGACAGATACAATATAAGATATACGTTAGGAATGAAGACATTGTGTCAACTGACAGATACAATATAAGATATATGTTATGTAGGACATGAAGACATTGTCAACTGACAGATACAATATAAGATATACGTTAGGTAGGACATGAAGACATTGTTCAGCTGTCAGATACAATATAAGATATACGTTATGTAGGACATGAAGACATTGTGTCAGCTGACAGATACAATATAAGATATACGTTAGGTAGGACATGAAGACATTGTCAACTGACAGATACAATATAAGATATACGTTAGGTAAGATTTGAAGACATTGTCAACTGACAGATACAATATAAGATATACGATAGGTAGGACATGAAGACATTGTCAACTGACAGATACAATATAAGATATACGTTAGGTAGGACATGAAGACATTGTCAACTGACAGATACAATATAGGATATACGTTATGTAGGATATGAAGACATTGTGTCAGCTGACAGATACAATATAAGATATACGTTAGCTAGGACATGAAGACATTGTCAACTGACAGATACAATATAAGATATACGTTAGGTAGGATATGAAGACATTGTGTCAACTGACAGATACAATATAAGATATACATTATGTAGGACATGAAGACATTGTGTCAACTGACAGATACAATATAAGATATACGTTAGGTAGGACATGAAGACATTGTCAACTGACATATTCAATATAAGATATACGTTAGGTAGGATATGAAGACATTGTCAACTGACAGATACAATATAAGATATACGTTAGGTAGGACATGAAGACATTGTGTCAGCTGACAGATACAATATAAGATATACGTTAGTAGGACATGAAGACATTGTGTCAACTGACAGATACAATATAAGATATACGTTATGTAGGACATGAAGACATTGTGTCAACTGACAGATACAATATAAGATATACGTTATGTAGGACATGAAGACATTGTGTAAACTGACAGATACAATATAAGATATACGTTATGTAGGACATGAAGACATTGTTCAGCTGACAGATACAATATAAGATATACGTTATGTAGGACATGAAGACATTGTTTCAACTGACAGATACAATATAAGATATACGTTAGGTAGGACATGAAGACATTGTCAACTGACAGATACAATATAAGATATAGTTATTAGGACATGAAGACATTGTCAATTGACAGATACAATATAAGATATACGTTATGTAGGACATGAAGACATTGTCAACTGACAGATACAATATAAGATATATGCGTTGTAGGACATGAAGACATTGTCAACTGACAGATACAATATAAGATATACGTTAGGTAGGATATGAAGACATTGGTCAACTGACAGATACAATATAAGATATACGTTAGGTAGGATATGAAGACATTGTGTCAACTGACAGATACAATATAAGATATATCGTTAGGTAGGAATGAAGACATTGTGTCAACTGACAGATACAATATAAGATATACGTTATGTAGGAATGAAGACATTGTGTCAACTGACAGATACAATATAAGATATACGTTATGTAGGACATGAAGACATTGTCAAATGACAGATACAATATAAGATATACGTTAGGTAGGACATGAAGACATTGTGTCAACTGACAGATACAATATAAGATATACGTTATGTAGGACATGAAGACATTGTGTCACTGACAGATACAATATAAGATATACGTTATGTAGGACATGAAGACATTGTGTCAACTGACAGATACAATATAACGGATAATTCAATAGTCATGTAGGTCATGAAGACATTGTCAACTGACTGATACAATATAAGATATACGTTATGTAGGACATGAAGATATTGTCAACTGACAGATACAATATGAGATATACGTTAGGACATGAAGACATTGTCAACTGACAGATACAATATAAGATATACGTTATGTAGGACATGAAGACATTGTGTCAACTGACAGATACAATATAAGATATACATTATGACATGAAGACATTGTCAACTGACAGATACAAAATAAGATATACGTTATGTAGGACATGAAGACATTGTCAACTGACAGATACAATATAAGATATACGTTTGGACTGAAGACATTGTGAAGAATATGATTGACGTATAGACTTAGAACTTGTGAAATGGTCATTGTTGATCTTCTCCATCACGTGGCACAAGTGACGTCAGTTCATATGGAATTCACACCAATGTAGAGACGTCATCTTCAGAAACTGATGCTACACCTGACGCTGTACTGTGAAACACTGTGATGTGCTCTGTTGGTGACTGGAACATAAAGCTACAATGATATTGTATCCATTTCTTTTTTGTAGTAATGCTTTT
>CM060306.1:133733193-133735693 GCA_030674185.1 Monoplex corrugatus | reverse complement strand
CTGAAACTTAACGTTTACATCAAGAATGGTGAGCAGAAAATGGCACTGAAACTTAACATTTACATCAACAATGGTGAGGAGAAAATGGCTCTGAAACTTAACATTTACATCAACAATGGTGAGCAGAAAATGGCACTGAAACTTAACGTTTACATCAACAATGGTGAGCAGAAAATGGCACTGAAACTTAACGTTTACATCAACAATGGTGAGCAGAAAATGGCACTGAAACTTAACATTTACATCAACAATGGTGAGCAGAAAATGGCACTGAAACTTAACATTTACATCAACAATGGTGAGCAGAAAATGGCACTGAAACTTAACGTTTACATCAACAATTGTCACAGGAAAATCCACTAAAACACAAAACTCCATTAATCGTTCACGTGTGCATAAACAGGGCTGTGAACCATTATTTCTGAAACTTCAACCAACGCAACTTAATCTGATGTCATTTCAGTTTGTTTCAAGACAGTTTTCTTGTGTGAACTATTTGGGTAGACAGGAACGAAGTTTATTGTATTAAAACAAATATGATGCAGTGCGGATTGTTGGCTACAAACACAGTTAACGTTTTACTGTGTTTTGTTGTCAAAACGTACTGGAATACGAAAATAATTATACAGTAACTATCGATCATCTCAAATCATGCAATGAGGAATATTGCAATTCTTTACGTCTAACTTGAAAGAGAATTTCTATCCTTTTTGTGACACAAATTTGTCATTTAAATGGTTATGAATTCAAATGCAATACGCTAATTCTAGCAACTTGGAAGCTTCTTTTACTGAAGTGTTAATATGTACTTTTACAGAATTATCAGAATTTTGCACACATGTATTGGTTGCTCTGTTCTGTCACATGTACCGCTGGCACACGTGGAAAGGCACCCAGGATAAAGTGATATTATTTTCCTTCATTCGTAAACATTGTATTAAAGGATTTGCCTCAACAACTATGTCAGGTCTCGTTTCTGTATTAACAGACTGAAAAGCATTTACTGCAGATTTCGACAACTGCTATTAAGAGAACTACTTTCAGGTACATGGGCCGAAGATTTACCAGATAATCTAACGTTTGTATGATAGCAACTAATGCATTTGTAAATACAGATACATTTGCCTCAATGAAAATGGCAATTTCTGTTTTAAATGTGGTAATATGATATGCTGCTCCGGCATTTTTATTTTCTATGACCGACCTACCGGTAAACATGGAAATGGTTACAGCACTTTTCATCCACATGTTCTCTTGCCATAGATAACGTAATGTTGGGGTTATCGTCTTTTTTACGTGTGTATGATCATATGAACATGTGGCTTTTAGTACTTCTCACGTAGGGATAGGCGTTGTGGATGGTGTCTCAGCTATTTTATTCATATTTAAAGTTAGACTGTTTGATCAAGTTAGATATGATGGAGGCAGACACAAGTAGATCATTCATAAGGAAGATTAGGAAAAGACAGGCAACATTTATAGGCCATTTTATGAGGAAGGGGGATTTGGAGCTCCTGGTCACAACGGGAAAGCTGGAAGGAAAGAGAGCACCAGGTAGACCCAGGGAGAGAATGCTGGATGGACCTGCAGAGTGGCTGGGGATGAGGAGAGTGGGGGAGATGCTGGGGGCAACGAGAGATAGAGATGGTTGGAAGTCCATGGTCGCCAACGCCATGCGGTAAAAGTTACACCTATAACTTATGATGAAATGTATTTTGCTCATTTTGAAAAGTCAGCATCACACCTGATTTAGATTTCTTTGCTCATGAAAATATTTGTTTGTGAAGTAGTTTTAATGGCAAACTTCCTTGTCACGTGCTCGTGATAGTCGTTGACAGGAAGAGTCCCACACACTTGACACGTGCCCACATTTTGACCAGTTAATACTGTTAATGCATATAGGACTTTTGCCTTTTCCAGCCTAAGATTTCATTATTTTTTTAATTTATTTATTTATTTATTTTTTTGTAAACATGTTTGTGTGCTGGTGAAGACTTGTTGTAGATATAGTAATTGAAATCTACTAAGTGGCGTTGACAGCTGAATCAGTCATCGTATCCTTTCCTCAAGGTAATCTGCTTATCATCTTTTGAAAATGCATTGTTTGTGTGTTTGTTTGTTTGTTTGTGTGTTTGTTTGTTTGTTTGTTGTTTGTTGTTTGTTTGTTTGTTTTTTATGTATTGTATGTGTATGTGTTTGTGTTGTGTTGTTGTGTTGTGTGTTGGTTGTGTTGTGTTGTGTTGTGTTGTGTTGTGTTGTGTTGTGCGTGTGTGTGCGTGTGTGTTGTGTGTGTTGTGTTGTGTGTGTATGTGTGTGTATGGAGTGTGGGTGTGTGTGTGTGTGTGTGCGTGTGAGTGTGTGTGTGTGTGTGTGTGTTGTGTGTGTGTGTGTGTGTGTGTGTGTGTGTGTGTGTTGTGTGTGTGTGTGTGTGTGTGTGTGTGTGTGTGTGTGTGTGTGTGTGTGTGTGTGTGTGTGTGTGTGGTGTGTGTGTGTGTGTGTG
>CM060306.1:133723193-133730693 GCA_030674185.1 Monoplex corrugatus | reverse complement strand
AATGTGCAGTGTGGGCAAAGCAATGTACATATGTGCGTCTGAGAAAATTTGCCACTAAAAAACAACCAAACAAACAAACAAAAAGCAAAGAAACAAAGAAAACAAACAAACAAACAAACAATAAACAACAACAACAACAAAAAAAACAAAAAAAAACAAATAAACAAATAAAAACCAACAACAACAAACACCGTGCTGTAATGTGTTGGCTCCCCTTAATATACCAGATTTTTTTCCTGAGATAGTGATATCCCACTTTGCTTTTGTTTGTTTGTTTGTTTTTTGTATCATCAATTTAAAATGATTTCGTAACCTATCGGTCAATCTTCTAATGTCCTCTCTCTCTCTCTCTCTCTCTCTCTCTCTCTCTCTCTCTCTCTCTCTCTCTCTCTCTCTCTCTTTCTCTCTCTCCCTCTCTTTCTCTCTCTCTCTCTCTTTCTCTCTCTCTCTCTCTCTCTCTCTCTCTCTCTCTCTCTCTCTCTCTTATGTTTTACCTCCATCCTCTGTCTTTCGGTCATATCCTCTCAGAAAAATGTACAAAAACAAACGTATTCACTGGTCTTTCTCCTGCTTATTGTGAAGCTCACGCCATGTCGTTTTTACAGCTTAAACCTGACAGTTTGTATTTGCTCCTCGCAGTTTGTTTTACTTTCTTTCAAATGACCAGTTCATTGGTTACGGCGTCTCAATTTCCATCCATCAGCACAAAGGTCTGTAGTCTCTGCAGGGCTGGTCTACGACGAGGAAGCCAAGTTCACAACGAGGCCGATGTGTCATGGGGATAACCTTCAAGCTAGGACTGTATTATACGCGGGCGTATACGAGCGCGTAAATTTAGAAAAGGAAAGTAAAAGTGAATAGTTGGTGGAAATGTAATATGCATTCTTATTAAAAAAAAGATACACGTAACATGTGGCAAAAGTGTTACAAAGAAGGTCAACTGTGTACAGGAAGCGTTACATGATACATCTCTTAGATCAAACGTTACTTTACACTTTAACTTACTTATGGTTTATGGTATATCATCATCATCATCATCATCATCATCATCAGGTGCCCTGCCGCATGGCGTTGGCGATCATGGACTTCCATCTGCTTCTATCTCTCGTTGCCCCTAGTTTGTTGCATAGATATATACAAATGTAAATATGAAGAAAATTCACCACCGATAAATTGCTTTAAAAGGTACTTTCAAACAATATTTGATGCAGAAAACACATATCTTTGACAAATTTGACATATAACAAATTGAAAAATGACTGGTTTCCATACAGACAAAAACGTATTCGATATATAAATTGAACATTGACTGGTTTCAATACAGACAAAACCTGATTCGATTTGTAAAGCTGATTAACCAATTATGTGTTATAATTATGTCATTGGTGCAACGGTGTAATGTTGTGGAGTGTTCTTATAAATGCGTTCTTTTTTACCTTTCAGTTTCCCAGAAGTCTTACCAACATTATCCATACCTCTTCCATATAGCAGCCAACGCATGTAGACGCATATCTTGATATTGAAATGTAGTTAGTATGCATGAGTTTGTTGCATAGATTTGTTCATGCAATACAAAACAGCAATTATAGTGTAAATGGGAAGTTTCGGTCTTTTTCACACTTGCAGGACGCTAACTAGTGTGGTGTTGGTTTACATGTAGTAATCTAATCGCTAAAAATCAGATTGACGGTAAGAAACAGAAGAAGAAGAAAAATATTTCTAGGTTCATAAGCAGAATAGTGCTTTGTTAAATTCAACTGTTGCCTATGAACTTTCTGATTGAATATACCTACAGTCTATTGTTCAGATACAGTCTGTTGTTTAATAGAGTCTGTACATTTAAATACAGTAACGCTATAATATCCATGAACAGTATAACTTATTATACTAATATTTGTGTGTTGTAGTGTCTACGGAGGGTTCAGACTGATACTAGTACACTATAAAGTCCACAACGGTATGTACTAATACAATTACCTATAATGCCCATAGACGGTCTATACCAATACAAATGAACTATGATCACATGGAGATATCAAAATGCTGCAAAATTAAAAAGAGAGAAAGATAGAGACAAAGGTTGGGAGAAGAACGGGACATGGAAGTTTATCCTGCTAAGATCAAATTATGGCATTGTAACATGCCAGTCATTATCAGCATTATTGTTTTTTACAGTCAGGTCTGTCAGTATGGAATGGTTACGCTCAGATCGTCAAAGGTGCCTCAGTGAAAACTGAAAATGGTTGTGATTTCAAGACAACTGTGGAATTCATTGTAACGAATTAACTCATTTTATGATGGAGCACCTATGGAATTGTATGAGTACGAACAAATCCATCTTGAACTATTTCTAACGATAAGATTTAATTCTAAAGCATCACTTTGTGTATTTCTATACCAAAACATAAAACTCCTGTCTTAGACAAGCGCTCCTCTCGCAGACATCATCCAAATGCTGGCAGAACACACTGCTGGAAGAAAATGTTGTGAGGAATATTTTCACTTGTACATAAACATGAGGTGTTCTTTGTATATCTACATCGGACATTACTGATGACTAAAGAAAACTGTTTATCCCGTCTCTGCTATTTTTCGTGCTACAGTCTTCAACGTTTGAAACATTTCTCTTTCGTTAATGTTTACTCAGAGCAGGGCGAAAGTAGAAAAAAAACCAAAACAAACGAACTACAAAGGAAAAGAAAACAGTAATTTGTATAAAGACACGGTCAGTACAAATCCTAAAATGCTAAAGTTTGTTCAAGACGGACTCATGGCACCTGTGAATTCCATATGTTGTCCACACACAAATCTGCCAGTGATTATCTGGCAGACGTGAACCTGTGCAAAACTTTGTGCACTGAAAATGTCATGAAAAGGATTGGCTGCTGGAGAGGGGGGTGGATGGTGAGGAACCAGTGAAACATTGCACTGACACCAGCACAATAATGGACACAATACGATGGGCAACGAACAGGCCCGCTTAAATGTTGTAGGCTGGAATTGAACCTGACACACTTAATGTTGAATCCATGACTGTATCAAAAGAAGGAAGCAGCCCGCATGGCAGTGTGGCCAGCACGAGAATTGAACCCACAACCCCTGTGATGTGAGCGAGGCGCTATGACCACTGAGCCAGTAGGTCTGCAACCATTCTAGAAACAAGGAGGAGCTAGACAGCACGTGCAGCAGAAAGAAAGCGCGTGCTGAGAGCGAGTGTTTGCAGGCACCGCCACCTGTCGTCAGCTTTGTTCTCCCATTCTCTCCCACAAACCAGCAGCTGTGATGTGCATTGGATGATTGCTTCCGAATCATAATGCACAGAAGACTGTGATATAATTACGTTGCTGTATTTTGGTGTTTATAAAATGTATGTCGTCCTTATTTCAAGTCTCTGTATAGCATTCTCCCTTAAATACCCATACAACTAATTTGTACGTGCTCACAGACATACACACACACTTTCGCTTCTCTCTCTATCTGTCTCTCTGTCTCTGTCTCCGTCTGTGTGTGTGTGTGTGTGTGTGTGTGTGTGTGTGTTGTGTGTGTGTGTATGTGTGTGTGTGTGTGTGTTGTGTGTGTGTGTGTGTGTGTGTGTGTGTGGTGTGTGTGTGTGTGTGTGTGTGTGGTGTTAAAGACATAAATGGAGTGGGAGTCAGACTCCAATCGCTCTCTCTCTCTCTCTGTTTCTCTCTCTCTGTGTCTGTCTGTCTGTCTGTCTATCTGGTGTCTGTCTGTCTCTCTCTCTATGTTTCTCTCTCTCTCTCTCTCTCTCTCTCTCTCTCTCTCTTGTTTCTCTCTCTCTCTCTCTTTCGGTTTTTTTTGTCTGTCTATCTGTATGTCTCCCTCTCTTTCTCACTTTCTCTGTCTGTCAGTCAGTCTGTCTGTCTGTCTGTCTCTGTCTTTCTGTCTGTCTGTCTGTCTATCTTTCTCTGTCTCTTCGCTTTTTATCTCTTTCTCTGTCTCTTTGTGTCTCTCTTTCAGTCTTCTCTCTCTCTCTCTCTCTCTCTTCTCTTCTCTCTCTCTCTCTCTTCTTTCTTCCTCTTCTTTCTTCTCTTTCTCTCTCTGTCTTCTGTCGCTCTTCTTTCTGTCTCTCTGTCTCTCCCTGTCTCTCTGTCTCTCTTCTCTTCTTCTCTCTCATCTCTTTCTCTATCTCTCTCTCCTGTCTCCTCTCTTCTCTCTCTCTCTCTCTCTCTCTCTCTCTCTCTCTCTGCTCTCTCTCGTTCTTTCTCCTTCCCTGTGCGTTGCTTCCCCGCCCCCTTTTCAGACAGAAGAATGGCGAAAGGAATCACGTGTTATTTGACCCATTCCCCATTCAGTAGTTAGTTGGCCGCTCAAAATTACATCTTGTTTACGTCAAACTTACATCATGTTTACGTCTGACATCGCACGGTGAACACTGACTGTACAATTTGTTTCAGACCTTTATGTTTCCATTGGCCAGTTCATTGCCTTTGGGGTGTCAATTTATATCCAATCAGGACAAAAAGCTGAAGTCACTGCGGGACTGCCCTGCTGTCGGAAGCCAACTCGCATCGACGATAATCTACAATTGTGTTCACGTTCAGGAAAACAAAACAAAACAAACAAACAAACAAAAAACTGTCGAACTGAAAAAGAAAACAAAAACGTGGTTAAAAACTGGAGAAGCAGTCATTCAATACTTCAACTGACGACTGAGGCCATCATGAATGTCAAGATAATGATTTTAGCTCCACAGAACAATCAGTCCATGTTGGAAGCATGCTCGTTGTACTTCACATGTTGATAGATCAAAGTCAGATTTTGTTTCTTCTTGCAACGATATTTTTTCTCCTTAATTCTCAGTCATTGCACCATAAATCACACACGATCGTCATTCTATACCTTTTTTCCATCTTTCACACACACACACACACACACACACACACACACACACACACACACACACACACACACACACACACACACACACACACACAACAAACAAACATACACACATACATAAACACACACAAACACACATACATACACACACATACATACACACACACACAAACACACAACACACACACACACACACACACACAACACACACAACACACACACACACAAACACACACACACACACACACAAACACACACACACACAAACACACACACACACACACACACACACAAACACAAACACACACACACACACAAACACACACACAAACACACACACACACAAAACACACACACACAGACACAGACAACACACACACACACACACACACACACACACCACACACACACACACACACACACACACACACACACGCACTAGCGATGACACAGACAGCTGACGATAGTCGCTTATTGTATTTTGAAGATTTCTTGATTTATTTTACTGACGGAATTGGGTGGTGGTGGTGGTGGTGGTTGGTGGTGGTGGTGGTGGTGTTGGTGGTATTGGTGTTGGTGTTGGTGGTGGTGGTGGCTGGGTGGTGGTAGTGGTGATTTTGCTCAGTCTGACTATACACAACGTCATCTCCGCTAGACTTAAAACATTTTAAATCTATGACGATCTGCATAAAGTATTTATTAGAAAATTCTTTCGCTGTTAACATATGCATACTTTATTGTCCCTCGAAAATTTGAACATATTCGTAAGAGTATCTTGCTGTTTGAAAAATACGCCAAGGAATAAATCATTCGTGTAGCGTAAAAAGTCTGGGAGGTGATTGTCTAGAGAGTGGTGAGGCATTGATGCTCTAGCTCCCAGCCAGCAGCCTGATGTGTTTGTTGTTTACGTAATTAAGTGCTTGGAACGCATGATTCATTTTGTGCAGAGGCCAGATTTGAATTCAAAATGCATATTCAAGAAGATGAAAAGCATTCTTACCAACAAATGGCCATCAATTAACATCAGGAAGAGAGTTCTTGAATGTCATATAGAACTGATAATGTTATACGGTTGTTAGGCGTTGACAGTCAACAAGCAAAGCCAGAACAAGATTGAGGCAGCCGAGATGTGGTTTCTAAGAAGAATGTTGAGAGTTCTATGGATAGCAAAAAAAAAAAAACAGACAAACAAACGAAACAGTCTTGATGGAGGCAGACACAAGATCATTGATAAGGAAGAATAGGACAAAAACAGGCAAAATGTATAGACCATTTTTCGATGAAAGGGGAATTAAAGCACCTGGTCACAACAGGAACGTTGGAGGGAAAGAGAGCACCAGGTAGACCCAGGGAGAAAATATTGGACGGGCTTGCAGAGTGGCTGAGGACAGAGAGGGTGGAAGATGTACTTGCAGCGACAAGGGATATATGCATATGGAGGGCCATGATCGCCAACGCCATGTGGCAGGGCACATGATGATGATGATGATATTTATTATAAGTGGGCTCTTCTTTCTATCTGACCCGCTCAAGAATTGAACCCACAACGATTGTGTTATGAGCATGACACTAGAACCAATGGTCCTTATGTCCTGGTATCGATTCCATGCGGGATGGAAGACAGTTCCTAAAGGCACATGCTCTTCCACAGGCGCTGTATAGAAATGAGTTTTGTGGCGTTGGTGTTTAAAATTGGCTGTTTAAAAAAGGACGGAGTCAGCGTGATTCAGAGAGCTTCAGTTGTTAAACATAATCTGTGAAAAATGAAATGAAATAAAAATGACAAAGACAGAAAAAATACCCTTGGTCTTTTCATTCATTATCCAAGACACGTCAAACAAGCAGGCTATTCTGGAGATACGGACACTGATCAGAGCCTGTTTCCAATTTACAAAAGCAGATTTTCCACAATAGCAACCAGACAAATTGCATTGGGTTGACGGTATTGCTGCTGTTCAAATTTCGCACTCTTTATTTCTTGCTGATCGGTATAGTCTTTGGTCCCTTTTTATCCACTGGACGAGGCGGCATGGAAGTTTTTAGTCCTCTTCTTATTATCCGTTGTTTGGTGTTGTTTGTGGTCTGTTTGTGACCGTGCATTCGCGTTTGATAAAGGCCCGTTGGCCGAAAATTTGCGCTTGTCTTGTCTTGTTGTGTTGAATAGGCGCTTGCTTTAGTTTGCTTGTTCTTCTGGTTCCTGTTTGCTTGGGCGCGGGCAGTCGCACTTGTTTTGGATCTGGTATAGTCTTTGTCTTCGAAAAAAAAGGAAAAAAAAAAAAAAATTAAATAAAAACTGTAAACAGTCTCAAGGACAGAGGGCTGTATGTCACCTACAATCCGCTTGCTCACAATCTACCCCCACCCCCACATCCCATCTAAATAATCTGCCGCAGACAAAAGTCAGTTGGTTTGGATTACGGATCAGACACAAAGATCCTTCTCCTTCCACAAGATGTGACGTCATGGACTTGGTGCCAGTGTGTAGGATGTAGGTTCCGTGTGCAACACGTCCTCAGCGCACGTTACAGATCCCTCGGCGACATATGAATCGTCTGTAGCAAAATCCGCTTTTATTGTAACAGAATACATGAACACAGAATAAAAAAAACGGTGGCACTGTACTGTGGCGACATGTCC
>CM060306.1:133713193-133715693 GCA_030674185.1 Monoplex corrugatus | reverse complement strand
TCTAATTCCATGTGTACCTACACTTGATGGAGACAGACATGTGACAATGTGTCACAACATCTAATTCCATGTGTACCTACACTTGATGGAGACAGACATGTGACAATGTGTCACCAACATCTAATTCCATGTGTACCTACACTTGATGGAGACAGACATGTGACAATGTCTCACCAACATCTAATTCCATACGTGTCTACACTTGATGGAGAAAGAAAGAGGAAGTCATGTCTGCAGCTATAAGTCAACTTCGTGACAATTGATTTTCTTACCAGAAATCTGAGACAGACTTGTTGCTTTACAAAAACACACACTAGTCGACTGATTCGTCTCCGGTAAACATGAAGATAAAGGGCAACAATTTGCAAATTCGGATATTGAACATCGTCAAAATTTATTGGGTGGGTTCGGTTGTATATACGTTTGCTGCTTTCATCATCATCATCAGGTGCCCTGCCGTATGGCGTTAGCGATCATGGACTTCCATCTGTCTCTGTCTCTCGTTGCCCCAGCATCTCTCCCACCCACCTCTTGTCCCCAGCCACTCTGCAAGTCCGTCCAGCATTTTCTCCCTGGGTCTACCAGGTGCTCTCTTTCCCTCCAGCTTTCCCGTTGTGACCAGGTGCTCCAAATCCCCCTTCCTCATAAAATGGCATATAAATGTTGCCTGTCTTTTCCTAATCTTCCTTATGAGTGATCTGCTTGTGTCTGCATCCATCAAGACTGTCTTCCTGCTTTACCGATGGAAATTGCAGGTTCAGTTATGGAACAAGTAGACTAGCGATTTATGAGTTAGTTTCAATCTAAACTCCAATATGGACAGAATATCACCTGGCCACTAAAGTTGACTGCTAGCACAAAACAGCGCCAAGGATCTGTCATCGTTACAGTGTTACAGGGTGACAAATACAGACAACTACAGTGTGGCCAGTTTGTTTGGTTTTGTGTGCAAGTGATTCATGGTTCATTTCTTATTTCTCGTTTTATATGTCTACTTGCACTTTCATTTGTGTCATGGGGTGGGAGGGGGGTGGCGGAGCTTACGGTCTGTGGTGAAAGTGGAAGACCTGAAGTGGAGAAATACCGTGTGGTGTCAAGGTCGTCTTCAAACTGACATTTGGCTCTAGGTTGCCACAGACGTGGTAAATGGGAAAAAAACAAATCATTTTGCGTACTGGTATTAAAGCTTAATCAGCAACAAGCAAGCAATGTGGCCACCCTCCCCTTGTATCTGTAGAAATGTGTGAAACATCTGTAAAACCCAAAGTGCATACATTAAAAGTACACATCACAGATACATATAGACGGAAAGATGTCCACCTTGTTCTACGCCATCTTGTTGGTCACAGAAACTGGCACAGTTTTTATAATGCAATGATGATGATGACGATGAGGATGATAATCATCATGCTAAGGAGTTCCATCTAAGATTGAGACTACATGATAGAAATGTACTCTACGCTTACTATCATAATAAATCCTAGCGTCAACCAGGCCCGACAAGTACAAACACCTGCAGTGTTGGTCAGACGATTTAATCAATACCCTCAATGACACATCCGTGAAGTGGATGAGATTCGACTGTGTGGTCCCAGTCCTTCCAATGAGCCCATAGCACGCTTATCTCAGAGAAGGAGCCGGTTGGAGCCCAACACTCCCACAATGAGTTTTAAGGGACTGATGGGAATTCAAACCCAAACATTCCAGTCGGTGGTCCGTTGCACTAAACACTACACCGCGGCAACTGCCCGTACAGGTGAACATTTGTGTTTTATCAAAAATTAACTTCTCGCAAGGCAATCATCCGTAATAGAATGAAAAAGGCAAGACTGAAAGTTAAACTGATAAAATCAAGAAACGTGTCTATTTTCTACGATTTCATACTTCAAATTCAGTACGCTGCTACGTCTGTGTTATGTACTTACTGATCATAATGTACACATTTATGCTTCAGCATTCTGATAATTACCAACATTAATTTGGTAGGTTTTGTTTTGTTTTGTTTTGGTTTGGTTTGGTTTGGTTTGGTTTGGTTTGGTTTTGCTTTGTTTTCGTTTCTTTCTCTGTAAAATTTCTTTCTTGGTTTTCTGAGGTTTTTAAAACGTATGTTTATTGTTTTTACCGTCTTGTAAGATCTACCTCAAGAGTGACTCTTACAATGACCTCATACTGTCACTCTGTCTATCACAGACCTATCGGCGTTTTCCAAGACGCATAAATGAGTGTGAGTCTAATTTAAAACCACACAATCCTCAAGTTCAAGAATTATACGTCATTGTTGAAAACTCCCCAAAGAACATAATTATATCGTTTTTACTGCGGTGTGTGAGTTGAGAGAGTGAGCAGAGGTGAGGACATGTAATCACAAGGCGATGGTGGAACAGTGGAGATGATTAGTTTTGTCGCCTGCAGCTGTCTTGACGTCTGACCCGTGATGTCATCATTGTACTGTTGACTTTGTCTTCTGTGAAATGAAGGACTAATTCAATGTGTCTGTAGC
>CM060306.1:133695693-133708193 GCA_030674185.1 Monoplex corrugatus | reverse complement strand
GCCAGGTAGCCATTAAACGTTCAACCACTGGATCACACACTCACAATCAAATCCGAAAATGGAATATTTGGCCCAGTGGTCAGATCACTGCCTAAGACGCGAGGAAGCCGGGTTCCAATTACGAAACAAACATGGATTCCTCTCCCATCTGCCCCGTCCATCATTAACTGGTCTATGGCACTAATTAGCCGTCTTCCAGACCAGCCGACGAAGACCTGAACTGGTACCATGAGGACAGCCAAGGAGGTGAAGACCAAAAATAAACTGGTGCCAGACTGTTGACAGAGATCTACAACTGGGGGATACACACTAAAGTGGCGCCCTTAGACTCTCTACCGACCGAGCTCGTTGAATTGCTTCTGCTGTTTCATCTTTTGCACGACATGGAAGTGTCTAAAAGACAACCAACCAACCAAACAAACAAAAAACCCAGATCCTAGATTCTATGTTTCAGTTTCAGTTTCAGTTTCTCAAGATGACGTCTCCGCGCTCGGAACATGTATATAGTGTGAGCCAACAATGATTTTTCGACATCACTGCAGTGTGTAATTTTCGCCAATAAATGGCATCATCAGGATCATATCAATATTCTGAAAATAGAAAGAAAACACCTTTTGTTAAGGAAACAGTAAACATGAAATGGGGACAAGCATAAGCGGTCAAGGAAAAGCCAGACTACAACTTAATGGTCAGTTCCCTACGCCTATACTCATCCTTTACATTTATCCTCAGGTCAATATCTCTGATCCACAGTGCCTCCAGAGTCATGCGATAATCCTCGCCCCTTGTGGTTGAAGCCAAAATCTCAACATCTTCTGACCCCATGGTAACCTTATCTTGTGCAAGATGCTTTTTAACAGGCCCAGTGTTGTTGATGTGCTGACGGAAACGGGTTTGTAAATGTCGGACAGACACGCCTTACAGCGTGGACATGTCAGTTTGTAAACCACCCAACTCCGGATCAACTTTGGCACTTGTGCCTTCAAGGACGGCAAAACAGCCCTTAGTTTTCGCAAGGTCATAACGATTGTACAGGGGGCATTACATTTATGTAGAGCACGGGCATATTCATCAGAAACTTTTCCCCTATATTGTACGAATAAACAGACTGTCACTCTTTTTATCCCCTCTTCGCCCTTTCCATTTTCACTTTCGCCTGGCACCATTATCTTTGATAGTGTCGACTGTATTATCGGATCGTAAAAATCAGGCTGATATTGATTTTGTTCCAGTACCCTCTTCGTCCTCTCCAAGCTTTCGTGGAAGTGTTCCCAGGAGCTGCATGGTCGATGAATTCGATGGACGAAACCGAGACCACTGAACGCTTGTATTGCTTTGGAGCAAGCGCATGGAAGTTCATTATCAGTCCCGTATCTGTTGGTTTACTAAACCACGTAGAAGATAGCGAGCCCTCTTGATTGATAATTTTCATGTCCAACAATATGATTATACCATTAACTTGTCTTTCTACTGTGAACTCAACGGACGGATGTAATTTGTTTATTTCTTCAAGTTTTTGAGGTACAATATTGGCATCTTATGACCATTGTTCAGTGGTCTCGGTTTCGTCCATCGAATTCATCGACCATGCAGCTCCTGGGAACACTTCCACGAAAGCTTGGAGAGGACGAAGAGGGTACTGGAACAAAATCAATATCAGCCTGAATTTTACGATCCGATAATACAGTCGACACTATCAAAGATAATGGTGCCAGGCGAAAGTGAAAAAAGAAAGGGCGAAGAGAGGGATTTAAAGAGTGACAGTCTGTTTATTCGTACAATATAGGGGAAACTCTCAGCATGAATATTGGCATCATTGTTGGTTAATATATCGTCCATGTAGCGTTCGTAAATTTGTCTGCCAGATATGTATACACACACACACACACACACACACACACACACACACTATATATATATATATATATATATATATATATATATATACACTTCAATTTTCCAAGACAATCAACAAGGGCATTGAGTATTTTCTCATATATTTCGGCCCTTGGCCTTCCTCAGGGTATATATATATATATATATATATATATATATATATATATATATAGAGAGAGAGAGAGAGAGAGAGAGAGAGAGAGAGAGAGAGAGAGAGACAGACAGACAGACAGACAGACAGATAGATAGATAGATAGATAGATAGATAGATAGATAGATACATGTATATAGATAGATAGATAGACAGATAGATATACATATATAGAGAGACAGACAGAGAGACAGAGAGAGAAACAGAGGGTCAGAGAGGAACAAGAACAGAAGAAAACATCACAACAATAACACAATATTCAGACATGAAAACATGAAAACAGTTGCAGACGACAAAATCAGTTAGCAATTATCTTCGGATTGTGTTTCTTCACCGAGTTTCGCTTTCTGAACAAAAAAACGCTGTGATCAAGTTTGAGAACGATCGTTCGATAGACGTAGAAAATTGACAACAAATTTCTAGACACCAAAAACACTCAGAAACTGAATGAGAATGTGTAGTTAATTGAAGAAAGCAGACAGGCATAAATATTGTGTGCCACTTATCTTTGTCTAGCTTACACAAACTACACAAAAGCGAATCATTTCACACATTTTAGGATAAAAGCAAAGAGAACATATCACAATCAGAATCCATCTATGCATGATACTTTTTATCTGTTGTTTTTCGTAGGGAGATGATCAATCAGGGGAACTAACTGACATGTTGTTTGGGTTCATAACATGGTGAGTATGAATTAGAAAAACACGAAAAAAGAATCAGAACACGGATTTAGTACAACCAGACAAGACAGGCGCAAATGTTTGGCCAACTGGCCTTTGTCAAGTGTAACATCAACTCCAAATACACAAGTTAGGAATAAAAGACTGAAACTTCCCTGCTGCTTCGTCCAGTGTGAGAAAAGGGCTGTGGTGAGTATGTTTCTCTCTTGTCATTAGTGACCGCTCTAGAGATGCGAGTTGGTCCACACTTTGCACCTGTCTTGGTTCCTTGATTGAATATTTGTTCCGTTGTGTTCTTGTGTGTGTTTCTGAATTCTCAACTATAAAACTCTAATAATCGCTTTCCAACATTTTTTTTTTCAAACACAGAGGACTGTGTTTCTTTAGATTAGACAGAACCTTAAGACTGGTGCGTTTGTCATGAGGAGAGTATAGGGTTTACGCTAGCTTGAGGAGTCTGCCAGATGTATGTATATGCATTACGTATACATATTGATATAGTGATATGTATTATGGACGGATGGATATCTAGACAGGCAAACAAATAGATAGATAGATAGATATATAGATAGATAGATAGATAGATAGATAGATAGATAGAGAGATATTTAGATAGATAGATAGATAAATAGATATATAGATAGATAGATCCATCCACCCATCCACCCATGCATACACACATACATACATACATACATACATACATACATGCATACATACATACATACATACATACATACACACATACATACATACATACATACATACATACATACATACATAATATACATGTATACATGCAAACATACACACACACATACATAGATGCATACATATTTACATACATACATACTTACGTACATACATGCGCGCGCACACACACACACACACACACACACACACACACACACACACACACACACACACACACACACACACACACATACATACACACACACACTTTTAGTAGAGGGTGTGTGTCTTTTTTATGAGTGGTCACGATGGATTTATGACGTGACAGTCAGATGGATCACACCCGGTAAGTCTGTGACCACCCAGGAGTGCCACCCACACGTTTCTGTGTGCCTTGATTTCTTTTATCTGCGTGAGTGGAGATTACCAATAGCATGTTGCCAAGGAGAGCATTCCTTTATCATTGTGGAATACTTGACGTGCGGTTAATACTTGCTACAAAAGAAAAAGAACATAGGTCGCCAAGAACCAGATGGTGAGACAATCTAGAAACGTCCAACAAACAATGGACCAGAACAGCAGTTAAGCGGCAACAGTGATTGCGATGAGGAAGGCTTATGTTCAACAACGACCGAAACAAGCTGAAGCTGTAATACGTACTGTCATCATCATCATCATCATCATCATCATCATCATCATCATCATCATCATCATCATCATCATCATAGGTGCCCTGCCACATGGCGTTGGCGACCATGGACTTCCAACCATCTCTTTATTATCTCGTTGACCCCAGCATCTCCCCCACCCTCCTCATCCCCAGTCACTCTGCAAGTCTGTCCAGCATTCTTTCCCTGGGTCTACCTGGTGCTCTCTTTCCCTCCAGATTTCCCGTTGTGACCAGGTGCTCCAAATCCCCCTTCCTCATAAAATGGCCTATAAATGTCTTTTCATAATCTTCCTTATGAGTGATTACCTGTGTCTGCCTCCATCAAGACTGTCTCGTTTGTTTTCTTTGCTGTCCATGGAACTCTCAACATTCTTCTGAGAGACCACATCTCGGCTGCCTCAATCTTGCTCTGGCTTTGCTTGCTGACTTCCACGCCTCGCATCCGTACAGCAGTATTGGTTCTATATAACATTCAAGGACTCTCTGTCTGATGTCAATTGATAGGCATTTGTTGGTAAGAATACTGTGCACAAGGCAAACGTTTATTTTCTCATCCAAAACATTATCACATAGACCGCCATTTAAATGGAGTCGAGTGGTGAGAAAGTTCTTGTTCCATCCGTTATTTAAACTCAGTATTCTGGCTTCCGATGCAAGTTTATCAACCCCGGGGAGACTGTCTCCATCACTTTGACTACAACATTAAGGCATATTACTAAGGTCAGATTCATTTTGCTGCTAGATATGTATTATACTGTTTCTACGACGGTGTAGACCAGTTTGGAATAGTGGCCAGCCTGGAGTTGAACCCACACCTTGTGAGTCATGAGTGTAACTCTAAATAGTGGCCAGCCAGGAATTGAACCCACACCTTGTGAGTTATGGATGTAACGCTAAATAGTAGCCAGCCAGGAATTGAACCCACACCTTGTGAGTTATGAGTGTAACGCTAAATAGTGGCCAGCCAGGAATTGAACCCACACCTTGTGAGTTATGAGTGTAACGCTAAGTAGTGGCCAGCCAGGAATTGAACCCACACCTTGTGAGTTATGAGTGTAACGCTAAATAGTGGCCAGCCAGGAACTGAACCCACACCTTGTGAGTTATGAGTGTAACGCTAAATAGTGGTCAGCCAGGAATTGAACCCACACCTTGTGAGTTATGAGTGTAACGCTGTAACAACTGAAGTAATTGACCACCGCAGGCTGGTTTTCTTTTTTCTTTCTTTCTTTATTTTATTTATTTATTTTTTTGACAGATCCAGGGACTCAAGATCTTATATCTCGGGTTCAAACCCAGCCTGCAACACTAAAAACCGGCCTGTTGGCTGCCCATCTTAATGTTTTCATCATTATGGAGGTGACAGCTGAATGTTTCAAAAAGCCTCCCCCCCCCCAACACACACACACACCTCCCAATTTTGAGACCTTGCCAGCGCATATGGTTTTGCGCAGGCTTAGGGAGTCTGCCAGATAATTCTTGGTAGATTTGGGTGGAGCACATATGGAATTGTCCGAGTGCGATGAATCCCTCTTGAACAAACTCGGAACTCTAATCTGCTGACTGAGGCCTATGTGATACACACTAAGCCCGCTATCTGGCCCTACAGTCTGTGTCCTTCTATGTATGGTACACACTAAGCCCACTATGTGGTCCTACAGTTTGTGTCCTATGCATGGTACACACTAAGCCCACTATGTGGCCCTACACTCTGTGTCCTTCTATGCATGGTACACACTAAGCCCACTATTGGTCCTACAGTCTGTGGCCTTCTATGCATTATTCCCTAGTTTGTCTGAATCAATGTCTTCAGATTTGTTGGCCCTCCTCGTTGTGATAGCTACTGCTGGCAATCAGTCAACCACAATATGCTATTGGCAATGGGTTACATCCCCTGACATTTCTACTCCATGAAACGTTGGCTGCATTTGCACGTAATGCTGGCACCTTCTGGAATTGTCTTTCTTCCAAATCCGCCACAGAAACATGGAAATCAATAGGTAGAAAGAAACTCTAGGGAGAGCTAGACAACAGGTCTTCAGAGAAGTAACCCCCTTTAGACAAGTGTTTCGGCCCTGAATTCCTTACACTCTCGGGGGGCCGGGCCACATCCAGGTCATGACTCCTGGATGCCCTTCTGCTGTTGTCTATTATTTTTTTTTCCCACGCCGGGGAGCGAACCTGGGCGATTCTGCGCTTCAGAACTGCGGTACGCGGTTTTACCAATGTGCTAACGGGCCACACATCATCTGTAGGGAATTTAATCCTTATGAAGTTCACTTTTGGTTCCTCCTTGCCCAGATCCAGCTTGAGCTCCTTTCTGCTGCCTCTGCCATCGCTTTAAGGGCTCTAGTCCTCTTCTTCCCAGAAATGGCGAGTTGTTTCATGAGATCATAAGCGGAGGTGCCCACAAACCCTCTTGCCCCGACCTCTATGGCGAAGATTTTGACCCGCAGACCTGCTTTCTTCAGGGTGCTGGCAAGACCGGCGTATTTTTTGGTCTTGTAGATATGTGCTTCTTCCATTCTGCTTTCGTATGGCACAGTGAGTTCTATCAGAATCACTTGTTTCGAGGAGTCAGAGTGGAGAGCGATGTCTGGTCTCATGCCTGTCCTGCTGATGACATCTGGGTAATTTCTCCACTCTGGGAGGTCTGCTGTACACTCCCAGTCGACTGCTCTATCCAGAAGACCCTTTGGCAATGTGCTGGTTGTCATAGCACTTTCGGGCCAGACCTGTTTCCCTCCTGCTTTGTAGAACGTTGTCATAGCAATTGGTGCGTTTGGGGTCATGGTTTTTTCGCTAACCACGTCTGTGATCACTTTCAGAACTTGGTTGTGCCTCCATGTATACCTTCCTTGGGCTAGCGCTACTTTGCAAGAGCTTCGGACATGTTCCACTGTCTCTGTTTTGGAGAGAGAAAAAAAACAAAAAACAGTAGAAATAGCGAGTGCTTTTACGTGATTTTGTTTTTCTTGCTGGATTTCTGAATTCAAGCCCAGTCCATTTTTTTTACAGTTTAAAGCTGACAGGTTAAAACATCTCTGAAACTTGTTTTGCTTTTTTTTTTTTCCAAATGACCACGTTATTGGCTGTGACATCTCAATTTCTATCCAATCAGGGCAAAACGCTGGATTCTGTGCGGGCTATCGGAGGCCAAGTTCACATCAATACTAAATTGAAATGTTGTTCACGTGCACGAAAACAAACAAACAAACAAATAAACAAACAGACAAATAAACAAAAAAGTGCGAAATAAGCACATTTCGAAATGGGCTCTCTCTCTCTCTCTCTCTCTCTCTCTCTCTCTCTCTCTCTCTCTCTCTCTCTCTCTCTCTCTCTCTCTCTCTCCTCCTCCTCCTCCTCCACCTCCTCCTCCTCCTCTCTGTCTCTGCCACAGTTTGTATATCTGTATGCCTGTCTATCTCTCTGACTCTCTCTCTCTCACTCTCCTCTCTGTCTCTCTCTGTCTCTCTCTGACTCTCTGTATCTGTCTCTGTCTGTCTGTTTGTCTCTGTCTCTGTCTCTGTCTCTCTCTCTCTATCTATCTCTCACTCTCTCACACACAGACACATGCACACCCGTACACACACTTGCACACACATCGTCGTTTAACTAGATCTAGTTAGTTTCAGGTAGTTAATACCTTGTGCATAGCAAGTTTACTCTTCTAGTTGCCATTTGTTTTTGTTTGTCAACATTTTATAAACAAGCATCTCGCATTGCTCTTATTATCTCTAAAATGATTTAAGAAAAGTAGACCATTGACCAACAAGAGATTTTAAGAGAGTGGGAAAGAGAGACACAGATACAGACAGAGAGAAAAGGTGAGAGTGAGAGAGACAGAGGGAGACAGAGAGAGACAGAGAGACAGAGACACAGAGAGAGGCAGATACAGAAACAGAGAGACAGAGAGAGAGAGACAGAGAGATAGAGAGAGGCAGAGACAGGGAGAGAGAGAGACAAAGAGAGAGAGACAGAGGGAGAGAGAGAGTTTGAGGCAGATAGAAACACAGAGAGAGAAAGACAGACAACAGAGACAGAGGCAAATACAGAAACAGAGAGAGAGAGAGAGAGAGGAGAGGCAGAGAGAGACAGAGAGAGAGACAGAGGGATAGAGAGAGTTTGAGGCAGAGGCAGAAACAGAGACAGAGACAGAGAGAGAGAGAGAGAGAGAGAGACAAAGATAAAGAAACAGAAAACGAAACAAAGAGAAAGAGACAGAGAGACAGAGACAGTAAGGGGGAGAAATCAAAAGAGAGAGAAGAGAGAGACAGACAGACAGACAGACAGACAGAGCGAGAGACAGACAGACAGAGAGAGAGAAAGAGACAGACAGACAGGCAGACAGACAGGCAGACAGACAGACAGACAGGCAGACAAAAAGGCTTGAAGAGAAACAGGATGTTACAAAAAAGTAAACGAATTCACTGTGGAGACAGACATGTGACAATGTGTCACCAACATCTAATTCCATGAGTGCCTACACTTGATGGAGACAGACATGTGACAATGTCTCACCAACATCTAATTCCATGTGTACCTACACTTGATGGAGACAGACATGATACAATGTGTCACCAACATCTAATTCCATGAGTACCTACACTTGATGGAGACAGACATGTGACAATGTCTCACCAACATCTAATTCCATGAGTACCTACACTTGATGGAGACAGACATGTGACAATGTGTCACAACATCTAATTCCATGTGTACCTACACTTGATGGAGACAGACATGTGACAATGTGTCACCAACATCTAATTCCATGAGTACCTACACTTGATGGAGACAGACATGTGACAATGTGTTACCAACATCTAATTCCATGTGTACCTACATTTGATGGAGACAGACATGTGACAATGTGTCACAACATCTAATTCCATGTGTACCTACACTTGATGGAGACAGACATGTGACAATGTGTCACAACATCTAATTCCATGAGTACCTACACTTGATGGAGACAGACATGTGACAATGTGTCACAACATCTAATTCCATGTGTACCTACACTTGATGGAGACAGACATGTGACAATGTGTCACCAACATCTAATTCCATGAGTACCTACACTTGATGGAGACAGACATGTGACAATGTGTTACCAACATCTAATTCCATGTGTACCTACATTTGATGGAGACAGACATGTGACAATGTGTCACCAACATCTAATTCCATGTGTACCTACACTTGATGGAGACAGACATGTGACAATGTCTCACCAACATCTAATTCCATACGTGTCTACACTTGATGGAGACAGACATGTGACAATGTGTCACCAACATCTAATTCCATGTGTACCTACACTTGATGGAGACAGACATGTGACAATGTGTCACCAACATCTAATTCCATGAGTACCTACACTTGATGGAGACAGACATGTGACAATGTGTCACCAACATCTAATTCCATGAGTACCTACACTTGATGGAGACAGACATGTGACAATGTGTCACCAACATCTAATTCCATATGTACCTACACTTGATGGAGACAGACATGTGACAATGTCTCACCAACATCTAATTCCATGTGTACCTACACTTGATGGAGACAGACATGTGACAATGTGTCACAACATTTAATTCCATGTGTACCTACACTTGATGGAGACAGACATGTGACAATGTGTCACAACATTTAATTCCATGTGTACCTACACTTGATGGAGACAGACATGTGACAATGTGTCACCAACATCTAATTCCATGTGTACCTACACTTGATGGAGACAGACATGTGACAAGGTGTCACAACATTTAATTCCATGTGTACCTACACTTGATGGAGACAGACCTGTGACAATGTGTCACAACATCTAATTCCATGTGTACCTACACTTGATGGAGACAGACATGTGACAATGTGTCACAACATCTAATTCCATGTGTACCTACACTTGATGGAGACAGACCTGTGACAATGTGTCACAACATCTAATTCCATGTGTACCTACACTTGATGGAGACAGACATGTGACAATGTGTCACAACATTTAATTCCATGTGTACCTACACTTGATGGAGACAGACCTGTGACAATGTGTCACAACATTTAATTCCATGTGTACCTACACTTGATGGAGACAGACCTGTGACAATGTGTCACCAACATCTAATTCCATGTGTACCTACACTTGATGGAAACAGACATGTGACAATGTGTCACAACATCTAATTCCATGTGTACCTACACTTGATGGAGACAGACCTGTGACAATGTGTCACAACATTTAATTCCATGTGTACCTACACTTGATGGAGACAGACCTGTGACAATGTGTCACCAACATCTAATTCCATGTGTACCTACACTTGATGGAGACAGACATGTGACAATGTGTCACAACATCTAATTCCATATGTACCTACACTTGATGGAGACAGACCTGTGACAATGTGTCACCAACATCTAATTCCATGTGTACCTACACTTGATGGAGACAGACCTGTGACAATGTGTCACAACATTTAATTCCATGTGTACCTACACTTGATGGAGACAGACCTGTGACAATGTGTCACAACATCTAATTTCATGTGTACCTACACTTGATGGAGACAGACATGTGACAATGTGTCACCAACATCTAATTCCATATGTACCTACACTTGATGGAGACAGACATGTGACAATGTCTCACCAACATCTAATTCCATACGTGTCTACACTTGATGGAGAAAGAAATAGGAAGTCATGTCTGCAGCTATAAGTCAACTTCGTGACAATTGATTTTCTTACCAGAAATCTGAGACAGACTTGTTGCTTTACAAAAACACACACTAGTCGACTGATTCGTCTCCGGTAAACATGAAGATAAAGGGCAACAATTTGCAAATTCGGATATTGAACATCGTCAAAATTTATTGGGTGGGTTCGGTTGTATATACGTTTGCTGCTTTCATCATCATCATCAGGTGCCCTGCCGTATGGCGTTAGCGATCATGGACTTCCATCTGTCTCTGTCTCTCGTTGCCCCCAGCATCTCTCCCACCCACCTCTTGTCCCCAGCCACTCTGCAAGTCCGTCCAGCATTTTCTCCCTGGGTCTACCAGGTGCTCTCTTTCCCTCCAGCTTTCCCGTTGTGACCAGGTGCTCCAAATCCCCCTTCCTCATA
Organism: Monoplex corrugatus; assembly: GCA_030674185.1. Lineage (NCBI taxonomy): Eukaryota > Metazoa > Mollusca > Gastropoda > Littorinimorpha > Ranellidae > Monoplex > Monoplex corrugatus. The sequence goes on along the minus strand of CM060306.1, from coordinate 133,696,962 downwards.
AAATGGCATATAAATGTTGCCTGTCTTTTCCTAATCTTCCTTATGAGTGATCTGCTTGTGTCTGCTTCCATCAAGACTGTCTTCCTGCTTTACCGATGGAAATTGCAGGTTCAGTTATGGAACAAGTAGACTAGCGATTTATGAGTTAGTTTCAATCTAAACTCCAATATGGACAGAATATCACCTGGCCACTAAAGTTGACTGCTAGCACAAAACAGCGCCAAGGATCTGTCATCGTTACAGTGTTACAGGGTGACAAATACAGACAACTACAGTGTGGCCAGTTTGTCTGGTTTTGTGTGCAAGTGATTCATGGTTCATTTCTTATTTCTCGTTTTATATGTCTACTTGCACTTTCATTTGTGTCATGGGGTGGGAGGGGGGTGGTGGAGCTTACGGTCTGTGGTGAAAGTGGAAGACCTGAAGTGGAGAAATACCGTGTGGTGTCAAGGTCGTCTTCAAACTGACACTTGGCTCTAGGTTGCCACAGGCGTGGTAAATGGGAAAAAAACAAATCATTTTGCGTACTGGTATTAAAGCTTAATCAGCAACAAGCAAGCAGTGTGGCCACCCTCCCCTTGTATCTGTAGAAATGTGTGAAACATCTGTAAAACCCAAAGTGCATACATTAAAAGTACACATCACAGATACATATAGACGAAAAGATGTCCACCTTGTTCTACGCCATCTTGTTGGTCACAGAAACTGGCACAGTTTTTATAATGCAATGATGATGATGACGATGAGGATGATAATCATCATGCTAAGGAGTTCCATCTAAGATTGAGACTACATGATAGAAATGTACTCTACGCTTACTATCATAATAAATCCTAGCGTCAACCAGGCCCGACAAGTACAAACACCTGCAGTGTTGGTCAGACGATTTAATCAATACCCTCAATGACACATCCGTGAAGTGGATGAGTTTCGACTGTGTGGTCCCAGTCCTTCCAATGAGCCCATAGCACGCTTATCTCAGAGAAGGAGCCGGTTGGAGCCCAACACTCCCACAATGAGTTTTAAGGGACTGATGGGGATTCAAACCCAAACATTCCAGTCGGTGGTCCGTTGCACTAAACACTACACCGCGGCAACTGCCCGTACAGGTGAACATTTGTGTTTGATCAAAAATTAACTTCTCGCAAGGCAATCATCCGTAATAGAATGAAAAAGGCAAGACTGAAAGTTAAACTGATAAAATCAAGAAATATGTCTATTTTCTACGATTTCATACTTCAAATTCAGTACGCTGCTACGTCTGTGTTA
>CM060306.1:133668193-133688193 GCA_030674185.1 Monoplex corrugatus | reverse complement strand
TACAGTCGACACTATCAAAGATAATGGTGCCAGGCGAAAGTGAAAAAAGAAAGGGCGAAGAGAGGGATTTAAAGAGTGACAGTCTGTTTATTCGTACAATATAGGGGAAACTCTCAGCATGAATATTGGCATCATTGTTGGTTAATATATCGTCCATGTAGCGTTCGTAAATTTGTCTGCCAGATATGTATACACCACACACACACACACACACACACACACACACACACACATATATATATATATATATATATATATATATATATATATATATATATACACTTCAATTTTCCAAGACAATCAACAAGGGCATTGAGTATTTTCTCATATATTTCGGCCCTTGGCCTTCCTCGGGGTATATATATATATATATATATATATATATATATATATATATATATATATATATATATAGAGAGAGAGAGAGAGAGAGAGAGAGAGAGAGAGAGAGAGAGACAGACAGACAGACAGACAGACATATAGACAGATAGATAGATAGATAGATAGATAGATATATAGATAGATAGATAGACAGATAGATATACATATATAGAGAGACAGACAGAGAGACAGAGAGAGAAACAGAGGGTCAGAGAGGAACAAGAACAGAAGAAAACATCACAACAATAACACAATATTCAGACATGAAAACATGAAAACAGTTGCAGACGACAAAATCAGTTAGCAATTATCTTCGGATTGTGTTTCTTCACCGAGTTTCGCTTTCTGAACAAAAAAACGCAGTGAACAAGTTTGAGAACGATCGTTCGATAGACGTAGAAAATTGACAACAAATTTCTAGACACCAAAAACACTCAGAACTGAATGAGAATGTGTAGTTAATTGAAGAAAGCAGACAGGCATAAATATTGTGTGCCACTTATCTTTGTCTAGCTTACACAAACTACACAAAAACGAATCATTTCACACATTTTAGGATAAAAGCAAAGAGAACATATCACAATCAGAATCCATCTATGCATGATACTTTTTATCTGTTTTTTTCGTAGGGAGATGATCAATCAGGGGAACTAACTGACATGTTGTTTGGGTTCATAACATGGTGAGTATGAATTAGAAAAACACGAAAAAAGAATCAGAACACGGATTTAGTACAACCAGACAAACAGGCGCAAATGTTTGGCCAACTGGCCTTTGTCAAGTGTAACATCAACTCCAAATACACAAGTTAGGAATAAAAGACTGAAACTTCCCTGCTGCTTCGTCCAGTGTGAGAAAAGGGCTGTGGTGAGTATGTTTCTCTCTTGTCATTAGTGACCGCTCTAGAGATGCGAGTTGGTCCACACTTTGCACCTGTCTTGGTTCCTTGATTGAATATTTGTTCCCATTGTGTTCTTGTGTGTGTTTCTGAATTCTCAACTATAAAACTCTAATAATCGCTTTCCAACATTTTTTTTTCAAACACAGAGGACTGTGTTTCTTTAGATTAGACAGAACCTTAAGACTGGTGCGTTTGTCATGAGGAGAGTATAGGGTTTACGCTAGCTTGAGGAGTCTGCCAGATGTATGTATATGCATTACGTATACATATTGATATAGTGATATGTATTATGGACGGATGGATATCTAGACAGGCAAACAATAGATAGATAGATAGATAGATAGATAGATAGATAGAGAGATATTTAGATAGATAGATAGATAGATAGATAAATAGATAGATAGATAGATAGATAGATCCATCCACCCATCCACCCATGCATACACACATACATACATACATACATACATACATGCATACATACATACATACACACATACATACATACATACATACATACATACATACATACATACATATACATGTATACATGCAAACATACACACACACATACATAGATGCATACATATTTACATACATACATACTTACGTACATACATGCGCCACACACACACACACACACACACACACACACACACACACACACACACACCACACACACACACACATACATACACACACACTTTTAGTAGAGGGTGTGTGTCTTTTTTATGAGTGGTCCGATGGATTTATGACGTGACAGTCAGATGAATCACACCCGGTAAGTCTGTGACCACCCAGGAGTGCCACCCACACGTTTCTGTGTGCCTTGATTTCTTTTACCTGCGTGAGTGGAGATTACCAATAGCATGTTGCCAAGGAGAGCATTCCTTTATCATTGTGGAATACTTGACGTGCGGTTAATACTTGCTACAAAAGAAAAAGAACATAGGTCGCCAAGAACCAGATGGCGAGACGATCTAGAAACGTCCAACAAACAATGGACCAGAACAGCAGTTAAGCGGCAACAGTGATGTGCGATGAGGAAGGCTTATGTTCAACAACGACCGAAACAAGCTGAAGCATGTAATACGTACTGTCATCATCATCATCATCATCATAGTGCCCTGCACATGGCGTTGGCGACCATGGACTTCCAACCATCTCTTTATTATCTCGTTGACCCCAGCATCTCCCCCACCCTCCTCATCCCCAGTCCCCTCTGCAAGTCTGTCCAGCATTCTTTCCCTGGGTCTACCTGGTGCTCTCTTTCCCTCCAGATTTCCCGTTGTGACCAGGTGCTCCAAATCCCCCTTCCTCATAAAATGGCCTATAAATGTCTTTTCATAATCTTCCTTATGAGTGATCTACCTGTGTCTGCCTCCATCAAGACTGTCTCGTTTGTTTTCTTTGCTGTCCATGGAACTCTCAACATTCTTCTGAGAAACCACATCTCGGCTGCCTCAATCTTGCTCTGGCTTTGCTTGCTGACTGTCCGCGCCTCGCATCCGTACAACAGTATTGGTTGTATATAACATTCAAGGACTCTCTTTCTGATGTTAATTGACAGGCATTTGTTGGTAAGAATACTGTGCACAAGGCAACGTTTATTTTCTCATCCAAAACATTATCACATAGACCGCCATTTAAATGGAGTCGAGTGGTGAGAAAGTTCTTGTTCCATCCGTTATTTAAACTCAGTATTCTGGCTTCCGATGCAAGTTTATCAACCCCGGGGAGACTGTCTCCATCACTTTGACTACAACACTAAGGCATACTTACTAAGGTCAGATTCATTTTGCTGCTAGATATGTATTATACTGTTTCTACGACGGTGTAGACCAGTTTGGAATAGTGGCCAGCCTGGAGTTGAACCCACACCTTGTGAGTCATGAGTGTAACTCTAAATAGTGGCCAGCCAGGAATTGAATCCACACCTTGTGAGTTATGGATGTAACGCTAAATAGTAGCCAGCCAGGAATTGAACCACACCTTGTGAGTTATGAGTGTAACGCTAAATAGTGGCCAGCCAGGAATTGAACCCACACCTTGTGAGTTATGAGTGTAACGCTAAATAGTGGCCAGCCAGGAATTGAACCCACACCTTGTGAGTTATGAGTGTAACGCTAAATAGTGGCCAGCCAGGAATTGAACCACACCTTGTGAGTTATGAGTGTAACGCTAAATAGTGGCCAGCCAGGAATTGAACCCACACCTTGTGAGTTATGAGTGTAACGCTAAATAGTGGCCAGCCAGGAATTGAACCCACACCTTGTGAGTTATGAGTGTAACGCTAAATAGTGGCAGCCAGGAATTGAACCCACACCTTGTGAGTTATGGTGTAACGCTGTAACAACTGAAGTAATTGACCACCGCAGGCTGGTTTTCTTTTTTCTTTCTTTCTTTATTTTATTTATTTATTTTTTTGACAGATCCAGGGACTCAAGATCTTATATCTCGGGTTCAAACCCAGCCTGCAACACTAAAAACCGGCCTGTTGGCTGCCCATCTTCATGTTTTCATCATTATGGAGGTGACAGCTGAATGTTTCAAAAAGCCTCCCCCCCCCCCCAACATACACACACACCTCCCCAATTTTGAGACCTTGCCAGCGCATATGGTTTTGCGCAGGCTTAGGGAGTCTGCCAGATAATTCTTGGTAGATTTGGGTGGAGCACATATGGAATTGTCCGAGTGCGATGAATCCCTCTTGAACAAACTCGGAACTCTAAACTGCTGACTGAGGCCTATGTGATACACACTAAGCCCGCTATCTGGCCCTACAGTCTTTGTCCTTCTATGTATGGTACACACTAAGCCCACTATGTGGTCCTACAGTTTGTGTCCTATGCATGGTACACACTAAGCCTACTATGTGGCCCTAAACTCTGTGTCCTTCTATGCATGGTACACACTAAGCCCACTATTGGTCCTACAGTCTGTGGCCTTCTATGCATTATTCCCTAGTTTGTCTGAATCAATGTCTTCAGATTTGTTGGCCCTCCTCGTTGTGATAGCTACTGCTGGCAATCAGTCAACCACAATATGCTATTGGCAATGGGTTACATCCCCTGACATTTCTACACCATGAAACGTTGGCTGCATTTGCACGTAATGCTGGCACCTTCTGGAATTGTCTTTCTTCCAAATCCGCCACAGAAACATGGAAATCAATAGGTAGAAAAAAAACTCTAGGGAGAGCTAGACAACAGAAGGTCTTCAGAGAAGTAACCCCCTTTAGACAAGTGTTTCGGCCCTGAATTCCTTACACTCTCGGGGGGCCGGGCCACATCCAGGTCATGACTCCTGGATGCCCTTCTGCTGTTGTCTATTATTTTTTTTCCCACGCCGGGGAGCGAACCTGGGCGATTCTGCGCTTCAGAACTGCGGTACGCGGTTTTACCAATGTGCTAACGGGGCACACATCATCTGTAGGGAATTTAATCCTTATGAAGTTCACTTTTGGTTCCTCCTTGCCCAGATCCAGCTTGAGCTCCTTTCTGCTGCCTCTGCCATCGCTTTAAGGGCTCTAGTCCTCTTCTTCCCAGAAATGGCGAGTTGTTTCATGAGATCATAAGCGGAGGTGCCCACAAACCCTCTTGCCCCGACCTCTATGGCGAAGATTTTGACCCGCAGACCTGCTTTCTTCAGGGTGCTGGCAAGACCGGCGTATTTTTCGGTCTTGTAGATATGTGCTTCTTCCATTCTGCTTTCGTATGGCACAGTGAGTTCTATCAGAATCACTTGTTTCGAGGAGTCAGAGTGGAGAGCGATGTCTGGTCTCATGCCTGTCTTGCTGATGACATCTGGGTAATTTCTCCACTCTGGGAGGTCTGCTGTACACTCCCAGTCGACTGCTCCATCCAGAAGACCCTTTGGCAATGTGCTGGTTGTCATAGCACTTTCGGGCCAGACCTGTTTCCCTCCTGCTTTGTAGAACGTTGTCATAGCAATTGGTGCGTTTGGGGTCATGGTTTTTTCGCTAACCACGTCTGTGATCACTTTCAGAACTTGGTTGTGCCTCCATGTATACCTTCCTTGGGCTAGCGCTACTTTGCAAGAGCTTAGGACATGTTCCACTGTTTGTTTCTTCTGACAGAGCGGACATGCTGGGTCGTCTGATTTCCCCCATTTCACTAAGTTTGCATTCGAGGGGAGCAGGTCATATACAGATCTGAGGAGGAAGCTTATCCTTAGAGGAGCCATGTGCCACATATCGTTCCAGCTGAGACTTCTTTGGAGTGCACTGTCCCATGTTGTCCATTGCCCTGTTGACCTTGCTGGACTGCCTTCTGCACTCTTTTGACATCTTCTTCTTCCTTCAACTCCTGTATGATCATGTCTCTTTTTTCCTGCCCTCTGGCTTTGGACCACCACTGCATTTTTGTTGCTCCCAGTCCCTGTCTGTTGGTTTGCGTGTGTCCAATTATTTCCTTGATGCTGAGGTTTCTCTTGGCATTGTTTACAGCCTCTTGGACTTTCCACTTTCTGCCAGTTCTCAGCTTTGGATGAACTGATCTCACGATATTGTCTTCCGATTCCTCCAGCATGCTCAACAGTCTTGCTTTTCCAACTTTGTATTCCTCCACTATGGATTTGAGAGGTAGCTTCAGCATTGCTTGACGACAGTAGAATGCAAAATCAGTGAGACCAGGTGGGACACCGAGCCATTTTCTTGTGTATTTGTTGATTTTGGCTTCCATTGCTTCGACTGTGCTGGTGCAAATGTCATAGATTAGCAGTGGCCACAGCAGCTTTGGTATCAGCATGAACTGTAGACACCAGACTTTGTATTTGCCTGGCAGTCCGCAGTTATCTATTTTCTTCAGGCCTTCTTCTGCTGTTTGCTTGGTTTCACATCCCCTTTGTGTGTCTTTCAGGGAGTCATCATACCATCTTCCGAAACTTTTTACTGGCTCTTCTGTGACAGTGGGGATGGCTTGGTTGGCTACCATGAATTTGACTGAATCTGCCACTTTTCCTTTTCGCAATGAGAGACTTCGGGATTTCTTAGGTTTGAACCTCATTCTTGAAGAGGCCACCAGCTCATCCAGCTGCTTTAAGATTTTGGTGTGTCTCTTCCTCATCCGTGGACAAGACTGTTGTGTCATCCATGAAAGCTTTCAGAGGAGGCATCTGGTATCCATCTCCCAGATTCACTGGACCTGAACTCTTCATTGCAGCTTTCAAGATGACTTCCATTGCCAACACGAACAGTATGGGAGAGATTGCACAGCCCATTGCAATGCCCACCTCTAGGTCTATCCAGTCCGTGGTGTATTCTTTGGTAGAGAACCGCATTGAGAACCCTTGGAAATACTTCCTCAGCATTGTTCGGATGTTTTCTGGGATGTGATACATTTCAAGAGCCAGCTGGATCATATCGTGTGGAACTGATCCATATGCATTCGCCAGATCAAACCAAACTACGTCAATGTCTCTCTTCTCTGTTCTTGCTTTTTGGATGGCATCCCAAATCAACGTGGCATGTTCCAAGCATCCAGGCATTCCTGGTATGCCTCCCTTTTGGACTGACATATCCAGATACTTGTTTTCAGTCAGGTATTTTGTCAATCTTGCTGCCATAACAGAGAAGAAGATTTTCCCCTCGACGTTCAGAAGTGATATTGGCCTGAACTGATTGATCCTGCTGGAGTTCTGCTCCTTCGGAATGTACACTCCTTCAGCTCTCATCCATTGGTCGCTGATCTTCTGGTTCCTCCATGCTGATCGAATCATCTTGTGGAGCCACTCGAGCACTTTTGGGCATTTCTTGTAGAGCAGTATGGTATTCCGTTTGGTCCAGGTGCTGACTTGGCTCTGGCTTTCTTTACTACGTTCTTCACTTCATCCAGTGTTGGTGGTTTGTTATTGAATTTTCCTTCTGGCGCTGCAGGCCAAACCAGATTCTGGATTTCAAGTGGTGCCTCGCGCTGAGAATCGGAATATGTTTCCCTGAGATGCTGCTCTAGGGTTTCCTTGCCCACTGTGAGAGTCCCTGATTTGGGTTGTTCAAACAGCTTTCTTGCAAAGTCAAAGGGATCTTTGAAGAAACGATCTTGAGTCTTCTTCTTTTTGCTCTTTCTTCGCCTTGCTGATTCCACTTTGCTGAGAGCATTGTGTTTGGCCTTCAGATCTTTCCAGAGTTCCAGGAGCCCTTGCTTCTCGAATTCTGAGGCAGTTTTCATTCGCTTTTTAAGCTTCCTTTTCTCCCTCCGGATGCTCTCCATCTGTTGCTGTCTTCTGGATTTCTGGGGAGGCGTTTTTGTCTTTGGCTGCTTCACTCCATAAGTGTCCCTGCAGATAGAGTATATGATGTCTCCGTATGTGTCATAAAATGCCGCTGATATCATATGCAGCAAGCTATACCCGTAAGTGTGAAGCAATGCATGAATATGAAGCAACATCCTGGCTTTCTAATGTGAAGCCACATTCAGTTCCCTCTGTGCCCTTACACACAACGACTGGGTCATGAATATAAGGAAATAGTTCCTGGTTTATAACCTTTTCTGGCAAATACAGATATCAAAGAAAAGAAAACAAACGAGACAGTTTTGATGGAGGCAGACACAAGTAGATCACTCATAAGGAAGATTAGGAAAAGACAGGCAACATTTATAGGCCATTTTATGAGGAAGGGATTTGGAGCACCTGGTCACAACGGGAAAGCTGGAGGGAAAGAGATCACCGGGTAGACCAAGGGAGAAAATGCTGGACGGACTTGCAGAGTGGCTGGGGACGAGGAGGGTGGGGGAGATGCTGGGGGCAACGAGAGATAGAGACAGATGGAGGTCCATGATCGCCAACGCCATGCGGCAGGGCACCTGATGATGATGATGATGACAGATATCAATATAAGGACGCCTTGCTGATGACTCAGAGGACATGGTTCTGCACCAAAATTTACACACGGGCTGACTGATTCCAGAGATAATCCTGTGAATTTTGGTTCTTTTAGCCCATTTACAGTCTGCTGAATAAACACTGTCCTGAGTGCTGTCCATTTCAATGTTCCCACATTGTTGTGGTGTCAGTTCAATGTTCCCAACATTGTTGTGATGTCAGTTCAATGTTCCCAACATTGTTGTGTGTGTCAGTTCAATGTTCCCAACATTGTTGTGGTGTCAGTTCAATGTTTCCCAACATTGTTGTGGTGTCAGTTCAATGTTCCCAGCATTGTTATGTGTGTCAGTTCAATGTTCCCAACATTGTTGTGATGTCAGTTCAATGTTCCCAACATTGTTGTGTGTCAGTTCAATGTTTCCAACATTGTTGTGGTGTCAGTTCAATGTTCCCAACATTGTTATTTGGGGTCAGTTCAATGTTCCCAACATTGTTGTGTGCAAGTCAATGTGGTGTCTTCAATGTTCCCAACATTGTTATTGTGTCAGTTCAATGTTCCCAACATTGTTGTGTGTCAGTTCAATGTTCCCAGCATTGTTGTGATGTCAGTTCAATGTTCCCAGCATTGTTGTGGTGTCAGTTCAATGTTCAGACATTGTTGTGGTGTCAGTTCAATGTTACCCAGCATTGTTGTGGTGTCAGTTCAATGTTCCCAGCATTGTTTTGTGTCAGTTCAATGTTCCCAGCATTGTTGTGATGTCAGTTCAATGTTCCCAGCATTGTTGTGGTGTCAGTTCAATGTTCCCAGCATTGTTGTGATGTCAGTTCAATGTTCCCTACATTGTTTTGGTGTCAGTTCAATGTTCCCAACATTGTTGTGGTGTCAGTTCAATGTTCCCAACATTGTTGTGATGTCAGTTCAATGTTCCCAACATTGTTGTGGTGTCAGTTCAATGTTCCCAACATTGTTGTGGTGTCAGTTCAATGTACCCACATTGTTATGTGTCAGTTCAATGTTCCCAACATTGTTGTGGTGTCAGTTCAATGTTCCCAACATTGTTGTGGTGTCAGTTCAATGTTCCCAACATTGTTATTGTGTCAGTTCAATGTTCCCACATTGTTGTGGTGTCAGTTCAATGTTCCCAACATTTATTGTGTCAGTTCAATGTTCCAACATTGTTATTGTGTCAGTTCAATGTTCCAACATTGTTGTGGTGTCAGTTCAATGTTCAGCATTGTTGTATGTCAGTTCAATGTTCCCAACATTGTTGTGGTGTCAGTTCAATGTTCAGAACATTGTTGTGGTGTCAGTTCAATGTACCCAGCATTGTTGTGGTGTCAGTTCAATGTTCCACATTGTTGTGATGTCAGTTCAATGTTCCCAAACATTGTTGTGATGTCAGTTCAATGTTCCCAGCATTGTTGTGGTGTCAGTTCAATGTTCAGAACATTGTTGTGGTGTCAGTTCAATGTTCCCAATCATTGTTGTGATGTCAGTTCAATGTCCAGACATTGTTGTGGTGTCAGTTCAATGTTCCAACATTGTTGTGATGTCAGTTCAATGTTCCCACATTGTTGTGATGTCAGTTCAATGTTCCCACATTGTTGTGGTGTCAGTTCAATGTTCCCAACATTGTTGTGATGTCAGTTCAATGTTCAGCATTGTTGTGTGTCAGTTCAATGTTCCAGCATTGTTGTGGATGTCAGTTCAATGTTCCCAACATTTTGTGGTGTCAGTTCAGTGTTCCCAACATTGTTGTGGTGTCAATTCAATGTTCCCAGCATTGTTGTGATGTCAGTTCAATGTTCCCAGCATTGTTGTGATGTCAGTTCAATGTTCCCAACATTGTTGTGATGTCAGTTCAATGTTCAGAATTGTTGTGATGTCAGTTCAATGTTCCCAACATTGTTGTGTGTCAGTTCAATGTTCCAGCATTGTTGTGTGTCAGTTCAATGTTCCACATTGTTGTGTGTCAGTTCAATGTTCAAACATTGTTGTGGTGTCAGTTCAATGTTCAGAACATTGTTGTGGTGTCAGTTCAATGTTCCAACATTGTTGTGGTGTCAGTTCAATGTTCAGACATGTTGTGGTGTCAGTTCAATGTTCCCAACATTGTTGTGGTGTCAGTTCAATGTTCCCACATTGTTGTGATGTCAGTTCAATGTTCCCAAGCATTGTTGTGTGTCAGTTCAATGTACACAGCATTGTTGTGGTGTCAGTTCAATGTTCATACATTGTTGTGGTGTCAGTTCAATTTTCAACATTGTTGTGGTGTCAGTTCAATGTTCAGAACATTGTTGTGGTGTCAGTTCAATGTTCAGAACATTGTTGTGGTGTCAGTTCAATGTTCCAACATTGTTGTGAGTGTCAGTTCAATGTTCCGAACATTGTTGTGGTGTCAGTTCAATGTTCCCAACATTGTTGTGGTGTCAGTTCAATGTTCCCACATTGTTTGATGTCAGTTCAATGTTCCCAACATTGTTGTGATGTCAGTTCAATGTTCCAACATTGTTGTGGTGTCAGTTCAATGTTCCCAACATTGTTTGTGTCAGTTCAATGTTCCCACATTGTTATTGGTGTCAGTTCAATGTTCCCAGCATTGTATTGTGTCAGTTCAATGTTCCCAACATTGTTGTGGTGTCAGTTCAATGTTCCCACATTGTTGTGGTGTCAGTTCAATGTTCCCAACATTGTTGTGGATGTCAGTTCAATGTTCCCAACATTGTTGTGGTGTCAGTTCAATGTTCCCAGCATTGTTTTGTGTCAGTTGAATGTTTGATATGTTCATTCTCCTCACCCTCTTCTTGTCCATTTTAACACTTTAACACATGCAAGGTTTTTGCGCAAGCTCAAGGAGTCTGCTAGATGTATAATATCCTGAGATTTGGGGACAGCGTGTATGGGATTGTCTGAGTGCTATTTTTTGTTTGTTTGAGATCATCACACTCACGATGGTTTTCTTTATGCTCACCTTTTCTTCCCTATTTTCTACGTGTCCTTAATGCCACGAAAGCTGGCACAGTCTTCACAGTACGATGATGATAATGACGATGGGGATGATAACCATGATGCCATGGAATCTCTGTAGGATTGGCACTGCATGACAGGCCTGAACTTATCCTTACTATCATAAATATCCTTGTGCTAACCAGGCCCAGGAGCTACAAACACCCGTGGTGTTTATCAAGAGATTTAAGCAACATCCTCAATGACGCATCCATGAAGTGGATGAGACTCGACACTGTTGTCTGTTTTCCCAACGAACCCCATAGCACGCTCAGCTGTGGTGCAGGAGCCGGTTGGATCTGAGAAAAACAAACAATGATTTTTGAAGACACTGAGGGGATTCGAACCATAACCTTCCAGTTGGTAGTCTGTTGCACTAACCACTACCCCACAGCGGCTGGTTCCGAGTATGAATGATCCCTCTTGAAAACAACTCAGAACTTGGAACAATAAATAATAATCATTTGTAAAAGTAGAGTGTATCATACCGTTTGTGCCATGATGTTGTTGTACCGTCTGAATGGATTCAGACAAACAATAAGTTGTCTTGATGATGCCTGTCGCCATTCCCTTGTCACAAAACTGACATTGCAGCTGACATCAATGTGGGGAACGTCTCCTGTACCCAGGCCGATACACGCGGCCAAACACTTGGGGGCAGATGAAAAAAATGTTTGGCGCTTTATGAAAAATGGTGTCTACATTTCATTTTCTTCAGAGGTCAAACAGAAAAAAATGTGATCAAGCCATTCTAACAATGTCCCCTTTTATACAGATTTTATTTCTTTTTGTTGTTGTTTGTGTTGTTTTTTTGCTTGCCATCTAAACAAATTTAGAATATGGATTTCTGAACACGCTATGACTTTAGAAAAGCAGTACATGAAATAAAACTTGACAGGAACGAAGACATCAGTAGCTTTTCACGATAGTGAAAACAGAATAATCTATGGCTCTGAAGCCTGGAATGCAGGAAAGCAGATAAAAATAAGATCAAAGCAGCAGAAATGTGGTTCCACAGGCGCCTTCTAAAAGTCAAATGGACGAATAAAAAGAACAAATAAAAAGTAGTTTGAGCTAGCATCGACTCGTGGCAAAATCAACAAAAGAAAAATGAAATACATCAGCCATACAACTTGCAACACCACGACAAACTTAATGACAACAGTTTGATCGTAATGCAGGCAGACCACTCACCCTTATGAAAAACATCATCCACATCAGTGGTATGACGGTGTACAACATCAGTGGTATGACGGTTACAACATCAATGGTATGACGGTGTACAACATCAGTGGTATGACGGTGTACAACATCAATGGTATGACGGTGTACAACATCAGTGGTATGACGGTGTACAACATCAATGGTATGACGGTGTACAACATCAATGGTGTGACGGTGTACAACATCAATGGTATGACGGTGTACAACATCATATGTGTATGACGTGTACAACATTGGTATGACGGTGTACAACATCAATGGTATGACGGTGTACAACATCATGGTATGACGGTGTACAACATCAATGGTATGACGGTGTACAACATCAGTGGTATGACGGTGTACAACATCAATGGTTGACGGTCTACAACATCAGTGGTATGACGGTGTACAACATCAATGGTATGACGGTGTACAACATCAGTGGTATGACGGTGTACAACATCAATGGTATGACGGTGTACAACATCAATGGTATGACGGTGTACAACATCAATGGTATGACGGTGTACAACATCAATGGTATGACGGTGTACAACATCAATGGTATGACGGTGTACAACATCAATGGTATGACGGTGTACAACATCAATGGTATGACGGTGTACAACATCAGTGGTATGACGGTGTACAACATCAATGGTATGACGGTGTACAACATCAGTGGTATGACGGTGTACAACATCAATGGTATGACGGTGTACAACATCAATGGTATGACGGTCTACAACATCAGTGGTATGACGGTGTACAACATCAGTGGTATGACGGTCTACAACATCAATGGTATGACGGTCTACAACATCAATGGTATGACGGTGTACAACATCAATGGTATGACGGTGTACAACATCAGTGGTATGACGGTGTACAACATCAATGGTATGACGGTGTACAACATCAGTGGTATGACGGTGTACAACATCAATGGTATGACGGTGTACAACATCATGGTATGACGGTGTACAACATCAATGGTATGACGGTGTACAACATCAATGGTATGACGGTGTACAACATCAATGGTATGACGGTGTACAACATCAATGGTATGACGGTGTACAACATCAGTGGTATGACGGTCTACAACATCAATGGTATGACGGTGTACAACATCATGGTATGACGGTGTACAACATCAGTGGTATGACGGTGTACAACATCAATGGTATGACGGTTACAACATCAGTGGTATGACGGTGTACAACATCAATGGTATGACGGTTACAACATCAACGGGGTAAACATCAATGGTAGGGTGTAAAATCAGTGGTATGACGGTGTACAACATCAAGGATGACGGTGTACAAATCATGGTATGACGGTTACAACATAGCATGTATGTGGTGTACAAATCATGGTTACGGTTAACAACAATGGTATGACGGTGTACAACTCATGGTATGACGGTTGTACAACATAGGTATAGGTGTACAACATCAGTGGTAGACGGTGTACAACATCAATGGTATGACGGGTACAATTATGGTATGCGGTGTACAACATATGGTATGACGGTTAACATCAATGGTTAGCGGTTACAAATGGTATGACGGTGTACAACATCAATGGTATGACGGGTACAACATCATGGTATGACGGTGTAAACCAGTGGTAAGGGTCAAAATGGTTGGCGTGTACAACATTATGACGGTGTACAACATGGTATGACGGTGTAAACATCATGGTATACGGTGTACAACATCAATGGTAACGGTGTACACTATGGTATGGTAAACAATGGTATGACGGTAAAATCAGTATGAGGTTACAACAATGGTATGGTACAACATCAATGGTATGACGGTGACAATCAGTATGACGTGTACAACATCAAGTTGACGTGTCAACTCATGGTATGACGGGTACACATATGACGTAAACATCAGTAGGTTCAACATGTAACGGTAACAGAAGTACAATCATGTTGTACATAGTTGAGGTTCAACTCATGGTAACGTGTACAAACATGTATGACGGTACAACATTGTACGGGACACATCGTATGAGTACAACATCAGTTGACGTGAACATCAATGGTAGACGGTAAACAAGTAGCGTGTACAACATAATGTATGGTGACAACCATGTTACGGTGTACAACATCAGGTATGACGGTTACAACATCATGGTATACGGTGTACAACATAATGTGAGGTTACAACATAGTATGACGTTAAACAACTACAAGGTATGACGGTTCAACATGGTAGACGGTTACAACATGGTATGACGGTGTACAACATCATGGTTGAGTGTACAACACATGGTATGACGGTAACATCAATGTATGACGTTACAACACATGGTAGACGGTGTACATCGGTATGGTTACAATAGGAAACGGTTAAGTAATAGGTGGTGTAACATCAAGTATACGGTGTACAACATGGTATACGTTACAACATCATGTATGAGGTGTACAACAATGGATGCGTGTACAACCAGTGCGTTACAATGTGTGAGTTAAAACACATGTATCGGGTACAACATCATGTATGGTGTACAAACATGTAGAGTGTACACAATGATGGGTGAACAATGAAGTGAACAATGGTAGGTTACAACAATGGTATGACGGTGTCAACACAATGATGACGTGTCAACATCATGATGAGGGTAAATGGTTAGGTACAAATCATGGTAAGGAAATCAGTAACTACACACATGATGCGTTACACATGTATGACGGTACAACATCATGACGGTGACAACACAGTAGACGGTGTACAAATCAGGTTACGTACAACAGGTGGGAACGTTACAACATCATGTATGACGGTACACATACGGGACACATCATGTAAGTGTACACACTGGTAACGTGTACACAATGATACGTTACAATGGTAGACGTTACAACACAATGTACTGTCACATCATGTATACGTGTCACACATGGTGACGTTACAACATCAGAGACGTTACAACATCATGGTATGCGTGTACAAACATGTAGGTACAACACATGTAGACGTGTACAACACATGAGACGTGTACAACAATGGATACGGTGTACAACACAATGGTATGACGGACAACACATGTATACGTTACAACACAGACGGTAAAACAGTATACGTCACACTGATGACGGTTACAACATGTTGACGGTCAACATCAATGGTATAGTTACAACACATGGTATGCGTAATCATGGTATGCAACATCATGTTCGTGTACAACTCTGGTGACGTACACACATGGTAGCGGTTACAACATATGTGCGGTGACAACACAGATACGTACAATATGTAACGTGTAAACATGTATACGTACAACTCATGATACGTGTAAACACAGTGTATAGGTCAACACTGTATAGTGACAAACAATGGTAAAGGTGTACACACAGACGTACAATAGGTAAATCATGGTATGACGGTGTAAACATCAGTGTATGACGGTGTACAAATCTGTATGACGTTACAACATCATGGTATGACGTGTACAACTCAGTGGTATGACGGTGTACAACATCATGTAGACGTGTACAACATCATGGTATGACGGTTACAACATATGGTATACGGTTACAACATCATGTATGACGGTTACAACATCATGGTATGACGTGTACAACATCATGGTATGACGGTGTACACATCATGGTATGACGGTGTACAACATCATGGTTGACGGTGTACAACATCATGGTATACGGTTACAACATCAATGGTTGACGTGTACAACATCAGGTATGACGGTTACAACATCATGTAGACGTGTACAACATCAATGTATGCGGTTACACATCAGGTTGACGGTTAAACATCTGGTATGACGGTGTACAACATCAGGTATGACGGGTACAACATATGGTATGACGTGTACAACATATGGTATGACGTTACAACATCATGGTATGACGGTGTAAACTCATGGTATGCGGTGTACAACACATGGTATGACGGTGTACAACTCATGGTATGACGGTGTACAACTCAATGTATGACGGTGTCAACATCATGTAGACGGTTACAACATCAATGTATGACGGTACAACATCAGTGGTAGACGGTGTACAACATCATGTATGACGGTTACAACTCATGGTATGCGGTGTACAACATCATGTATGACGGGTACAACATCATGGTATACGGTGAAATCATGGTATGACGGTACAACTCATGGTATGACGGTGTAAACACATGTATGACGGTGTACACATCATGGTATGACGGTGTACAATCATGTATGACGTGTACAACATCTGTATGACGGTTAAACATCATGGTATGACGGTGTACAACATTGGTATGACGGTGTACAACATCATGGTATGACGGTGTACAAATCATGGTAGCGTTACAACTCAGTGTGACGGGTACAACTCATGGTATGGTTACACATCATGTATGAGTCACATCATGGTTGACGTGACAACCAGTATGAGGTACTAGTTACGGTGTACAAATCATGGTATACGTTAAACATCATGGTATGACGTGTACAAATCTGGTATGACGTGTACAACACATGGTACGTAACATCTGGTATGACGTGTACATCATGTATGCGTAAATCATGGTATGAGGTTACAACATTGGTTACGTGTAACATGGTTGAGTTACATCATGTAGCGGTGTACACACATGGTATGACGTACAACATCAATGGTTGAGGTGAATATGGTGACGGGTAACACATGTTGCGTGTACAACTCATGGTGACGGTGTACAACATCAGTGTATGACGGTAAATCATGGTTGGGTGTAAACACATGGTATGACGTGTACAACCATGGTGACGTGTAAACATGGTTGAGGTGTAAACACATGGTATGACGTGAACCTGTTACGTGTAACATGGGATTCAACAGGTATGACTGTAAACATGTAGCGTGTCACCGTGTGAGTGTAATCATGGTATGACGGTGTAACACATGTGACGGTTACAAATCATGGTTGACGGCATATGGTATGACGTGCAACTCTGTTACGTTACAATCGTGTATGACGGGAACACATGTGGTGTAAACTCAGTATGAGTACACTATGGTAGAGGTACACTCAGTTACGTGTACACATCTGGTTGCGGTAACATGGTATGACGGTGTACACTCATGTGACGGTTACAATCATGTATGGGTGTACATCTGGTATGACGGTGTCACACAGTGTGACGGTGTACACATGTATGACGGTACAAATTGACGGTTAACAGTGTAGGTAACATGGTGCGGTGACACATGGTATGCGGGTACACAGTATGACGTGTACACCATGTTGCGTGTACAACTAATGGTGGTGTACATATGGTTGACGGTGTAAAACTGGTATGGGTACAACATCTGGTAGACGGTGTCAACAGTATGACGGTGTACAACTCTGTTGCGTTAAATCATGTATGTACACTCTGGTAGCGTGTACAATCATGTTAGTGTCAATCATGGTATGGGTTACACCTGTTGCGGGACAACTCTGGTTGCGGTGTACAACTATGTATGCGGTAACAATCATGGTATGCGTTACACTCATGGTGCGTGACAATCAGTAGCGGTGTACATCATGGTAGACGGTGTCACTCATGGTTGAGTTACTCGTGTATGGTATGACGGTGTACAACATCAATTGCGTGTATGAGCGTTAAATCTGGTATGACGGTGTCAATCATGGTATGACGGGTACACATCATGGTATGACGGTTCAAATCATGTAGCGGTTAAATCATGTATGCGGTGTACAACATCATGGTATGAGGTGTAACATCATGTACGGTTTACATCTGGTATGCGTACAATCAGTTGACGGTGTACAACAATGTATACGGTTAACTCTGTTGACGGTTACAACATCAATGGTATGACGGTTACACTCAATGGTATGACGGTTACAATCATGGTATACGGTGTACAACATCATGGTATGACGGTTACAACATCAATGGTTGACGGTGTACAACATCATGTATGCGGTGTACAAATATGTATGACGGTGTACAACATCAATGGTATGACGGTTACACTCATGGTATGACGGTGTACAATCATGGTATGACGGTGTACAACATCATGTTGCGGTTACAACATCATGGTATGCGGTGTAACACATGTATGACGGTGTACAATCAATGGTATGACGGTGTACAACATCATGGTTGACGGTGTACAACATCATGGTATGACGGTGTACAACATCAGTGGTATGACGGTGTACAAATCATGGTATGCGGTGTCAACATCATGGTATGCGGTTACAAATCATGGTATGACGGTGTACAACTCATGGTTGACGGTGACAACATCATGGTATGACGGTGTACAACATCATGGTATGACGGTGTACAACATCAATGGTATGACGGTTACAAATCAATGTATGACGGTTACAACATCTGGTATGCGGTTACACATCATGGTATGAGGTGTACACATCATGGTATGAGGTGTACAACATCGTGGTATGAGGTGTACAACATCATGGTATGACGGTACAACATCATGGTATGCGGTGTACAACTCATGGTATGACGGTTACAACATCATGGTATGCGGTGTACAACATCTGGTATGCGGTGTACAAATCAGTGGTTGCGGTTAACTCAGTGGTATGACGGTGTAAACATCAGTGGTTGACGGTGTACAACATCATGGTTGACGGTGTACAACACATGGTATGACGGTGTACAACATCATGGTATGACGGTGTACAACATCATGGTATGACGGTGTACAACTCATGGTTGCGGTTACAACTCATGGTATGACGGGTACCTCGTGTTGACGGTGTACAATCATGTATGACGGTACAACTAGGGTATGACGGTGTACAACATCATGATGAGGTACATCATGGTATGACGTGTAAACATCATGGTATCGGTTACACATCATGATGGGTACAATCAATGGTGTACAAATCATGTATGAGTGTAATCATGGTATGCGTAACTATGTCGGTGTACAACACTGGTGACGGTGTAACCAGGTATGACGGTGTACACCTGGTAGGGGTACAACAGGGCAATGGTATGACGGTGTACAACATCAGTGGTATGACGGTTACAACATCAAGTGGTATGACGGTGTACAACATCAATGGTATGACGGTGTACAACATCAATGGTATGACGGTGTACAACATCATGGTATGACGGTGTACAACATCAATGGTATGACGGTGTACAACATCAGTGGTATGACGGTGTACAACATCAGTGGTATGACGGTGTACACATCAATGTTGACGTGTAAACATCAGTGGTATGACGGTGTACAACATCAATGGTATGACGGTGTACAACATCAGTGGTATGACGGTGTACAACATCAATGGTATGACGGTGTACAACACTCAGTGGTATGACTGGTGTACAACATCAATGGTATGACGGTGTAGGAAAACCAGACAAATCAACACCAACATACATACCGGAGAGTTGTGACGTCTACTGTGGCGACAACCATCAAATTCAGTGACGTAGACAAGTGATGGGTGAAAAAACAGCAAAACAAATTTACATCTTTTCAGAAGTTCTTGAGAAACTGTTGCTTACATAACTTCCTCAAAAGGTGCTGATATCAGGCGGTTTTGTTTGTTGTTGTTGTTGTTGTTGTTTGTTTGGTTGGTTTGGTTTGTGTTGTGTGTGTGGTGTGTGTGTGTGTGTGTGTGTGGTGTGTGTGTGTGTGTGTGTGTGTGT
>CM060306.1:133638193-133645693 GCA_030674185.1 Monoplex corrugatus | reverse complement strand
TCCATGTGCTCACTGACCAGGGATCGGATAATGTCTAGTGGTGGTGGTGGTGAGTCTTTAGATGTGTATTTCTGTCTTTGATTTTGAAAGATTATCAGTTAGGACATCCATGTTTCACTGACAGGGCAGGGCAGACGGTTGATTGGCTGACTGGATTAACAGTACAGTAGATCCCTCCTTTTTTTCCTATTTCTTTTTTGTTTGTTTGTTTGTTTGTTGTATGTTTGTTTGTGTTGTTGTGTTGTTTGTTGTTGGTTTTTTCTTCTTTCTTCTTCTTCTTGTTCTTCTTGTTCTTCTTGTTCTTCTTGTTCTTCTTGTTCTTCTTGTTCTTCTTGTTCTTCTTGTTCTTCTTCTTCTTCTTCTTCTTCTTCTTCTTCTTCTTCTTCTTCTTCTTCTTCTTCTTCTTCTTCTTCTTCTTCTTCTTCTTCTTCTTCTCTTCTTCTCTTCTTCTTCTTCTTCTTCTCTTCTTCTTCTTCTTCTTCTTCTTCTTCTTCTTTCTTCTTCTTCTTCTTCTTCTTCCTTCTTCTTCGCATTCTTCTTCTTCTTCTCGCATTCTCTTCTTCTTCTTCGCATTCTTCTTTCCCTTCTCTTCTTCGCATTCTTCTTGCTTCTTCTTCTTCTTCTTCGCATTCTTCTTCTTCTTCTTCTTCTTCTTCTTCTTCTCATTCTTTCTTCGCATTCTTCTTCTTCTTCTTCTTCTTCTTTTCTTCTTCTTCTTCGATTTTTCTTTTTCTTCTTCGCATTCTTCTTCTTCTTCTTCCTTCTTCTTCTTCTTCTTCGCATTCTTCTTCTTCTTCTTCGCATTCTTCTCTTCTTCTTCTTCTTCTTCTTCTTCTTCTTCTTCTTCTTCTTCTTCTTCTTCTTCTTCTTCTTCTTCTCTTCTTCTTCTTCTTCTTCTTCTTCTTCTTCTTCTTCTTCTTCTTCTTCTTCTTCTTCTTCTTCTTCTTCTTCTTCTTCTTCTTCTTCTTCTTCTTCTTCTTCTTCTTCTTCTTCTTCTTCTTCTTCTTCTTCTTCTTCTCTTCTTCGCTTCTTCTTCTTCTTCTTCTTCTTCTTCTTTCTTCTCTTCGCTTCTTCGCATTCTTTCTTCTTGCATTCTTTCTTCTTCTTCTTCCTTCTTCGCATTCTTCCATTCTTCGCATTCTTCTTCGCATTCTTCTTCCTTCATTCTTCGCATTTCTTCTTCGCATTCTCTTCCTTCTTCGCATTCTTCTTCTTCTTCTTCGCATTCTTCTTCTTCGCATTCTTCTTCTTCTTCTTCTTCTTTCTTCTTCTTCTTTTCGCATTCTTCTTCTTCTTCTTCTTCTTCTTTCGCATTCTTCTTCTTCTTCTTCGTCATTCTTCTTCTTTCTTCTTCATTCTTCTTCTTCTTCGCATTCTTCTTCTTCTTCTTCTCCTTCTTCTTCGCATTCTTCTTCTTCTTCTCTTCGCATTCTTCTTCTTCTTGCATTCTTCTTCTTCTTCTCTTCCATTCTTCTTGTTTTTCTTCTTCGCATTCTTCTTCGTTCTTCCATTCTTCGCATTCTTCTCATTCTTCGCATTCTTCTTCGCATTCTCTTCTTCTTCGCATTCTTCTTCGCATTCTTCTTCTTCGCATTCTTCGTCTTCTTTTATTCTTCGCATTCTTCGCATTCTTCTTCCTTCTTCGCATTCTTCTTCTTCGCATTCTTCTTCTTCGCATTCTTCTTCTTCGCATTCTTCTTCTTCGCATTCTTCTTCTTCGCATTCTTCTTCTTCGCATTCTTCTTCTTCGCATTCTTCTTCTTCGCATTCTTCTTCTTCTTCGCATTCTTCTTCTTCGCATTCTTCTTCGCATTCTTCTTCGCATTCTTCTTCGCATTCTTCTTCGCATTCTTCTTCGCATTCTTCTTCGCATTCTTCTTCGCATTCTTCTTCTTCTTTTCGCATTCTTCTTCGCATTCTTCGATTCTTCTTCTTCGCATTCTTTCGCATTCTTCTTCTTCGCATTCTTCTTCTTCTTCTTCTTCTTCTTCTTCTTCTTCTTCTTCTTCTCTTCTTCTTCTTCTTCTCTCTTCTTCTTCTTCTTCTTCTTCTTCTTCTTCTTCTTCGCATTCTTCTTCTTCTTCTTCGCATTCTTCTTCTTCTTCTTCTTTCTTCTTCTTTTCTTCTTCTCGCATTCTTCTTCTTCGCATTCTTCTTCGCATTCTTCTTCTTCTTCTTCGCATTCTTCTTCTTCTTCGCATTCTTCCCTTCTTCTTTCGCATTCTTCTTCGCATTCTTCTTCTTCTTCGCATTCTTCTTCTTCTTCGCATTCTTCTTCTTCGCATTCTTCTTTTCTTCTTCGCATTCTTCTTCGCATTCTTCTTCGCATTCTTCTTCTTCTTCGCATTCTTCTTCTTCCCTTTCTTCTTCTTCTTCTTTTTTTTTTTATTCTTCTTCTTTTCTTTCTTATCCTCCTCCTTCTTCTTCTCCTCCATCATTTTCTCCAACGGAAAGTTATTATCAAATAATCGATAATTTAATTTTCTGTTCTCATTCAGCCTCCCCCTTCTAAATCTGTCTTTTTCTACTTTATCCTTCTTTGTTTCCATTTCATCCGTTTGTGTCTTTGTACAGTATAGACTTTGTACAGTATAGACTTTGTACAGTATAGACTTTGTACAGTATAGACTTTGTACAGTATAGACTTTGTACATTATAGACTTTGTACAGTATAGACTTTGTACAGTATAGACTTTGTACAGTATAGACTTTGTACAGTATAGACTTTGTACAGTATAGACTTGTACAGTATAGACTTGTACAGTATAGACTTTGCTTGCGCATGTACTTTGACAAAGAAAGAAAAAAGACAACCGCAACAGCAAAAGACAACAGAAATACAAAGAAAGAACGAAACTGATTTATCTGATATTCATAGACGGATCCAGTCGCCTTGGTTTGGTGGTTTGCAAAACAGATTACCGACTGGAAAGTTGTGGGTTACAATCCCCATCAGTCTTGTTAAAATTGTTGTGGGAGTTATCAGCCTTAAAAGTTACTACATAGAGTTACGTGTTTTTTTTTTAATGTGCTCATTGCGAAGATTGGGTAACACAGCCCAGTCTCATCTACTCTACAGGTGTCTGTATTTCTCGGGCCTGGTGACACCAGGATATATAATGATAGCATAGAGTACAGCCTTGTCATGCAGTCTTTATCCTTGATATAGCTCCATCGCGTCATGATTATCATCTTTACCGTAGTCATCATCATCAGAGTTTTGTACAAACAGATTCTTCCAACGTCTTTGGCCATTAAGATGGAGTAGAAAATAGGACAGAGAAAAAGATGAGCACAAAAACAGCTGTTTAAGTGCTGTGATGTTTAAAACAAGACTTACCCACAAGTATGGCGCAAAGAGAAAGACAGCCACAAAAAGTGCATCTTGAACATGTATGACCGTTTTCATTGGTTAAACAGTTACAACAATAAATGTTAGGAATGGCTTTTTTTCTCATTTAAATTATTTGGTTCCATCGTATGACTTAGAATTGATTGTTGATCATATAAGTCTGATATTCAATGTGGCTGATAGTCATTATCAGTGACAACAAACACTCTCCATGGTAACAGCGTACATTATAAAAACTGGCCTGAGTGGTGTCAGCTTAGTATTTCATAACTGTCGTTGTCCCCCATCCCACCTCTCCTTTTTTACTATTTCAAAACTTTCCCAGCGCACACAGTAGGCTTTTGTGCCATCTCTGCAAGTTTGCCACATAACAGCTGACAAATGTAGACAGAGCACATACGGAGTTGCCAGAAGTTGTGAGTCCCTCTAAAACAAAATACAAAATACAGACTCTTCATTTCTCCAACACAAGTTTCATTTTCTCAAATGACGCTTCCACACTGGGAATAAATGCAGGGACGGTACTAATGCCATGTGATGGAGAAGATCCATAGCTATTGTGGCCATTAGAAATAACCCTGAACATAAACTCTATAATCGGCCTGCACAGCCACAGCAGAGAGTGCACGTCATGACCACAACGCCTCCTGGTGCAGACTATCATCTCCTGAGATGTAAAGAGGCCAACGAAACTCTATAACAAACACAGATTATGCAGCAGGAAAGAAGAATGTTCAGTGTGGTTTGACCATTGTTACCTCACATGGCAATGCCAGCTATCAGACTGGTGGCTGTCTGTGTGTTGCAGGAAGCAGGAAATATCATGATACATCCTCCAGATATGCTCGGAATGTGATGATTTGCCATAACTCCAGTCCTGGCGGTCTGGAAATGAAAAAAAAACAACACAAAAAAGAGTAAGAACGCGTATTTAATACAAGACAAGACAGGCACAAATGTTCGGCCAACTGGCCTTTTTCAAGCGTAGGATCATAAACAAACACCATTAAGACAAACAGATAAAAATGTCCCTAATTTTTGTACCTGGTGTTTGTTCGTGTGTAATCTTACCCTTAACAAAGGCCAATTGGCCGAACATTTGCGCCTGTCTTGTCTTGTTGTATTAAATACGCATTCGTATTCTTTTATCGTGCATTTTCTGGTTCCTGTTCGCTTGAACGCGGGCAGTCACACTTGTTTTGGGTTTGTAAATGGGTTTTCACCTGCTGTCCAACACACACTTTAAATCTGTCATCTCACCACTCCTCTTTCTTCTTCTTGTTCTGTCAGTGACTAAGGTTTAACTTTCATAATGATAGTTCAGGCAGGCAACTCACTGGTCCATTCGTTCTTACATCAGTTTGCTGCTTCCTTGGTTGGCTGTGTTGTTCGGTTGGTTATTGTGTCGGTTTACTGGTCGATCGGTTAGTTAGTAGACTGGATGGATGGATATATATTTTTTTGGTTGGTTGGTTAGTATGCTGGGTAGTTTATTAGTCAGTTATTAAAATGTGAGATAACAATATTAAAGAAATACCTAGCACTGAGCTTTCAAATATTTGGTTTCTTCATCAGACCTGACAGACCTGACAGACCTGACAGAGAGGAAATCAGAAGCGTTACCTGGCTAGGTTTGATAAAGCGTTACCTGGCTAGGTTTGATAAAGCGTTACATGGCTAGGTTTGATAAAGCGTTACCTGGCTAGGTATGATAAAGCGTTACCTGGCTAGGTATGATAAAGCGTTAC
This sequence comes from Monoplex corrugatus, assembly GCA_030674185.1. Taxonomy (NCBI): domain Eukaryota; kingdom Metazoa; phylum Mollusca; class Gastropoda; order Littorinimorpha; family Ranellidae; genus Monoplex; species Monoplex corrugatus. The sequence continues at coordinate 133,640,593 of CM060306.1, read as the reverse complement.
CTGGCTAGGTATGATAAAGCGTCACCCAGCTAGGTATGATAAAGCGTTACCTGGCTAGGTATGATAAAGCGTTACCTTGCTAGGTATGATAAAGCGTCACCTGGCTAGGTATGATAAAGCGTTACCTGGCTAGGTATGATAAAGCGTTACCTGGCTAGGTATGATAAAGCGTCACCTGGCTAGGTATATAAAGCGTTACCTGGCTAGGTATGATAAAGCGTTACCTGGCTAGGTATGATAAAGCGTTACCTGGTTAGGTATGATAAAGCGTTACCTGGCTAGGTATGATAAACAGTTACCTGGCTAGGTATGATAAAGCGTTACCTGGCTAAGTTTGATAAAGCGTTACCTGGTTAGGTATGATAAAGCGTTACCTGGCTAGGTATGATAAAGCGTCACCTGGCTAGGTATGATAAAGCGTTACCTGGTTAGGTATGATAAAGCGTTACCTGGTTAGGTATGATAAAGCGTTACCTTGCCAGGTATGATAAAGCGTTACCTGGCTAGGTATGATAAAGCGTTACCTGGCTAGGTATGATAAACGTTATCTGGCAGGTATGATGAAGCGTTACCTGGCTAGGTATGATAAAGCGTTACCTGGTTAGGTATGATGAAGCATTACCTGGTTAGGTATGATAAAGCGTTACCTGGCTAAGTTTGATAAAGCGTTACCTGGTTAGGCATGATAAAGCGTTACCTGGCTAGGTATGATGAAGCGTCACCTGGCTAGGTATGATAAAGCGTTACCTGGTTAGGTATGATGAAGCGTTACCTGGTTAGGTATGATAAAGCGTTACCTGGCTAAGTTTGATAAAGCGTTACCTGGTTAGGCATGATAAAGCGTTACCTGGCTAGGTATGATGAAGCGTCACCTGGCTAGGTATGATAAAGCGTTACCTGGTTAGGTATGATGAAGCGTTACCTGGTTAGGTATGATAAAGCGTTACCTTGCCAGGTATGATAAAGCGTTACCTGGCTAGGTATGATAAAGCGTTACCTGGATAGGTATGATAAAGCGTTATCTGGCCAGGTATGATGAAGCGTTACCTGCCTAGGTATGATAAACAGAGACCACACGCCAGAGACAGGGGTCACTTTGCACTTGTTCACACTGAAAAGGTGGTCTGAAAGAATGGCGAGAGAGAGAGAGAGAGAGAGAGAGAGAGAGAGAGAGAGAGACAGACAGAGACAGACAGACAGACAGACAGACAGACAGACAGAACAGACAGAGTCGTGGTGTTAATACTAGCGCTGGATCATCGATTGCTGGCGAAAACAACGGACACTTCAACACAAGTCATAACTACATGACTTCATCACCATCACCATCATCATGTCACACACAGTACACTGATGAAGTTTGATGCAACTCTCTGGAAGTGCAGTTCTCACCGTCCTCTTCTCCTCTGAGTGATAAACACAATGAGATGGTAATCGATCTTCTGTACAGGAAACACACACAATGAGATGATAATCGACTTTCTGTACAGAAACTCTCACATGAGATGGTATCGACTTATGTACAGGAAACACACAATGAGATGGTAATCGACTCTTTCTGTACAGGAAACACACACAATGAGATGGTAATCGACTTTCTGTACAGGAAACTCACACAATGAGATGGTAATCGACTTTATGTACAGGAAACACACAATGAGATGGTAATCGACTCTTTCTGTACAGGAAACACACACAATGAGATGGTAATCGACTTTCTGTACAGGAACTACACAGTGAGATGGTATCGACTTTCTGTACAGAAACAACACAATGAGATGGTAATCAACTTTCTGTACAGGAAGCTCTCACAATGAGATGGTAATCGCTTCGTACAGGAAACTCTCACAATGAGATGGTAATCGACTTTCTGTACAGGAAACACACAATGAGATGGTAATCGACTTCTGTACAGAAACACACCAATGAGATGGTAACGTCTTTCTGTACAGAAGCTCTCCATGAGATGGTAATCGACTTTCTGTACAGGAAACACACACAATGAGATGGTAATCGACTTTCTGTACAGGAAACACACACAATGAGATGGTAATCGACTTTCTGTACAGGAAACTCACAGTTATGTTACCTTCGAGCAATACAAAAGGTAATCGGATGAGTAAGCGAGTTAAAACAGACAAACAGACAAACAGACAAACAACAGGCAAACAGACAGGCGATAAGAAAAACAAACAAACAAACTAACAATCAAACAAATAAACAAAGAAACAAACAGGAATCAGAAAAAAACACGAAAAAGATTAAAAAAAAGCGTATTCAATACAACAAAACAAGACAGGCGCAAATTTTCGGCCAACTCACCTTTGTCAAACGTAAGATTACAAACAAACAAACACCAGATACAAAAAACAGGAGAAAAAGACTGAAACTTCCCTGCTG
>CM060306.1:133628193-133630693 GCA_030674185.1 Monoplex corrugatus | reverse complement strand
ACATATATACAATCAAAACTACATATATTCAACCAAAACCTACATATATACAACCAAAATCTACATATATTCAACCAAAACTACATGATTACAACCAAAATCTACATGATTACAACCAAAATCTACATATATACAACCAAAATCTACATATATACAACCAAAATCTACATATATACAATCAAAATCTACATGATTACAACCAAAATCTACATGATTACAACCAAAATCTACATATATACAACCAAAATCTACATATATACAACCAAAATCTACATATATACAACCAAAATCTACATATATACAACCAAAATGTACATATATACAACCAAAATGTACATATATGCAACCAAAATCTACATATATACAACCAAAATCTACATATATACAACCAAAATGTACATATATACAACCAAAATCTACATGTATACAACCAAAATGTACATATATACAACCAAAATTACATATATACAACCAAAACCTACATATATACAATCAAAACCTACATATATACAATCAAAATCTACATATATACAACCAAAATCTACATATATACAACCAAAATCTACATATATACAACCAAAATGTACATATATACAACCAAAATGTACATATATACAACCAAAATGTACATATATACACCAAAATCTGCATATATACAACAAAACCTACATATATACAACCAAAACCTACATATATACAACCAAAATCTACATATATACAACCAAAACCTACATATATACAATCAAAACCTACATATATACAATCAAATCTACATATATACAACCAAAATCTACATATATACAATCAAAACCTACATATATACAACCAAACCTACATATAACAATCAAATCTACATATATACAACCAAACCTACATATATACAACCAAAACCTACATATATACAACCAAAACCTACATATATACAACAAATCTAATATAACAATCAAAACCTACATATATACAACCAAAACCTACATATATACAACCAAAACCTACATATATACAACCAAAATTACATGATTACAACCAAAATCTACATATATACAACCAAAATGTACATATATACAACCAAAATCTACATGATTACAACCAAATCTACATGATTACAATCAAAACCTACATATATACAACCAAAATCTACATATATACAATCAAAACCTACATATTACAACCAAAACCTACATATATACAACCAAAATGTACATATATACAATCAAACCTACATATATACAACCAAATCTACATGATTACAACCAAAACCTACATATATACAACCAAAATCTACATGATTACAACCAAAATCTACATATATACAACCAACCTACATATATACAACCAAAATCTACATAATACAACCAAAACTACATAATACAAACAAAACCTACATATATACAACCAAAATCTACATGATTACAACCAAAATCTACATGATTACAACCAAATCTACATGATTACAACCAAAATCTACATATATACAACCAAAATCTACATATATACAACCAAAATCTACATATTACAACCAAAATCTACATATATACAACCAAAATGTACATATATACAACCAAAACCTACATATATACAATCAAAACCTACATATATACAACCAAAATCTACATATATACAACCAAAATCTACATATATACAATCAAAATCTACATGATTACAACCAAAATCTACATGATTACAACCAAATCTACATGATTACAACCAAAATCTACATGATACAACCAAAATCTACATATATACAACCAAAATCTACATATATACAACCAAAATCTACATGATTACAACCAAAATCTACATGATTACAACCAAAATCTACATGATTACAACCAAAATCTACATGATTACAACCAAAATCTACATATATACAACAAAATCTACATATATACAATCAAAATCTACATGATTACAACCAAAATCTACATGATTACAACCAAAATCTACATATATACAACCAAAATCTACATATATACAACCAAAATCTACATATATACAATCAAATCTACATGATTACAACCAAAATCTACATGATTACAACCAAAATCTACATATATACAACCAAAATCTACATATATACAACCAAAATCTACATATATACAACCAAAATGTACATATATACAACCAAAATGTACATATATACAACCAAAATCTACATGTATACAACCAAAATGTACATATATACAACCAAAATGTACATATATACAACCAAAATCTACATATATACAACCAAAATGTACATATATACACAAAATGTACATATATGCAACCAAAATGTACAATATACAACCAAAATCTACATGTATACAACCAAAATGTACATATATACAACAAAATGTACATATATACAACCAAAATGTACATATATACAACCAAAATCTACATATATACAACCAAAATCTACATGTATACAACCAAAATGTACATATATACAACCAAAATGTACATATATACAACCAAAATGTACATATATACAACCAAAATCTACATATATACAACC
>CM060306.1:133615693-133618193 GCA_030674185.1 Monoplex corrugatus | reverse complement strand
TCTATACCCAGCACTCTGACATATGTTCAGAATACTGGCTGAAAACCCTTGACTGCTTTATCTTCAGAATTTTGACAGAAAGTCCCTAGGTATGTCTGCAGAATATTTACGGAAAACTCTGGTTCGCTTTTCATGTCTGCAAGCTACAATGTCGAGGAAACAACTCAACTCAGAAGAATCCATCTTAATGGTAATAAAATTCCGGTAGGCATACTTATTGATCGTGCCCACGAAACTCATGTTATTAATTACTATCAAACACAAACTTTGCATTTTGATTGGCTATGTATCTGAAATATACAATGGTCTATCTGTTGTTTCAGATGTCTGCAAGTAACAAACGTATGAAATCCAAACGAGGCTTAGTGTGCTTCTGTAGCCGACATCATTTTGCTGGAATTAGTTCGTCCAGCTTACTTCCCATCATGTAATGCAATTTAGCAAGTATTTCTGTACAACAATCTCACTGACTTGTTTATATTGCCCTTGTAATTTGCCATCTAACGATTGGTATGATTAGTATAATTTGTCTTTTACATTAACCCAGACTTCAAAAGTGGTCAAAAGTAATCATAACCTTACTCAGTTTTGAGAAAAATAAATTAGGTCATAGGTTTTTTTTTAAATAAACATTCCTGAAAGCAAAATACAGATTGAATAAGTCGAACTGTGGACAACAAATACTGAACACATCTCTATTGCCATGCAAAGCCAGAACAAGATTGAGGCAGCCAAGATGTGGTTTCTGAGAAGAATGATGAGAGTTCCATGGACAGCAAAGAAAACAAACGAGACAGTCTTGATGGAGGCAGATACAAGATCATTCATAAGGAAGATTAGGAAAAGACCAGGCAACATTATTGGCCATGTTATGAGGAAAGGGGATTTGGAGCACCTGGTAACAACAGGAAAGCTGGAGGGAAAGATATGACCAGTTAGACCCAGAGAAAAAAATATTGGACGGACTTGCAGTGTGGCTGAGGACAGAGAGGGTGGAAGATGTACTTGCGGCACCAAGGGACAGATGCATATGGAGGGCCATGATCGCCAACGCCATGTGGCAAGGCACTTGATGATGATTGCTTGAGGATAGACTTTAACTCATATGCCCGTGGCGGAATCAATACAGGTTTGTGCGAAAGTCAGTTGTCAGTGGATGAAGTGTGTTTGGTTGCAGTCCTGTTTGGGTTTTAATATCACTTCAAAACAACCCCATGTCCACTGACGCCCTAATGTCCCTCACACCTATCTGTTCGCCATCACAATCACGAACCTCCGGTGGAAAGGATCAAAGAATCCTATCCAATAGTATGATGATGTGTGAAGACAGAACAAAATGATTCTATACAAATATATGTATGTATTTTAATAACATATATACACCAGCGAGTGCAGGAATGAATCGCTGGTTAGATGGTTGGATATAGATGGACACATAGATATACGTATAATTCTATGTGCGTGACTGTATGCATGTTGAAGTATTTGTGTCAGCAGTTGTGCACAGTTGAAAGGTGGCCCATTTTAAATAAAAAGGAAGGAGATAAGTCAGCTTTTGAAGATAACAAGTTGCTAGTATAATTGGAAAGGACAATAACTTTCCTTTGAAATTTCAGGTGTAGTTTTTCACGATGATTTTCACTCTTTGTCCCTCTGTATTTGTCTCTGTTTCTGTCTCAGTCCAGCACTCTCTCTCTCTCTCTCTCTCTCTCTCTCTCTCTCTCTCTCTCTCTCTCTCTCTCTCTCTCTCTATCTCCCCCCCTCTCTCTCTCTATCTCCCCCCTCTCCTCCCCTCTCTCTCTCTCTCTCTCTCTCTCTCTCTCTCTCTCTCTCTCTTTGTGGCATGTTTATAAGATTCAAAACCATACGTTAGTTAGCTAAGATCTCAGGACCTTGACAATTCATGTTGTGTATGTGCAGGCTTAATGCTTGTGCCATGATCATTTTGGACCTTGTCCATCACACGGCACCACTGGCCTTAGTGCATTTGGAATTCATTCTGAGCGTGGAGACGTTTTCTTGAGAAAACAAAACTGAAACTGAAAGTCTGGCAAGGAATAAATTCCGTATGCCCTGATGCCGCAGATGTCATGTGATGGATAAAATCCAAAATGATCATGGCATAACACTTATGTCTGTACATAACCCCTACTCTCTGGCAAACTTATGTTTTATTTCGAAACCCAAAACCGTGCCAAACTGGGGTCTAATGTATATATTAATAAAGTTACTACATGAAAAACTATAGAAGTCGTGAGCGACTATATTTTCGCTTATCACTATCACAACGAACAAGTTCATCTGTCATAAACAGGTATCTTTCAGGGTGCCACTTGAGCTGACCTGACATCCATGTATGTTTTTCTACACCGTCCTCCTCGCCTGTCTGTCTGTCTTCATCATCAGTGGGAGTGTTGCCACTTCACGGTTTGACTAGTCTCCCCTCCCCCTTCCCACCCCCCACCCCACCTCACTGCAAGGCCTCATAGCTTCCGTCACC
>CM060306.1:133605693-133610693 GCA_030674185.1 Monoplex corrugatus | reverse complement strand
GAATGTTTTTGCCTTTAAAGCACACCTAGGGCACCCTGACACCCGTTGTTCTATCGTACCCAGCTGGTCGTTTAGGTATTGTTGATGCTGACAACACATTTCGGTTATCACCTACTATTTCTTCTCGTATCGTACAGTTAGGACGGTGTGTCGGTTGTAGTCGTTCACGTGCTATTTCTTTTCGTATCGTACAGTAAGGACGCCGTGTCAGTTGTAGTCGTTTACGTACTATTTCTTCTCGTATCGTACAGTTTGGGCGGTGTGTCAGTTGTAGTCGTTCACTTCAGGCCTACCTGTTCTGACAACAGAATGTGCACATTACTTGTGTCAAACCACTGTAATTTCTTTTTCTGCTCAACAGAGTAGGAACAAGATAGAAGTGAAATTGGATGGAATGATGTAGTATTTTCCAGTGATACAAATATTAACACAAAGGCCAATTATCATAGTTATCTGCCCTTGGTAATATACCTGTATCAAAACAACTGGAAACAGGATATAGCGAAATAATTAATATTCAATCCAACTGAACAGAGGGCAAGTAAATATGTAAGATAGATACGATCCTGTGCATAGATAGACTGACAGACAGACAGACAGACAAAGTGTATATGTTAGACAGACAGACAGACAAAGGTGTATATGTATAGACATATAGAGATAGGCAAGAGACGGACAGACAGAAAGACAGGTAGACAATTACTACTGCTGTTGAGGTTAATGTCACTGTTGACTGTTGTATTGTGTGGTGTTGTAGTTTTTCTTATAGCATTGTAAGTCTGCAAAGAACTCATCACTGTAAAAGCTTGCTGTCGTGAAAACCCTTTTTACGATAGCAGTTACTAACAAGGGTCATGGTATTCAGAGAGGACAAACTATTATCATAGTACGACGTTCCTGCAAAGAAAGTTGGAAACAAAACAAAGGACACAGATATGGCGAACTCGTCACAGAATGACGCAATTTCCGGTAGCAAATGAAAGGTAAAATCTATTCAGTTTGAAGAAAAATCATTTGGCAATGGTTGAAATGTCAGTAATCATGCTGAGCTCAGGATGTAGACATTTCTTGTCCTGGCTATTGCTTTTCTTTGACTGTTTGGCATCGTTTAATGTCTTGTTGGTGGAATTGGTTATCAATTTCTGTTTCTCTCTCTCTCTCTCTCTCTCTCTCTCTCTCTCTCTCTCTCTCTCCCCTCTCTCTCTCTCTCTCTCTCTCTCTCTCTCTCTCTTTCTCTATCTCTGTGTGTGTGTGTGTGTGTGTGTGTGTGTGTGTGTGTGTGTGTGTGTGTGTGTATGTGTGCTTTTTTCCTTTATTAATTTTCTTTTCCATTTCTTTCTTTCTCCGGCGTCTCTGTGCACACTAAAGTAAGATAATGATGGCAGGATGCTAGACAATGGTTTCCTTTTGTTTGAAATGTAATACACTGTCACATGATTCACTTTGAATTCAGCAGACCCAAAGAAATAAACATAGAAAGCATTTTAATTCAAGTTTTGTGATGACTATGCCTGAGGCGATACGTTTCAGTTTCTTTCCAAATGTAATGATTTCCATGACAACCGATTGAAGTTTCTTGTACGAAAACATATGTCTAGTAAGTCCCCTCCCAGCCAGTAATTGCTTAGGTACAAAGTCATCAGGGTCAAGGTCACTTGGTACGGAGATCGTCAGCAAGTCCCTGCAGTGACAGTCCACAGGATTCATGGACTCCAAACACCCTGACATCAATTTATCTCATGCATGTACTGTCACTGTACTGTAAGCAAAGCCAGATCAGGATTGAGGCAGCCGAGATGTGGTTTCTCAGAAGAATGTTGAGAGTACCATGGACAGCAAAGAAAACAAACGAGACAGTCTTGATGGAGGCAGACACAAGTCGATCACTGATAAGGAAGATTAGGAAAAGACAAGCAACATTTATAGGCCATTTTATGAGGAAGGGGGATTTGGAGCACCTGGTCACAACGGGAAAGCTGGAGGGAAAGAGAGCACCGGTAGACCCAGGGAGAGAATGCTGGACGGACTTGCAAGGTGGCTGAGGATGAAGAGGGTGGGGGAGATGCTGGGGGCAATGAGAGATAAAGATGGTTGGAAGTCCATGGTCGCCAACGCCATGCGGCAGGGCACCTGATGATGATGATGATGATGATGTACTGTCAGCGCATATGGAACTTTTTGATCTCGAAGACAACTATAGACAACAGGAACAGAAACGGAAACTGTGTAAGACAGCGACACATGGTATTGTTTTGTGTTTAAGTAGACAGCAGGTTAAAGAGCCATGGACAAGGTGGAGTGTGGTCAGCTAACCTAACATCTGGAGTTGTTCCTGCTTCACTTATAAAACCTGTATCATGTGTACTACGGAACGAATTCAAATAGGTTTGGACAATAGCGTTATAGATTGATTGGTTAACCATGATAACGATATTGATCATGACAGTAAAGAAAAAAGAAGAAGAAGAAGAAGAAGAAGAAGAAGAAGAAGAAGAAGAAGAAGAAGAAGAAGAAGAAGAAGAAGAAGAAGAAGAAGAAGAAGAAGAAGAAGAAGAAGAAGAAGAAGAAGAAGAAGAAGAAGATGATGATGAATGATGAGACGATGATGATGATGATGATGATGATGATGATGATGATGATGATGATGATGATGATGATGATGATGATGATGATGATGATGATGATGATAAAATAGAAGAAGAAGAATAACAACAAGAACAACAACAACAAGGACAACAACAAGAACAACAACAAGAACAAAAAAAACCGAATGATAACAATTCTGATAACAACAACAAGAACAACAGCTACAACAAACCAATAATAATGATATAATGATAATCATCATCATCATAATCATAATCATAATCATAATAATGATAATAATATAATAATAATAATAATAATAATAAAATAATAATAATAATAACAATAATAATAGTAATAATAATAATAATAAAAATGATAGTAATAATGATAATAATAATAATAATACAACGATACTGATGATATTGAGGAGGATGACGACGACAACGACAACGACGATGATGATGATGATGAGGAGGATGAGGAGGATGCGTTGTTTGATGTTTCTGACTCTATAGAATAATTTAAAATGAAACAATGCATGCAAAATGAATCAAACATAGAGCAATTGTCAATGTTTTGTATGGTGAATGTTCTTTTTATCTAATTTAACCATTGGAAACTATGAGTTGTCATATGGATTATAAATGCAAAATATTGATTTCATTCGTAACAACATGTCTTACACGACCATGAAGATCTCTCTTTGTTTTTTTGGTTTCCGATATTGATATCTTTTGTGTGTTCTTTGAATGTTTCTGAAGCAACGTTCTGTCTTTTCATCCTTTTTTTTTTCAAAACCCCATATCGACCATAAAGAGACGTGTATGTACATGTCCGCGTGTCGGTTGTACATCAGACAAACAGACATATAGACATGCATATTACATGTCTATAACAAAGTCTGCAGCAAGGTATTGTCCGTTATTTCATGATGGAGTTTTACCAAATTTGGATCAAAGGTGTGACGTGTATGTTACGAAGTCACTCGAGCGTAAATCTGGAAGCCATAACGCCCAGGTCAAGGTCACATAGACTGTACATGTGCCTAAAATCACCACTTTTCAGGGAGGTGTGTGAATAGCATTTTCCAAACATGTTGAATTGTTAACCTTGTGTTTCCACTGTGTTGTCACAGTCCGCTGTTGTCCTCACCTCACGTCTACAGTTTTAATCCGTTGTTTCTTCAAGGTCACGGTGACCTTAAAATGAACGAAATCAGGACACTGTAATGTTTTGTGTGAAACTGGAGACTGTTGCAATGGTTTGGCCTTCCTTGTTTGTTACAGTTGTCGATATTGTTGTTTCTACTGTTGTTGTTGTTGGTGGTGTTGTTGTTGTTGCTATTGTTTTTGTGGTTTATGTTGTTGTTGCTGCCGTTATTGTTGTCGATTTTGTTGATGTTGTTTATGTTGTTGTTGTTGTTGTTGTTGCTGCCGCTGCCATTGTTATCGTCAATTTTGTTAATCTTGTTGTTGATGCTGCTGCTGCTGTTGGTTGTTGTTGATGTTGTTGTTGATGATGCTTCTGCTGCTGCTGCTGTTGTTGTTGTTGTTGTTGTTGTTGTTGATGGTGACGATGATGATGATGTTGTTGTTGCTATTGTTGTTGTTGTTACTATTGTTGTTATAGTTTATGTTGTTGTTGCTGATATCGCTATTGTTATCGTCGATGATGTTGTTGTTGTTGTTGCTTATGTTGTTGTTGCTGTAGTTGTTGTCGACGTTGTTGTTGTCATCCATATTGATACAAACAGCTGTAGCACACTGTGCCAGTCTGTGTGCAGGCTGGTCAACGACAGATCCAAATCAATCGACGAAGTATAACCTGTAAAAAATAATAAATAAATAAATGAATAAATAAAGAATAATAAATAAATAAATAAATAAATGAATAAATAAATAAGTAAATAATAACTAACTAACTAGATAAATAAATAAATAGATAACAAATTCATAAATGAATACCTAAATTAATAAACAAATAAATAAACAACCAAATAGATAAACAAATAAATAGATAGACAGATAGATATATTGATATATAGATAGATAGATAGATAGATAGATAGATAGATAACCAGATAGATATATAGTCAGATAGATAGATAATAGATAGATAGAGAGATAGAGATACATACATACATACATACATAGATGCATAGATATATAGAGATAGAGACGGATAGATAGATAGATAGATAGATAGATAGATAGATAGATAGATAGATAGACAGACAGATAGATAGATAGATAGATAGCCAGATAGATAGATAATTGATAGATACAGAGATTGAGAAATACACGCATACATACATACATGCATACATACATACATACATTCATAGATGCATAGGTAGATAGATAGATAGATAGATAGATAGATAGATAGATAGATAGATAGATAGATAGATA
>CM060306.1:133595693-133600693 GCA_030674185.1 Monoplex corrugatus | reverse complement strand
ACATAACAGCCAAGTGAATAACATGCCATGACATAACAGGCCATGACATAGCAGCCAATACATAAGATGCCAGTGACATAACATGCCAGCGACATAACATGCCAATACATAAGATGCCAGTGACATAAATGCCAGTGACATAACAGCCAATGACATAACATGCCAGTGACATAACATGGCCAGTGACATAAGGCCAAGTGACATAACAGCCAATGACATAACAGGCCAGTGACATAACATGCCAGTGACATAACAGCCATGACATAACAGCCATGACATAACATGCCAATGACATAACAGGTCAATGACATAACAGACCAATGACAAACAGTAAATGACATAACAGGACAATGACATAACAGGCCAATGACAACAGCGTAAAATGACATAACAGGCAATGACATAACAGGCCAATGACATAACAGACCAGTGACATAACAGTCCAATGACATAACAGGCCAATGACATAACAGGCCAATGACATAACATGCCAGTGACATAACAGGCCAGTGGCATAACAGACCAATGACATAACAAGTAAATGACATAACAGGCCAATGATATAACCGGCCAGAGACATGACAGGCATGTGACATAACAGGCCGGTAACAGAACAGTCTGGTGACATAACACAAAACCGATATAGCGGAACCATCCCTCCTTCCCCAATGGTCAGACGGGCTGGAGAGACCAAGAGGCGATTTAAAGCAGCACAGCTAATAGTTGTTTGGATCTGTGACAAAGACAACAGACACTGACAACACGGAGCGGGGCAGACTTGGGGAACACGGAGGAAGGAGTTAGGAGTGGAAGAGGAGACTGAAAGAAAGTAAAATACTGTCAGGGTGAAATTGCCATGTTCTGTCACAGCAGAAAACGTGTGAAGATGTCTGGAACAACGCGACTTGAGACCCTGATGGACTCTACTCTTTCTTTCAGATAATCTCAGTTAGCTGGAATCTCTCGGTGCAGAGCATTCCATATGCGCTGCTGTCCAAATGCGCCATGCAAAGTCGTAAAAATAAATTAAACAAACAACAGCAACTACGACAAAATACATGCAAAACAAATAAAAGCAAAAATTCAAACTGACTACTAATGAATCACACGAAACACAATCTCAGTAAAATAAGCTTGCGCACACACACATACACACAAACACAGACACACACAGACACACACAGAAACACACACACACACACACACACACACACAACACATATATATATATATATATATATATATATATATATTATATCTACATATGTATATATACATATACATATACACATATATATATATATATATATATATATATATATATTAAACAAACACACACACACACCACACACACACACACACACACACACACACACACACACACCCCACACACTCACACACACACCACTACGAAACAAACATAAACACACAAACAAACAAAAAAGACAGTAATGACTATCCAAATAAACAAATAACAATGCAATATTAAAATCAGCCTGCATGGCCTGTGTACATGTATATCCAACGCATACTGGAAAGGTGTGAGAATGTTGTGAAGTTACAGGTACTAAGGTACATGCTGTTTCAAAAAGGAACCAGTTGCCAAGGACTGGAATGCTGAAAAACTATAATATCAGGTGAACGTACGTCGGTCCCCATATGATCATAGAACATGATTATCTTCTGTAAGCCATAAAGCGAGAGGAGAGGTGAGGGAAAGAGAGAGAGAGAGAGAGAGAGAGAGAGAGAGAGAGAGAGAGAGAGAGAGAGAAAGAGACAGAGAGAAGAGACAGAGAGAAGAAGAGAAGAGAGACAGAGAGCAGAGACAGAGAGACAGAGAGAGAAAGAGACAGAGAGACAGAGACAGAGAGAAGAGAACGAGACAGAAACAGAGACAGAGACAGACACAAAGAGACAGAGGCAGAACCAAAGAAGAGATAGAAAGACAGGTAGACAGAGAGAGACACACCCAAAGAGAGAGAGAAACAGAGACACAGAAAGGCAGAGACAGAGACAGAACAAGAGACAGAGATAGAAAGACAGAGAGAGAGAGAGAGACAGAGAGAGACAGACAGAGAGACAGAGACAGAGACACACACAAAGAGAGAGAGAAACAGAAAGACAGAGACACAGATAGAGGCAGAGAGAGAGAGTGGGTGGGTGAGCGGGGTGGAGTAAGATGAAATAGCAGGCATTGTTTAGGAGGGTGATAACTAAGCATTGTGGTAGCTGACAGTTAAGTGTAAAATAATAATAATAATAATAATTACAATATTTATATAGCGCAAAATCTTCATAAAATCAAATCTAAGCGCTAAGGGGCCTGTATATCCTGTAAGCAATGACAACCAACGGCAATACACAACATTCATCTCTTCAGACTACGCTGAGTGTTATCGACCATGGGCTTGGTCTCACAATGTTGTCACAGATTAACGTTTTGAAACTAGACAAAATACAGAATGAAGACATGAGAGTGATTCTCACAAAGAAAGACTAAGCGGTGTCTGCTTCAGTTTCCTTTAATACAGTCAAGAAATCAATCATACAAGTAAATGCATGTTTCAGAGCACTGGACAACGAACAACAGGTACAAGAATCATTCCAGTACATAATCAAAATGACAACACTCAAAAGATCAAAAGAATGAGAAAAAAATATCCAAACAATTTCAAAAGTGTATGTAAAACCACATTTAAAAAATATATTGCGAGAGTGCCGCGAATGGCCAGAAAGTAAATCCGATGTAGAAACCAAACAACTCATACAGCAAATAAACTACAGCTCCAAGAATGTTATTACACACACTATTGGCTCAGTCACCAATAACAAATCTGGCTTGCGCTTGTCTGTCTAACAAAATTGAAACACTACACATAAGCAGAATCTACATATAATTTCACAACCTGCAGTCCAATAACATAAACTAATGTAGTTACTGGCACTAGCGGTGGAATAAAACAGTCAAGTCTACATCCTGATTAACACGAAGAATCAGCTTCAAAAAATGCAAACAAACTGGAACACCAGAATGACTGTCAAGACAAGTGTGGCTGTCAACTGTCTGTAGACTCTGTCCTGTGTCTGTAATGTAAAGTGTGGTGTGTGGGGCTTTCCAGGGACAAGTTGTAATGTGAAGTGTGGTGTGGGACTTTCCAGGGACAAGTTGTAATGTGAAGTGTGGTGTGTGACTTTCCAGGGACAAGTTGTAATGTGAAGTGTGGTGTGTGACTTTCCAGGGACAAGTTGTAATGTGAAGTGTGGTGTGGGACTTTCCAGGGACAAGTTGTAATGTGAAGTGTGGTGTGAGACTTTCCAGGGACAAGTTGTAATGTGAAGTGTGGTGTGAGACTTTCCAGGGACAAGTTGTAATGTGAAGTGTGGTGTGATACTTTCCAGGGACAAGTTGTAATGTGAAGTGTGGTGTGTGGGGCTTTCCAGGGACAAGTTGTAATGTGAAGTGTGGTGTGAGACTTTCCAGGGACAAGTTGTAATGTGAAGTGTGGTGTGAGACTTTCCAGGGACAAGTTGTAATGTGAAGTGTGGTGTGTGGGGCTTTCCAGGGACAAGTTGTAATGTGAAGTGTGGTGTGGGACTTTCCAGGGACAAGTTGTAATGTAAAGTGTGGTGTGAGACTTTCCAGGCACAAGTTGTGATGTAAAGTGTGGTGTGAGACTTTCCAGGGACAAGTTGTAATGTGGAGTGTGGTGTGGGACTTTCCAGGGACAAGTTGTAATGTGAAGTGTGGTGTGGGACTTTCCAGGGACAAGTTGTAATGTGAAGTGTGGTGTGAGACTTTCCAGGGACAAGTTGTGGTGTAAAGTGTGGTGTGTGGATTTCCAGGGACAAGTTGTAATGTGAAGTGTGGTGTGGGACTTTCCAGGGACAAGTTGTAATGTGGAGTGTGGTGTGAGGCTTTCCAGGGACAGGTTGTAATGTGAAGTATGGTGTGTGGGGCTTTCCTGGGACAAGTTGTAATGTGAAGTGTGGTGTGTGGGACTTTCCAGGGACAAGTTGTAATGTGAAGTGTGGTGTGTGGGGCTTTCCAGGCACAAGTTGTAATGTGAAGTGTGGTGTGAGGCTTTCCAGGGACAAGTTGTAATGTGAAGTGTGGTGTGAGGCTTTCCAGGGACAAGTTGTAATGTGGAGTGTGGTGTGTGGCTTTCCAGGGACAGGTTGTAATGTGAAGTGTGGTGTGAGGCTTTCCAGGGACAAGTTGTAATGTGAAGTGTGGTGTGAGGCTTTCCAGGGACAAGTTGTAATGTGAAGTGTGGTGTGTGGGGCTTTCCAGGGACAAGTTGTAATGTGAAGTGTAGTGTGAGGCTTTCCAGGGACAAGTTGCTAAATGACTTCGGTCTTTTTTGGTACTGATGGTGACACTACTGCTGCCACAGGCTGAGGAAAAATGATTCATCTCAAGCTGCATGTTGTATTCTTTACTGTCGCTCAAGGCACAATCGTCAGTAAAGTGGAAGTCCCTGCTGATCGTCTGCTTCAACTTCCTGACAGCCCGCTGACGTCAGGCGTTACACAGTATGTCGTCAGTTCTGTATCTGATATGGATGCCGTCTTCACATTTCTGTATCTGATGTGCATGCCGTCTTCACAGTTCTGTATCTGATATGGATGCCGTCTTCACATTTCTGTATCTGATATGGATGCCGTCTTCACAGTTCTGTATCTGATATGGATACCGTCTTTACAGTTCTGTATCTGATATGGATGCCGCCTTCACAGTTCTGTATCTGATATGGATGCCGCCTTCACAGTTCTGTATCTGATATGGATGCCGTCTTCACAGTTCTGTATCTGATATGGATACCGTCTTCACAGTTCTGTATCTGATATGGATGCCGCCTTCACAGTTCTGTATCTGATATGGATGCCGTCTTCACAGTTCTGTATCTGATATGGATACCGCCTTCACAGTTCTGTATCTGATATGGATACCGCCTTCACAGTTCTGTATCTGATATGGATGCCGCCTTCACAGTTCTGTA
>CM060306.1:133583193-133585693 GCA_030674185.1 Monoplex corrugatus | reverse complement strand
AACCAACCAACCAATGAACCAACCCATAATCAACCAATAAACAGACTAACAAACCAACCAACAATCCAACTACAACAATGAACCAACCCAAAACCAAAACCAATAAACAGACTAACAAACCAACCAACCAACCAATGAACCAACCCATAATCAACCAATAAACAGACTAACAAACAACCAACCAACCAATGAACCAACCCATAATCAACCAATAAACAGACTAACAAACCAACCAACCAACCAATGAACCAACCCATAATCAACCAATAAAACAGACTAACAAACAACCAACAACCAATGAACCAACCCATAATCAACCAATAAAAAAAAAAAAAAAAAAAAAAAAAAAAAAAAAAAAAAAAAAAAAAAAAAAAAAAAAAAAAAAAAAAAAAAAAAAAAAAAAAAAAAAAAAAAAAAAAAAATTTTTTTTTTTTTTTTTTTTTAATCAACCAATAAACAGACTAACAAACAACCAAACCAATGAACCAACCCATAATCAACCAATAAACAGACTAACAAACCAACCAACCAACCAATGAACCAACCCATAACAACCAATAAACAGACTAACAACCAACCAACCAACCAATGAACCAACCCATAATCAACCAATAAACAGACTAACAAACAACAACCAAAAACAACCATAATCAACCAAAAAAAAACAAAAAACCCATAATCAACCAATAAACAGACTAACAAACCAACCAACCCCAATGAACCAACCCATAATCAACCAATAAACAGACTAAAAACCAACCAACCAACAATGAACCAACCCATAATCAACCAATGAACAACAATAAACAGACTAACAAACCAACCAACCAATGAACCAACCCATAATCAACCAATAAACAGACTAACAAACCAACCAACCATGAACCAACCCATAATCAACCAATAAACAGACTAACAAACCAACCAACCAACCAATGAACCAACCCATAATCAACCAATAAACAGACTAACAAAACCAACCAACCAATGAACCAACCCATAATCAACCAATAACAGACTAACAAACCAACAACCAACCAATGAACAACCCATAATCAACCAATAAACAGACTAACAAACCAACCAACCAATGAACCAACCCATAATCAACCAATAAACAGACTAACAAACAACCAACCAACCAATGAACCAACCCATAATCAACCAATAAACAGACTAACAAACCAACCAACCAACCAATGAACCAACCCATAATCAACCAATAAACAGACTAACAAAACAACAACCAACCAATGAAACAACCCATAACAACCAATAACAATAACAACAAACCAACCAACCAACAATGAACCAACCCATAATCAACCAATAAACAGACTAACAAACCAACCAACCAAAATAACCAAACCATAATCACACCAATAAACAACTAACAAACCAACCAACCAATGAACCAAACCCATAATCAACCAATAAACAGACTAACAAACCAACCAACCAACAATGAACCAACCCATAATCAACCAATAAACAGACTAACAAACCAACCAACCAATGAACCAACCATAATCAACCAATAAACAGACTAACAAACAACCAACCAACCAATGAACCAACCCATAATCAACCAATAAACAGACTAACAAAAACCAACCAACCAATGAACCAACCCATAATCAACCAATAAACAGACTAACAAACAAACCAACCAACCAATGAACCAACCCATAATCAACCAATAAACAGACTAACAAACAACAACCAACCAATGAACCAACCCATAACAACCAATAAACAGACTAACAAACAACCAACCAACCAATGAACCAACCCATAATCAACCAATAAACAGACTAACAAAACCAACCAACCAATGAACCAACCCATAATCAACCAATAAACAGACTAACAAACCAACCAACCAATGAACCACCCATAATCAACCAAAAACAGACTAACAAACCAACAACCAACCAATGAACCAACCCATAACAACCAATAAACAGACTAACAAACCAACCAACCAATGAACCAACCCATAATCAACCAATAAACAGACTAACAAACAACCAACCAACCAATGAACCAACCATAATCAACCAATAAACAGACTAACAAACCAACCAACCAACCAATGAACCAACCCATAATCAACCAATAAACAGACTAACAAACCAACCAACCAATAACCAACCCATAATCAACCAATAAACAGACTAACAAACAACCAACAACCAATGAACCAACCCATAATCAACCAATAAACAGACTAACAAACCAACCAACCAACCAATGAACCAACCCATAATCAACCAATAAACAGACTAACAAACCAACCAACCAACCAATGAACCAACCATAACAACCAATAAACAGACTAACAAACCAACCAACCAACAATGAACCAACCCATAATCAACCAATAAACAGACTAACAAACCAACCAACCAACCAATGAACCAACCCATAATCAACCAATAAACAGACTAACAAACCAACCAACCAACCAATGAACCAACCCATAATCAACCAATGAACA
>CM060306.1:133573193-133578193 GCA_030674185.1 Monoplex corrugatus | reverse complement strand
ATAAAGTCATTTAAGGAAAATGTGTAGGAGAGCACACAAAAACTTTGAGGCCGTTTTCTCAAAATGGCCGTCATACAACTTAATGACTGTAAACATACATAACTTCTATATTTTTTTGAGTACAAGCTTTATTCAAGCACCAAAATAATCAGCAAAATGTACCAGTGATATGTATATCTCAAAATGTTCAAAATGTTAGTTAAGACTGATTTCGTGGTGGGAGGTCACAGATGAACAAGATATCCTTGCTTATATCTGCATACCTTTTTTTTTACTTTTGATTTTAACCTTTGACGAAATGTAATGAAAGTCATGGGGATAAGTTCTTAAACATCCTCACTTGTCTCAAATCTAGTACACATATTTTGAAGCAAGTGAGATATTTGAAGCAAGTACATGTTTACATTTCGGGATCTGCCCAAGCAAATATGAAACAACCTTGTCGATATAAAGGCATGCCTGACAATACCATTAAGGACACCTATTGTCTACCATTAAGGACGCCTATTGTCTACCATTAAGGACACCTATTGTCTACCATTAAGGACACCTATTGTCTACCATTAAGGACACCTATTGTCTACCATTAAGGACACCTATTGTCTACCATTAAGGACACCTATTGTCTACCATTAAGGACACCTATTGTCTACCATTAAGGACACCTATTGTCTAACAGATAAACATTGTTAACAATATCTAATTAAGCATAAACATTGTTCACAATATCTAAATAAGCATATGGACAAATCAGTGAAAACGTAAAAACAGCTGCATCGTTGTCTTTCGTCATTGTTACTTTCATTACCAGCATCATGTTGTTGTGGATATTATCGTCGTGACTCACAGAGTCATCATCAGTAAATGACTATATCAAACGATGTACAATGATCATGATATAATTACTGTGGCTGAAAACAATGATCTTGGTATAATCACTGTGGTTATAAACAATGATCATGATATAATCACTGTGGTTGATAAACAATGATCATGGTATAATCACTGTGGCTGATAAACAATGATCATGGTATAATTACTGTGGTTGATAAACAATGATCATGATATAATCACTGTGGTTGATAAACAATGATCATGGTATAATCACTGTGGTTGATAAACAATGATCATGGTATAATCACTGTGGTTGATAAACAATGATCATGATATAATCACTGTGGTTGATAAACAATGATCATGGTATAATCACTGTGGCTGATAAACAATGATCATGGTATAATTACTGTGGTTGATAAACAATGATCATGGTATAATCACTGTGGTTGATAAACAATGATCATGGTATAATTACTGTGGTTGATAAACAATGATCATGATATAATCACTGTGGTTGATAAACAATGATCATGGTATAATTACTGTGGCTGATAAACAATGATCATGATATAATCACTGTGGTTGATAAACAATGATCATGGTATAATTACTGTGGCTGATAAACAATGATCATGATATAATCACTGTGGTTGATAAACAATGATCATGGTATAATTACTGTGGCTGATAAACAATGATCATGATATAATCACTGTGGTTGATAAACAATGATCATGGTATAATTACTGTGGCTGATAAACAATGATCATGATATAATTACTGTGGTTGATAAACAATGATCATGATATAATCACTGTGGCTGATAAACAATGATCATGGTATAATCACTGTGGCTGATAAACAATGATCATGATATAATCACTGTGGTTGATAAACAATGATCATGGTATAATCACTGTGGCTGATAAACAATGATCATGATATAATCACTGTGGTTGATAAACAATGATCATGGTATAATCACTGTGGTTGATAAACAATGATCATGGTATAATCACTGTGGCTGATAAACAATGATCATGGTATAATTACTGTTGTTGATAAACAATGATCATGATATAATCACTGTGGCTGATAAACAATGATCATGATATAATCACTGTGGCTGATAAACAATGATCATGGTATAATCACTGTGGTTGATAAACAATGATCATGATATAATCACTGTGGTTGATAAACAATGATCATGATATAATTACTGTGGCTGATAAACAATGATCATGATATAATCACTGTGGCTGATAAACAATGATCATGGTATAATCACTGTGGCTGATAATCAAACAACAGTTCTCTGTGCACTAGAAACTTTTTTTTTTTTTTCTATATTCCAAGATTTCAAAATTGTATTCACATTTTATCTTTTTGAGTTAAGGGAACGTTTAGGAAATGATTACTTCTGTCATCACGCTAATCACAGGATTTACAAATTAACCATGCCATGTTAAATCATTCATTAGTAAAAACAAGTGTAACGAAACAGTTTCTGCACTAAAATGACATGTGACCAGCATACTGACATTTCTCACCCGTCTCACCTGTCTCACCTGTCTCACCTGTCGGCGTCACCGGGTTCAGTGTTGGCCGCTGCACTCTTTGACGCCGCCACTGTCTTCCAAACAGCTGTGCAGTTTCTGGCAAAATATACGTCAGGTAGGTTGCCATTGCTTTCCTGAAGCGCAGTGCACAGAGGCCTACTGTACATGTGTCCTGGCCATTGTTTCCTTGGAAATCCTCTGCCCATGAACGTGAAGAAGCCGATAGTATAATGACATTTGCCTAACTAAAATACACAACATTAGCGTGAAAATCGTTTACCAATCCTCTCATCAAAACCAGTATTTTCTGTAACGGAAGCGAATTTAATCATGGTTGATCCAGAATGGCAATACGAAACAAATGATCCATGTATGACACTTCTATGTCAACTTTTTATAAGGATTTTTTGAATGATTAAAGCAAACTCAACTGTGCTCTGAATATGTTTGAAAATAATATCGGGGGAGATGTAACCATAGTGGAAATGGATTTAAAAACAAACAGTGCAGTATTTTCCTCTTCACGACTTTCCTCTTTGTGACAGTAGCTTACACACTTACAGAAAATTGGGGATTTATGTGAACGTTCCATATCAGTACCAACAGGATTTTTATTGTGAGCATGTTCCAGAGAAAGGTTACCATTTGTGTCTGCGTTTTCCAAATGCCGTGCATGGGAAAACATGGGTAAAATGCATGACTTTTATACCACAAGAGACAAGACAGACAATACGAACACTATGTATGAGAAGACAGAGTGCCTGAGAAAGAAACAGAGAGAGAGAGACAGAGACAAAGACAGAAGACAGACAATAGACAGAAAGACAGACAGAGACAGAGACAGAGAGACACAGAGAGAGGGAGAGAGAGAGATGACAGAGACAAAGAGACAGACAGACAGAAAGAAGAAAAGACAGATAGAGAGAGAGAGAGAGAGGGAGACACACACACAGAGAGAGAGAGAGAGAGAGAGAGAGAGAGAGAGAGAGAGAGAAGAGTGGAAAGAGCGAATGATAAGGCAGACTCACAGTAACAGACAAAAACATGAACCAAACAGACAGAGAGAAGAGGAGAGAGAGAGAGAGACAACAGACAGAAAGAGAAAGAGAGAGAGAGAGTGGGAGAGACAGACACAGAGAGATAGAGAGAAAGAGAGAGAAAAACAGTAAGAAAGATGCTTCTCCTAAGGGCTTTAACAAAAGAAAAAAAAATGGAGCGAATGTAACATAGAAATATCCATAACTCTCTGGCATGAGAACATCAGAAAGTACAGAAAACAGGAGATACTACAGCGTTTGCCATTGCCACAGTCCAGCTGAACATACACACAGGAGAATGGTCAGTGACAGGCCTAGTTCCCCCTCCCATGACCTTCACCTTACCCCCCCCCCCCCCTCTATCTGTCCATCACACGTCATAGTCTGGCCATCTGCCCATCCATCACGTTATATATCCATCATCAAGTCACACAACCAACCTGCCAACCTGTACACTGGCATTCTTCCAGTCCCACACACAGCACAGTATGATGGCAACTCCCACCCCCCTACCCCTTTTGTAAGAAGAAATAAAAGAAATATTGAAAACAAACAGGAGAGGGAGACAGAGAGAGACAGAGTGAGAGAGAGCGAGAGACAGACAGACATACAGAAACAGAGACAGACAGAAACAAAGACAGAGACAGAGAGACAGAGAGAAAGAGAGATAGAGCGACAGGCAGACAGAAAAAGAGACAGAGACAAGACAGACAGACAAATAGACAGAGGCAGACAGACAGACGGACAGAGAGAAGACAGAGGCAGACAGACAGACTGACGGAGAGAGACAGACAGACAGGCAGGGACAGAGAGACAGACAGACACAGAGACAGAAAAAGAGAGACAGACAGAGAAATAGACAGGCAGACAGACAGACAGAGAAAGAGAGAGAGAGAAGAGAAGAGAGAGAGAGAAAAAAAGAGAGAGAGAGAGAAACAGACAAACAGACAGATAGACTAACAGACCGAGACAGACAGTGTTGGGAGAGAGAAAGAGGGAGAGACAGACAGACAGACAGACAGACAAACAGAGACAGACAATCAGAGATAGACAGAAGCAGAGACAGATGGAGAAAGAGACAGAAAGAGACAGACAGACAACAGACAGACAGACAGGCAGACAGACAAACAGAGGCAGATGTAGGTGATGGAAAGAGAGAGACAAACAGACAGAGACACAAACAAGGGAAGCAGAGAAGGATTGAGATAGAATCAAAGTAAAAGAACAGACATGAACAATATAGAACAAAGTGAAATGAATAACACATACTGCAACAAAACAATAATTATGAAGAAACAACATATTGCAAAGAAAGGGTTACCATAACATGCATATACAGGCAAATGATAGAAATTAAAAACTATGATTTTTGTTCGTAATTTAGTCACTTTGGAGTGATACATACAGATGTACCTCAATGGTGTTTCCTTCTGACTTGCCGAAAGTACAGTCAGAAAGAAACAACAAACATACATGTGTACAGATTTTCATATAAAAAATAGGAGCAATGCACTACTGCCAAATGTTACGAAGAGCCAGACAGCAAAGCGAATAGTATAACTAC
>CM060306.1:133528193-133565693 GCA_030674185.1 Monoplex corrugatus | reverse complement strand
TAAATAAACAGGTAGTAAATGAACATAACAGTAAATACATGCATATACCCACATGCCCGCGCGTAGGCATACACACATACATTCATACACACACACCCATATCCACAGAGGAGCCGTGGCTGAATGGGTCAAAAGCAGAAGAACATTGATAAAGAAGATTAGGAAAAAAAACCAAGCAACATTCACAGGACATGCTATGAGGAAAGAAAATATAGAGCACCTGGTCACAACAGGACCGCTGGAGTGAAAGAGTACACCAGGTAGATCCAGACAGAAAATATTGAACGGATTTTTACAGGGTGGTTGAGGACAGACAGGGTGGGAGAAGTACTTTAAACGACAAGGGATATATTCGTATGGAAGGTCATGATCGCCAACGCCACGGGCAGGGCACATGGTGATGATAATAATAATGTGATCAGGCCCAATGTCTCCCAGTCGATTTCAGTATAACAATAGTAGCATGCTTGTAAAATACATTTGGTATCAATCCACTACCAACACACGGAATGGAAACAGTGGTGATTACACAGCTGTTGATGCTTTCTGTCCACTGTGTTGCTCTGCTACTCAAGATGAAGTCAACATTTGTTTACATTGTTCATTCCTGTCTGTTTTTTCTCTTTTTGTTTGTTTGTTTGTTTGTTTGTTTTTGTTAGCGCGTCTTTCTACTTCTTTGGAGTTTCTTACCATTGCAGGACATACAGCACTCCTTTCCTCTGTTAGGCCGGATGATATGTATTTGCATTTACTCTTCTTGAAAATGTACATCCATGGCACTCATGTCATTTTATATTTAATATATATATATATATATATATATATATATATGTATATAGATATAGATATATCTACAAGAGAGAGAGAGTAGGGTAGAGTAGACCAGCTTAGACTAGACTAGACTACAATAGATACGATAAAGCGACAGACAAAAAAAGAGAGAGAAGAGAAGAGAGAATGAGAGTGAGAGAGAGTAGAGACAGAGAAAAGAAGAAGAAGAAGAGACAGACAGATAGACAGACAGATGTACATCGAAAGAAAGAAAGAGAGAGAGAGAGAGAGAGAGAGAGAGAGAGAGAGAGAGAGAGAAGAGAGAGAGAGAAAAGAGAGAAAGAAAGAGAAAAGAGAGAGAGAAAGAGAGAGAGAGAGAGCTCATCGCATAAACAAGAACAAATATAAATTAATTTAATTTATTATGATTAAAGTGTGAAAATGACGAAAGAGGGCAGAGCTTGTCTGCTGAAGTTCTAAGAAGACTTAACGGTAGCCATATTTTCTGCATAGGTCATTTATATGTTAAGGCCATGTAGGCCTACATTTCAACATCCCTCACAAAACATGAGACGCAAAAGAAGTAACTTTGAGAGTGGATTTATTTTTGGTGTGAAAAACGATACAGCTAACTTGACGTGATCATTTCAGACATAAAGGGACATACGAACAGATAGCCTTTCATATCAAAATGTAACACACATTTTTCACAAAGGCTGGGAAACGTGTTGCACGTTTTCTGGAAAAGAATCTAGTGTGACGAACTATTTATGCCCAGATTAAATCACGATTTACTGTTGTTGGAAAGCGCTGCTGTGTTAGGAATTCTAAATGACGATGCCATTACTGTTTGTCTTTTAACATTTATTTTTCTATTTCAGACAAAGAAGTACATACGTACTTTACTGTATCATTTTACATAAATAAAGTTCATTTAAATACAATCCTTGATTTACTCAGGAGGCAAGAGATAAAATGAAGAAAAGGAAACCAGTCACCGTGGTGTAGTGGTTAGCGCAACAGACTACCGACTGGAAGGTTGTGGGTTCGTATCTTCATCAGTATTTTCAAAATCGTTTTGGGATTTTTCGGCTCCAATCGGCTCCAACCCAGAACTGAGCGTGCTTATAGGCTCACTTGGAAACCTGGGACCACATAGTCGAGTCTCGTCCACTCCAAGGATGATTCATTCGAGCTGTTGCTCAAATCTTCTTATCAACACCGCAGGCGTTTGCATCTCTCAGGCCTGGTTGACGCCAGTACACATTATGGTGATGAGAGTAGAGTACAACCCTGTCAGCCAGCCTCATTCCTAGATGGAGCTCCACAGTATGATGTTTATTATTGTTGTCGTCGTCGTCATCTTCACCATCATCACCACCACCACCACCACCACCATCATCATCATCATCGTCATCATCATCATCATCATCACCATCACCATCGCATTGTAAAAGCTATCCCAACTTCTGGAGCCATTAAAGTGGCGTGGGAAATAGGACCAAGAGAGAGAGAGAGAGAGAGAGAGAGAGAGAGAGAGAGAGAAACGCTTGACGCTTGACGCTTTACGCGCGCTTAGCGCGCCATTTATTGACGTAACCGTATACATGGTTTTAGCGCCAAGGGGTATAACTCAACCCTCTCATGCTGGCAACAAATGTAAACAAAGGGAAACAAATAAAGGAAACAGAAAAATGGAGAATTCAAACAAAGAGCAGAAAAGTAATATTCACAATATCAAAACAACAGTTTACAGTAGAAGTGGACATGCGTGACCATCCAACTATGCCTAATATTGACCTGTACTATTTTGGTTAAGGAAAAAGCGATTAGTCTTAACAGAAAACATTTTCATATTGAAATTAAAGCAGCAATGTTCTTCTTCGTATCTCATGTGCTTCCGCGATGTATTTAGAGACTGATTGTAAATTCTCTATTTTTTCACATGCTAATAATGACCTTAGATCATGTCTTAACGCTGCTGGGGACAGACAGAGACAGAGAGAGAGACAGAGAAAGAGAAATAGAGACAGACAGAGAGAGAGGGAGACAGAGACATAGAGAGACAGAGAGAGAATGAGAGAGAGACAGACAGAGAGAGACAGACAGAGAGAGACACAGCGAGAGACAGAAACAGAGAGAGACAAAGAGACAGAGACAGAAAGACAGAGACAGAGAGGGAGAGGGAGAGAGAGAGGTAGAGACGAACACAAAGGAAAACTGCATGAGTGTGATGATCGTTAAAAAAGTTAAGAAAAGAAAGGGGAAAAAACAGACTAATTGAAAACATATTGCATGTCGTTGTCAAGATTGCCTGTATATGTTTGGTATTAATGACAACACCTGGGTTTGCTTGTGATGTAATTTTCTGTCATGTGTCCTTGTGTGTGACGTCATTTTGTTCACTAAACAATCGATATTTCTGCAGGAAAAGGTAATGGAAGGAAACACGGTTTATCAATTTTTGACTGTGTATAAAATGCGTCAGCTCACATTTATAGTTCATAAGGAATATAATATTGTTTTTCCTTTTGGGGGTTTTTTGTTTGTTTGTTTGCTTATTTGTTTGTTTGTTTGTTTGTTCGTTTGTTTGTTTGTTTGTTTATTCGTTTGTTCGTTTATTCGTTCGTTTGCTTTTAGGTTGCTTGCTAGCTTGCTTGCTTGCTTGTTTACTTGCTTGCTTGCTGGTTGGTCTGCAGCTGGTTGGTCTGCGCACGCTCAAAGATTCGACGGCAGTTGAAAATCTTGAAGAGCACAGCATTCACCCGGCTGCTGTGAAATATCGGAGAGATAGGTTCATCTCCCGGGTCCATCCTCAGAAAGCTACGTAGCCTTCTCGCTTTCGGAAGTATTAGAAAAAGTGGGTGGCGCTATACTGAGGCGACAAGCCCTCAAACAGGAGAGCAGCCCGAGCTTCACATGGTGAGTCTATTATGATCAGGAGAAATTAATATGAATACGAATAATGGAAAAGGCAAACATTTGTACCCACCATACTCAACTTAAGCACACTTAATATCGACATTTCTAGATCACCATCCTACATATTCATCTTCATGTTCATATTCATATTCATGTTGTGTTCATGTTCATGTTGTGTTCATGTACATATTGATATGCATGCCATCATCATCATCACATCATCATCATCATCATCATCATCATCATCATCATCATCATCATCAAGTGCCCTGCCGCCTGGCGTTGGTGATCATGGTACTCCATATGTATCTATCCCTTGCTGCCGCAAGTACATCTTCCACCCTCTCCGTACTAAGTCACCCTGCAAGTCCGTCCAATATTTTCTCCCAGGGTCTACCTGGTGCTCTCTTTCCCTCCAGCTTTCCTGTTGTGACCAGGTGCTCTAATTTCCCTTTCTTCATAAAATGGCATATAAATGTTGCCTGTCTTTTCCTAATCCTCATAATGAAAGATCTTCTTGTGTCTGCATCCATCAGGACTGTCTCGTTTGTTTTCTTTGCTGTCCATGGAACATTCTTCTTAGAAACCACATCTCAGCTGCCTCAATCTTGTTCTGGCTTTGCTTGTTGACTGTCCATGCCTCATAACCGTATGACATTATCGGTTCTATAACATTCAAGAACTCTCTTCCTGATGTTAAATGATAGGCATTTGTTGGTAAGAATGCCTTTCTTTTTCTTGAATGCTATTTTGGCTTGGCCGATTCTGCTGGCTATTTCTGATGTGTATCTGCATAGCATGTGTCACAGTGACTTATATGTGAAATTCGGATTGTTCTTTCTTTTGAGAGTGTTTTGTTACTGTGCAGCGCCATCCATCTTTTATTAACCAAGACTTCACAATGGCAAGAAGACCCATTGGTCTTCAAGGGGAGGGACCTGGGAAATCAACCCATCTCTCCTATGTTTTATACCAAGGCAGCCGGGCAATGCCGTGCTCTTCACGATTTTCAACTGCCGTGTGATCTTTAACGTGCGCAGGCCAGAAGGCACACGGGCCCGACTCGTTTTTCGTCCCTTTCAGAAGGACTTGACACTCAGTTCGATCTTTCTGTCAAACTGAGGAGAAAAATCGAGGTCTCAACGGGGTGCGAACCCTAGAACCTCGAGTTTAGTTATTGGCAGGCGAATGTCTGAACCATTCTCCACTCCCCCCCCCCCCCCCCCCCCCCCGCCCCGCAAGAAAAACATGAAATTAAAAAAAAATAGGATAAATTAATGTATGGCCTTCAAGGCAAGAAGTCTAAAATACAATAAAATAAAATAAAATAAATACAATGCAAAAACATAACATAAAATAAAATAAGATAAAGTAAAATAAAATAAAATGAAAAAAATAATTAAAGTATAGTGACACAAACACCGCACTTCAAAGATGTTTTGAGATTGTTTATATGACCTAATTGCAAGCCAAAGAGATGTGTGCGTGCGTGTGTGTGTGTGTGTGTGGTGTGTGTGTGTGTGTGTGTGTTGTGTGTGTGTGTGTGTGTGTGTGTGTGTGTGTGTGTGTTGTGTGTGTGTGTGGTTTTTTGATTAATGTCTATTCACTAAAGTGATTTTATACAAGTGTGTGTGTGTGTGCCTGTTTGTGTGTGTGTGTGTGTGTGTGTGTGTGTGTGTGTGTGTGTGTGTGTGTATATATATGTTGTGTGTGTGTGTGTGTGTGTGTGTGTGTGTGTGTGTGTGTGTGTGTGTGTGTGTATGTGTGTGTGTGTGATATGACAACTCTAATGCTTTGATGATTAAGTTAAAGATCCCTTACACAATAAAAAATCACCAGCACGCCCTCACAACGGCACGAGGAAGATAATGGTCCAGGCTGAACCAAAACCCCAGGAGGTCACAGGGGGTGGAGGTGGGGTGAGGTCTTACACACTTCATGTAATGAGAAGAGTGACAGAATTGTTTAGACGTTCATCATCATCATTCATCATGTGCCCTGCCGCATGGCGTTGGCGATCATGGCCCTCCAAATGCATCTATCCCTTGTTGCCACAAGCACATCTTTCGCCCTCTCTGTCCTCAGCCACCCTGCAAGTCCGTAAAATACTTTCTCCCTGGGTCTACCTGGTGTTCTCTTTCCCACCTGCTTTCATCTTGCGACCAAGTGCTCTAATTCCCCCTTCCTCATAAAATGGCCTATAAATGTTGCCTGTCTTTTCCTATTCTTCCTTATCAATGATCTTCTTTTATCAGCCTCCATCAAGACTGTCTCGTTTGTTTTCTTTGCTGTCCATGGAACTCTCAACATTCTTCTTACAAACCACATGTCAGCTGCCTCAATCTTGTTCTGGCTTTGCTTGTTGACTGTTCACGCCTCACGACCGTATAAATTTATCGGTTCGATACAACATTCAATAACTCTCTTCCTGATGTT
The DNA here is from genome assembly GCA_030674185.1 of Monoplex corrugatus. Taxonomy (NCBI): domain Eukaryota; kingdom Metazoa; phylum Mollusca; class Gastropoda; order Littorinimorpha; family Ranellidae; genus Monoplex; species Monoplex corrugatus. The sequence goes on along the minus strand of CM060306.1, from coordinate 133,559,564 downwards.
AATTGATAGGCATTTGTTGGTAAGAACGATTTTCATCTTCTTGAATGCTGTTTTGGCTTGGCCGATTCTGCTGGTTAACTGTGATGTGGAACATATCAACCTGTCTCAAAGTTGTGTCGTTTGCTGTTATTTTGCATGAAGTGATTTCATGTTTTTTATTGATTACCATGACATTCGTCTGCCAGTAACTAAATTCCTCAGAATTGACCAGAAAGTCGAACTGAACATCTAGTACTTTGGAACTTGACGAAAAACTAGTCGGACTAGTGTGCATGATGAAAAATCCCACAGCAATTGAACATCATGAAGAGCAGGGCTTTCACTCGGCTGCCCTTGTATAAGAATATTGGAGATATAATTATGTTCATTTCCCGTGTCCCTTACCTTGAATGTCAGTTAGACTTCTTACCTTGAATGTCAGTTAGACTTCTTACCTTGAAGGCCAGTCAGACTTCTTACCTTGAAGGCCAGTCAGATTTCTTACCTTGAAGGCCAGTCAGATTTCTTACCTTGAAGGTCAGTTAGACTTCTTACCTTGAAGGCCAGTCAGACTTCTTACCTTGAAGGCCAGTCAGACTTCTTACCTTGAAGGCCAGTTAGACTTCTTGTCTTGAAGGCCAGTCAGACTTCTTACCTTGAAGGCCAGTTAGACTTCTTACCTGAAGGCCAGTCAGACTTCTTACCTTGAAGGCCAGTTAGACTTCTTACCTTGAAGGCCAGTCAGACTTCTTACCTTGAAGGCCAGTCAGACTTCTTACCTTGATGGCCATTCAGACTTCTTACCTTGAAGGCCAGTCAGACTTCTTACCTTGAAGGCCAGTCAGACTTCTTACCTTGAAGGCCAGTCAGACTTCTTACCTTGAAGGCCAGTCAGACTTCTTGTCTTGAAGGCCATTCAGACTTCTTACCTTGAAGGCCAGTCAGACTTCTTACCTTGAAGGCCAGTCAGACTTCTTGTCTTGAAGGCCAGTCAGACTTCTTACCTTGATGGCCAGTTAGACTTCTTACCTTGAAGGCCAGTTAGACTTCTTACCTTGAAGGCCAGTTAGACTTCTTACCTTGAAGGCCAGTCAGACTTCTTGTCTTGAAGGCCATTCAGACTTCTTGTCTTGAAGGCCAGTTAGACGTCTTACCTTGAAGGCCAGTCAGACTTCTTGTCTTGAAGACCAGTTAGACGTCTTACCTTGAAGGCCAGTCAGACTTCTTGTCTTGAAGGCCAGTTAGACGTCTTACCTTGAAGGCCAGTCAGACTTCTTACCTTGAAGGCCAGTTAGACTTCTTACCTTGAAGGCCAGTTAGACTTCTTGTCTTGAAGGCCAGTTAGACGTCTTACCTTGAAGGCCAGTCAGACTTCTTGTCTTGAAGGCCAGTTAGACGTCTTACCTTGAAGGCCAGTCAGACTTCTTGTCTTGAAGGCCAGTTAGACGTCTTACCTTGAAGGCCAATCAGACTTCTTGCCTTGAAGGCCAGTTATAATAATAATAATAATTACAATATTTATATAGCGCAAATCTTGATAAAATCAAATCTAAGCGCTGAAACACACACACACACGCACGCACGCACAACACGCACGCAGGCACGCACATACACGCACCCACACACACACACACACACACACACACACAAACACACACACACACACACACACACACACACACACACACACACACACACACACACACACACACACACATACACACACACACGTACACACACACGGCTATAAATGGGGAGAAAGAATAAACACAATGGAAAATTATAGAGAGCATATTATATACAATTATATATTGCAATGTGATTCCCCTCCGAGTGGAGACAGGCTGCAGAGGGGATTGAGTGAGGTCAGGATATTATGCAGAGGAGAAAAGGTGAGTTTTGAGAGCGGACTTGAAGGAGACAAAAGTAGGTTGCTGACGGACAGAGAGGGGAAGTTTGTTCCAGGAGAGCGGACCAGAAACAGAGAAGGCTCGTGGACCATAGGTATTGAGCTTAGTGCGTGGAAAGCGAAAAGTCAGAGGATCGGAGGCAGAGCGGAGGGTACGTGAGGGAACATAGATCTCAAGTAGGCTTGACAGGTAATCGGGGGCTGCGTTATTGAGGCTTTTGTAGCACATGGTGTCTAGTTTGTACTGTATGCGCTTTGATACAGGGAGCCAGTGAAGTTGTGCCAGGAGAGGAGATATGTGGTCAGCTTTTTTCTTTTTGAGTACAAAGCGTGCAGCATTGTTTTGAATGCGCTGTAGGATGTGAGTGGTGGAGGCAGGAAGACCAGACAGGAGTGAATTGCAATAGTCAATGCGAGACATTATGAAGGAGAGAACGAGTTTTGCAGTTGTTTCCACAGAGAGATACTTCCTGATCAGGCTTATACGATGGAGGTGATAGTAGCAAGATCTGGCAGTTTGAGAAACAAAGTTGTTCATGGAGAGGGTAGAGTCAATGCAGACACCAAGGTTTTTAGCTGAATCAGAACTTGGGACTGATGTGTTACATAATGGGAGAGAAAGAAGAGGCAGCTGAGAAAGTTTCTGACGGGTGTCAATGAGGATAGCTTCTGTCTTGTCATCATTTAGCTGAAGTTTGTTGTATGTCATCCAATTTTTGATGTCCGAGTAACACTCAGTGGTGCGAGTCAGGAGGCGCTGTATATTTTCAGGTGAGTCACTGTCTTGAAGTTGGGTGTCATCAGCATAGAAGTGGTGTTTTATAGAGTGGGAGTTGATGATAGTGGACAGGGGGGAGGTGTAAAGAGTGAAAAGAACAGGGCCAAGGACAGATCCTTGTGGAACACCACAGGTCAGGTATGCAGGTTGAGAGTAAGTGCCATTGATGAGAACAGTTTGTTTTCTGTTTGATAGATAAGAAGTGAACCAGGAGAGAGCAATGTCAGAGATGCCAAAAGTATGATGAAGTCTAGAGAGGAGAATACCATGATCAATGGTATCAAAGGCTGCAGACAGATCAAGGAGTGTGAGGAGAGAGACTTTGCCAGTATCAGTTGCAAGGAGGAGATCGTTGAGAATGTGTAGCAAGGCAGTTTTAGTGCTATGGCTCTGGCGGTAGGCTGACTGGAAAGGATTGAGGAGATTGTTGGCAGACAGGTGAGAGTTCAGTTGGTTGAGGACAACTTTTTCGATGAGTTTTGACAAGAAAGAGAGATTAGAGATAGGCCGGTGATTTTTCAGTTCATTTGGCTCTAAATTGTATTTCTTGAGGAGAGGGTGAACAATAGCAGACTTGAAAGAATCTGGGACAGTTCCAGTTTGAAAAGAAGTGTTGATGATGTCAGTGATGAATGGGAGGAGAGTAGGGAGACAGTCAGAGTAGAAAGAACCTGGAAGAGGATCCAGTTCGCAGGTTTTGAACGACATGGATCTGATTGTGTTGAGAATTTCTTCTTGTGAGACTGGGGTAAGAGTAGTAAGAGGTGTGCCAGAGAAGGAAGGGTCAGGTGGGCATGGTTGACAGGGTGTCCTGTCGAGCCTGTCACGAAGAGTTAGACTTCTTACCTTGAAGGCCAGTCAGACTTCTTACCCTGAAAGACAGTTAGACTTCTTGTCTTGAAGGCCAGTTAGACTTCTTGCCTTGAAGGCCAGTTAGACTTCTTACCTTGAAGGCCAGTTAGACTTCTTGCCTTTAAGGCCAGTTAGACTTCTTGTCTTGAAGGCCAGTTAGACTTCTTGTCTTGAAGGCCAGTTAGACTTCTTGTCTTGAAGGCCAGTTAGACTTCTTACCTTGAAGGCCAGTTAGACTTCTTGCCTTTAAGGCCAGTTAGACTTCTTACCTTGAAGGCCAGTTAGACTTCTTGTCTTGAAGGCCAGTTAGACTTCTTGTCTTGAAGGCCAGTCAGACTTCTTGCCTTGAAGGCCAGTTAGACTTCTTACCTTGAAGGCCTGTTAGACTTCTTGCCTTTAAGGCCAATTAGACTTCTTACCTTGAAGGTCAGTCAGACTTTCGTGAAGGCCAGTTAGACTTCTTACCTTGAAGGCCAGTTAGACTTCTTATCTTGAAGATCAGTCAGACTTACTTACCCTGAAGGCCAGTTAGACTTCTTAATTTGAAGGCCAGTTAGACTTCTTACCTTGAAGACCAGTTAGACTTCTTACTCTGAAGGCCAGTTAGACTTCTTACCTTGAAGGCCAGTCAGACTTCTTGCCTTGAAGGCCAGTTAGATTTCTTGTCTTGAAGGCCAGTTAGACTTCGTTTCTTGAAGGCAAGTTAGACTTCTTGTCTTGAAGGCCAGTCAGATTTCTTACCTTGAAGACCAGTTAGACTTCTTACCTTGAAGGCCAGTCAGACTTCTTACCTTGAAGGCCAGTCAGACTTCTTACCTTGAAGGCCAGTCAGACTTCTTACCCTGAAGGCCAGTTAGACTTCTTACCTTGAAGGCCAGTCAGACTTCTTGTCTTGAAGGCCAGTCAGACTTCTTACCTTGAAGGCCAATCAGACTTCTTGTCTTGAAGGCCAGTTAGACTTCTTGTCTTGAAGGCCAGTCAGACTTCTTACCTTGATGGCCAGTCAAACTTCTTACCTGGAAGGCCAGTCAGACTTCTTACCTTGAAGGCTAGTCAGACTTCTAACCTTGAAGGCCAGTCAGACTTCTAACCTTTAAGGCCAGTCAGAATTCTTACCTTGAAGGCCAGTCAGACTTCTTGTCTTGAAGGCTAGTCAGACTTCTTACCTTGAAGGCCAGTCAGACTTCTTACCTTGAAGGCCAGTCAGACTTCTTACCTTGATGGCCAGTCAGACTTTTTACCTTGAAGGCCAGTCAGAATTCTTACCTTGATGGCCAGTCAGACTTCTTACCTTGAAGGCTAGTCAGACTTCTTACCTTGAAGGCCAGTCAGACTTCTAACCTTTAAGGCCAGTCAGACTTCTTACCTTGAAGGCCAGTCAGACTTCTTACCTTGAAGGCTAGTCAGACTTCTTACCTTGAAGGCCAGTCAGACTTCTTACCTTGAAGGCCAGTCAGACTTCTTACCTTGAAGGCCAATCAGACTTCTTACCTTGAAGGCCAATCAGACTTCTTGTCTTGAAGACCAGTTAGACTTCTTACCGTGAAGGCCAGTTAGACTTCTAACCTTGAAGGCCAGTCAGACTTCTTACCTTGAAGGCCAGTCAGCCTTCTTGTCTTGAAGGCCTGTCAGACTTCTTACCTTGAAGGCCAGTCAGACTTCTTACCTTGAAGGCCAGTCAGACTTCTTACCTTGAAGGCCAGTCAGACTTCTTACCCTGAAGGCCAGTCAGACTTCTTACCCTGAAGGCCACATAGACTTCTTATCTTGAAGGCCAGTCAGACTTCTTGCCTTGAAGGCCAGTCAGACTTCTTACCTTGAAGACCAGTCAGACTTCTTGTCTTGAAGGCCAGTTAGACGTCTTACCTTGAAGGCCAGTCAGACTTCTTGTCTTGAAGGCCAGTCAGACTTCTTGCCTTGAAGGCCAGTCAGACTTCTTACCTTGAAGACCAGTTAGATTTCTTGTCTTGAAGGCCAGTTAGACTTCTTGTCTTGAAGGCCAGTTAGAATTCTTGTCTTGAAGGCCAATCAGACTTCTTACCTTGAAGGCCAATCAGACTTCTTGTCTTGAAGACCAGTTAGACTTCTTACCGTGAAGGCCAGTTAGACTTCTTACCTTGAAGGCCAGTTAGACTTCTTACCGTGAAGGTCAGTTAGACTTCTTACCTTGAAGGCCAGTTAGACTTCTTACCTTGATGGCCAGTCATACTTCTTACCTTGAAGGCCAGTCAGACTTCTTGCCTTGAAGGCCAGTTAGACTTCTTACCTTGAAGGTCAGTCAAACTTCTTACCTTGATGGCCAGTTAGACTTCTTTCCTTGATGGCCAGTTAGACTTCTTACCTTGAAGGCCAGTTAGACTTCTTGTCTTTAAGGCCAGTCAGACTTCTTGTCTTGAAGGCCAGTCAGGCTTCTTGCCATGAAGGCCAGTTAGACTTCTTACCTTGAAGGCCAGTCAGACTTCTTGCCTTGATGGCCAGTTAGACTTCTTACCTTGATGGCCAGTTAGACTTCTTACCTTGATGGCCAGTCAGACTTCTTACCTTGATGTCCAGTCAGACTTCTTACCTTGATGACCAGTCAGACTTCTTACCTTGATGACCAGTCAGACTTCTTACCTTGATGTCCAGTCAGACTTCTTACCTTGATGACCAGTCAGACTTCTTACCTTGATGACCAGTCAGACTTCTTACCTTGATGGCCAGTAAGACTTCTTACCTTGATGGCCAGTTAGACTTTTTACCTTGTTGGACAGTCAGACTTCTTATCTTGATGGCCAGTCAGACTTCTTACCTTGAAGGCCAGTCAGACTTCTTACCTTGAAGGCCAGTCAGACTTCTTACCTTGAAGGCCAGTCAGACTTCTTACCTTGAAGGCCAGTCAGACTTCTTACCTTGAAGGCCAGTCAGACTTCTTACCTTGAAGGCCAGTCAGACTTTTTACCTTGAAGGCCAGTCAGACTTCTTACCTTGAAGGCCAGTCAGACTTCTTACCTTGAAGGCCAGTCAGACTTCTTGTCTTGAAGGCCAGTCAGACTTCTTACCTTGAAGGCCAGTCAGACTTCTTACCTTGAAGGCCAGTCAGACTTCTTACCTTGAAGGCCAGTTAGACTTCTTACCTTGAAGGCCAGTCAGACTTCTTACCTTGAAGGCCAGTTAGCCTTCTTGTCTTTCAAATCCTAAAAAAAATGGGTGACGCTGCACTGCGGCGACAAGCTCTCAAAGGAAGAGCAGCCGGAGTTTCCCATGGTAAACCTATTGTGACCAAAACAAAAATGATAATAATATGATCATGAATATGAATATGATATTTTTTTGAGTCATCCCATTGTTCTCTGAAAGCTTTTCATTTCCTAATTCGACAGCAGGGTAGATTGAAGGCTACACCCACCACAATTTGGATTTGCTACACCCACCCCAATTTGGATTTTCTAACACGCTTCTTGATTAAGTATAGGAATATTATTTGAAAGGGTTCGTAAAAATGACTTCATTGGCCTCTGTACATGTATTACACGATAAAGAGCATCTCACTTTGATGGAGAAATTAGTATATGAGCACAAGTGACACCGCAGTTGTCCGGTGCAGTTTAACGTGCATTCTTTATGTTTTAACAGATCAATACACACCGCTGTTTTCGCCCTTTGATTCACCCGCTCGCTCCACTAGCTGCGGAAAAAAAAACCTTTTCACTATCTCGCCCGTTCCACCAGATTGTTTGGAGCTGGTGGTTAGGGTGAGGTGGTCTAAAGCAAGGTTGTGTTTTATCATACCTGATAATGCAGGACCCTTGCAGCCAGGATGAGGGAGTCAAAAACAAACTGACTGGACTGTAGCAACTGGTGTATATCTATATCATCATCATCAGATGCCCTGCCGCATGGCGTTGGCGATCATGGACTTCCACCCGTCTCTATCTCTCGTTGCCCCTAGCATCTCTCCCACCCCCCTTGTCCCCAGCCACTCTGCAAGTCCATCCAGCATTTTCTCTCTGGGTCTACCCGGTGCTCTCTTTCCCTCCAGCTTTCCCGTTGTGACTAGGTGCTCCAAATCCCCTTCCTCATATAATGGCCTATAAATGTTGCCTGTCTTTCCCCAATTTTCCTTGTGAGTGATCTACTTGTGTCTGCCTCCATCAAGACTGTCTGTTTGCTTTCTTTGCTGTCCATGGAACTCTCAACATTCTTCTCAGAAACCACATCTCGGCTGCCTCAATCTTGTTCTGGTTTTGTTTGTTGGCTGTCCACGCCTCCATCCGTACAACAGTATTGGTTGTATATAACATTCAAGAACTCTCTTCCTGATGTTAATTGATCGGCATTTGTTGGTAAGAATGCTTGTCATCTTTTGAATGCTGTTTTGGCCTGGCCGATTCTGCCGGCTATTTCTGATGTGCATCTGCCGTCTGATGAAATGATCGTTCCCAGGTATTTGAATTTATCAACCTGTGTCAAGGTTGTGCCATTTGCTGTTATTTTGTATCTATATACACACCACAAAAACAAACTGACTGTAACAACTGGTGTATAACTATTATACACACCACAAAAACAAACTGACTGTAACAACTGGTGTATAACTATTATACACACCACAAAACAAACTGACTGTAACAACTGGTGTATAACTATTATACACACCACAACACACAACAAAAAACAGCAAAAAGCAGGAGCAGGCACAAGAATAATAAAACAAAAACTACTGACATTTACACAGAAATGCATTTAAAACCCTTTTCGTTAACAAATTTTATTTTCTTCTTAAAAACAGGGTGGGTTTAAATATGCATGGACAAACATTACATTAAGGTAAAGAGGAGACAACAAAGATTGTACCGATATGTACAGGAACATGACCCTTCGTTCAGTGTTTCTTTTTTTTCTTAAATATCTATTCACGTAAGTGTTGTAAAACAAACAAACAAAAAATGTATGCCAACATTTGAGACAAGAGGTGAAAGACTCTCGAATGACCCAGAATGTAAACCCAAAGATTGTTTTCTGACAAAGGAAACTTCGTGAAGAAGTGGTGTCAGTACTAAAACTTTACACTGAAATTTCATCTCTTTGACATTTCCAAAATTGGAAAACAATTTTCTTGTTAGAAAGAAAGAAAACAATGTATTTCTTGGGGATGGTGACAGTGGTATTAATAATAATAATAATAATTACAATATTTATATAGCGCAAAATCTCGATAAAAATCAAATCTAAGCGCTGAACATACACTTACGCACGCGCGCACACACACGCACACACACACTTACACATGGCCATAAATGGGGAAAAAGAATAAAAGCAATGGAAAACAATAGAATTGGAAGGAAAACAACTGATTAGATACACTTAGATATTAATATTCTACAAACTGTCATACGAGAAATGTTGTGCACGTTTTTTATAAAGCTTTTGTGATGTTTTTGCTATGAGAAAATATCTTTTTTCCAAACTGCCTTTACCAAAAAGGATCAAAATGGAGAATGTGTGATATCGACCGTGATAGGTGTTTGTGTGTGTAGGTATGTGTGTGTCTGTTTTTGTATCAAACTCTCTCTCTCTCTCCTCTCTCTCTCTCTCTCTCTCTCTCTCTCTCTCTCTTCTCTCTCTCTCTCTCTCTCCTCTCTCTCTCTCTCTGTGTCTCTTTGTCTCTTACTATATATATATATATATATATATATATATATATATGTGTGTGTGTGTGTGTGTGTGTGTGTGTGTGTGTGTGTGTGTCTTAGTCTCTCTATCCCTTTCTCTGTCTCCATCTCTGCCTCTGTCTGTCTGTCTCTGTCTGTCTGTCTGTCTCTCTTTCTCTCTTCTCTCTCTCTCTCTCTCTCTCTCTCTCTCTCTCTCTCTCTCTCTCTCTCTCTCCCCTCTCTCTCCCGCCTTCTTTCTCTTTGTCTCAGTCTTTCTGTCTGTGTCTGTCCCGCCGGCCCCTCCCTCTCTCTCTTTCTGTCTTTCTTTCTCTCTTTTTCTCTCTTTGTCTCTCTCTGTCTCTCTTTTGTCTCTCTGTCTCACTCTGTCTCTCTTTTGTCTCTCTGTCTCACTCTCATAGTTACGTGTAACAACAAGACTAGATATAAGACAGGTCAATAGTGAAATGGATACAGTCCTTCAGCAGTGCAGCTCTTTTGAGTTTCAAGTTTGTCTGTCCGTCTGTCTGTCTGTCTAACTGTCTCTCTGTCTAACTGTCATCTGTCTGTCTGTCTGTCTAACTGTCTGTCTAACTGTCCTCTGTCTGTCTGTCTGGCTGACTGTTTGTCTATCTGTCTGTCTGTCTGTCCGTCTCTCTCTCTCTTTCTCTCTCTCTCTCCTCACTCACTCACTCACTCACTCGCTCGCTCGCTCACTCACTCACTCACTCGCTCACTCACTCACTCACTCTCTCATTCTCTCTCTGAAACACAGCAAAACGATCGTTGACTTCAGGGCTGTGTGCCTGATGGTAGTGTTAACCTTTACTAACGACCAAGACATATGGATTATTGTGCAAAAACTCTGTAAAAGTCTCCTGCTCTCTTTTTTTGCTTGTTCATTCTCTCTCTCTCTCTCTCTTTCTTCTCTTTCTCTCTCTCTCTCTCTCTCTCTCTCTCTCTCTCTCTCTGTCTCTCTGTCTCTCTGTCTCTCTGTATCTCTGTCTCTGTCTCTGTCTCTCTCTCTCTGTCTCTCTCTGTCTCTCTGTCTCTCTGTCTCTCTGTATCTCTTGTTCGCTCTGTCTCTGTCTCTCTCTCTCTTTCTCTCTCTCTCTCTCTCTCTGTGTCTCTCTCTCTCTCTCTCTCTAGTTGTCTGTCTGTCTGTATCCCGTTCATCTATTCCTCCATCTTTCTCAAATTTTAACAGTTGAATAAATGTACATATTTTGCCTATATGTAATCAGATAAATAAGCATTTTCCTGTGTATATATATATCTGCCTAAAATTGTAAGCAGGCGGCGAAATTGTCATTGATTACCACATCTCCTTTTACTTAAAAAAAAAAAAAGAAACATCACATTAGAAGACTGAATACGTAAGAAAATCAAACAGCATCTGGTGTCGTCCAAGACTGAAAGACACGTATGTCAAAAATAGTGATTCATCATCGTCATCATGTGCCCTGCCGGATGGCGTAGGCAATCATGGCCCTCTTTATGGGTCTATGTATTGTCACTGAAAGTACATCTCTCACCCTCTCTGTCTTCATCCACTCAATAACTCTGTCCAATAGTTTCCCCTGGGTCTACCTGGTGATCTTTTTCCCTCCAGCTTTCATGTTGTGACTAAGTGCTCTAAATTCAAAAATGACCTATAAAATTAAAATTCCTTTTCTTTTTCTGTTGATTCTTTCAGGATTGTCTCGTTATACACCAGTTGTTACAGTTTGTTGTTGTTGTGTTGTGTATATATAGATATACACCAGTTGTTACAGTTTGTTGTTGTTGTGGTGTGTATATAGATATACACCAGTTGTTACAGTTTGTTGTTGTGTTGTGTATATAGATATACACCAGTTGTTACAGTTTGTTGTTGTGGTGTGTATGTAGATATACACCAGTTGTTACAGTTTGTTGTTGTTGTAGTGTGTATATATATATATATACCAGTTGTTACAGTTTGTTGTTGTTGTGGTGTGTATATAGATATACACCAGTTGTTACAGTTTGTTGCTGTGGTGTGTATGTAGATATACACCAGTTGTTACAGTTTGTTGTTGTTGTTGTGTGTATGTAGATGTACACCAGTTGTTACAGTTTGTTGTTGTTGTGGTGTGTATGTAGATATACACCAGTTGTTACAGTTTGTTGTTGTTGTGGTGTGTATGTAGATATACACCAGTTGTTACAGTTTGTTTTTGTTGTGGTGTGTATATAGATATACACCAGTTGTTACAGTTTGTTGTTGTTGTGGTGTATATATATAGATATACACCAGTTGTTACAGTTTGTTGTTGTTGTGTGTATATAGATATACACCAGTTGTTACAGTTTGTTGTTGTTGTGGTGTATATATATAGATATACACCAGTTGTTACAGTTTGTTGTTGTTGTGTGTATATAGATATACACCAGTTGTTACAGTTTGTTGTTGTGGTGTGTATATAGATATACACCAGTTGTTACAGTTTGTTGTTGTTGTTGTGTGTATATAGATATACACCAGTTGTTACAGTTTGTTGTTGTTGTGGTGTGTATATAGATATACACCAGTTGTTACAGTTTGTTGTTGTTGTGGTGTGTATATAGATATACACCAGTTGTTACAGTTTGTTGTTGTTGTGAGTGTGTATGTAGATATACACCAGTTGTTACAGTTTGTTGTTGTTGTGGTGTGTATTAGATATACACCAGTTGTTACAGTTTGTTGTTGTTGTGGTGTGTATGTAGATATACACCAGTTGTTACAGTTTGTTGTTGTTGTGGTGTGTATGATAGATATACACCAGTTGTTACAGTTAGTTGTTGTTGTGGTGTGTATGTAGATATACACCAGTTGTTACAGTTTGTTGTTGTTGGTGTGTAGTAAGATATACACCAGTTGTTACAGTTTGTTGTTGTTGTGGTGTGTATGTAGATATACACCAGTTGTTACAGTTTGTTGTTGTTGTGGTGTGTATATAGATATACACCAGTTGTTACAGTTTGTTGTTGTGGTGTGTATGTAGATATACACCAGTTGTTACAGTTTGTTGTTGTTGTGGTGTGTATATAGATATACAACCAGTTGTTACAGTTTGCTGCTGTTGTGGTGTGTATATAGATATACACCAGTTGTTACAGTTTGTTGTTGTTGTGGTGTGTATATAGATATACACCAGTTGTTACAGTTTGTTGTTGTGTGTGTGTATATAGATATACACCAGTTGTTACAGTTTGTTGTTGTTGTGGTGTGTATATAGATATACACCAGTTGTTACAGTTTGTTGTTGTTGTGGTGTGTATATAGATATACACCAGTTGTTACAGTTTGTTGTTGTTGTGGTGTGTATGTAGATATACACCAGTTGTTACAGTTTGTTGTTGTTGTGGTGTGTATTAGATATACACCAGTTGTTACAGTTTGTTGTTGTTGTGTTGTGTATGTAGATATACACCAGTTGTTACAGTTTGTTGTTGTTGTGGTGTGTATATAGATATACACCAGTTGTTACAGTTTGTTGTTGTTGGGTGTGTATGTAGATATACACCAGTTGTTACATTTTGTTGTTGTTGTGGTGTGTATTAGATATACACCAGTTGTTACAGTTTGTTGTTGTTGTGGTGTGTATGTAGATATACACCAGTTGTTACAGTTTGTTGTTGTTGTGGTGTGTATATAGATATACACCAGTTGTTACAGTTTGTTGTTGTGGTGTGTATGTAGATATACACCAGTTGTTACAGTTTGTTGTTGTTGTGGTGTGTATATAGATATACACCAGTTGTTACAGTTTGTTGTTGTTGTGGTGTGTATGTAGATATACACCAGTTGTTACAGTTTGTTGTTGTTGTGGTGTGTATGTAGATATACACCAGTTGTTACAGTTTGTTGTTGTTGTGGTGTGTATATAAATATACACCAGTTGTTACAGTTGTTGTTGTTGTGGTGTGTATGTAGATATACACCAGTTGTTACAGTTTGTTGTTGTTGTGGTGTGTATGTAGATATACACCAGTTGTACAGTTTGTTGTTGTTGTGGTGTGTATATAGATATACACCAATTGTTACAGTTTGTTGTTGTTGTGGTGTGTATATAGATATACACCAGTTGTTACAGTTTGTTGTCGTTGTGGTGTGTATATAGATATACACCAGTTGTTACAGTTTGTTGTTGTTGTGGTGTGCATATATATATACACCAGTTGTTACAGTTTGTTGTTGTTGTGGTGTGTATATAGATATACACAGTTGTTACAGTTTGTTGTTGTGGTGTGTATGTAGATATACACCAGTTGTTACAGTTTGTTGTTGTTGTGGTGTGTATATAGATATACACCAGTTGTTACAGTTTGTTGTTGTTGTGGTGTGTATATAGATATACACCAGTTGTTACAGTTTGTTGTTGTTGTGGTGTGTATATAGATATACACCAGTTGTTACAGTTGTTGTTGTTGTGGTGTGTATATAGATATACACCAGTTGTTACAGTTTGTTGTTGTTGTGGTGTGTATATAGATATACACCAGTTGTTACATTTTGTTGTCTGTTGTGGTGTGTATGTAGATATACACCAGTTGTTACAGTTTGTTGTTGTTGTGGTGTGTATATAGATATACACCAGTTGTTACAGTTTGTTGTTGTTGTGTGTGTATATAGAATACACCAGTTGTTACAGTTTGTTGTCGTTGTGGTGTGTATATAGATATACACCAGTTGTTACAGTTTGTGTTGTTGTGGTGTGTATATAGATATACACCAGTTGTTACAGTTTGTTGTTGTTGTGGTGTGTATATAGATATACACCAGTTGTTACAGTTTGTTGTTTGTTGTGGTGTGTATGTAGATATACACCAGTTGTTACAGTTTGTTGTCGTTGTGGTGTGTATATAGATATACACCAGTGTGTTGTTGTGGTGTGTATGTAGATATACACATTGTTACAGTTTTTGTTGTTGTGTGTTATTAGATATCACCAGTTGTTACAGTTTGTTGTTGTTGTGGTGTGTATGTAGATATACACCAGTTGTTACAGTTTGTTGTTGTTGTGTGTGTATGAATATACACCAGTGTTACAGTTTGTTGTTGTTGTGGTGTGTATATAATATACACCAGTTGTTACAGTTTGTTGTTGTTGTGGTGTGTATTAGATATACACCAGTTGTTACAGTTTGTTGTTGTTTGGTGTGTATTAGATATACACCAAGTTGTTACAGTTTGTTGTTGTTGTGGTGTGTATATAGATATACACCAGTTGTTACAGTTTGTTGTTGTTGTGTGTGTATATAAATACACAGTTGTTACAGTTTGTTGTTGTTGTGGTGTGTATATAGATATACACCAGTTGTTACAGTTTGTTGTTGTTGTGGTGTGTGTATATAGATATACACCAGTTGTTACAGTTTGTTGTTGTTGTGGTGTGTATGTAGATATACCCGTTTTACAGTTTGTTGTTGTTGTGGTGTGTATATAGATATACACCAGTTGTTACAGTTTGTTGTTGTTGTGGTGTGTATTAGATATCACCAGTTGTTACAGTTTGTTGTTGTTGTGGTGTGTATGTAGATATACACCAGTTGTTACAGTTTGTTGTTGTGTGGTGTGTATTAGATATACACCAGTTGTTACAGTTTGTTGTTGTTGTGGTTGTATGTAGATATACACCAGTTGTTACAGTTTGTTGTGTTGTGGTGTGTATTAGATATACACAGTTGTACAGTTGTTGTTGTTGTGGTGTTTAAATATACACCAGTTGTTACAGTTTGTTGTTGTTGTGGTGTGTATTGATATACACCAGTTGTTACGTTTGTTGTTGTTGTGGTTGTATATAGATATACACCAGTTGTTACAGTTTGTTGTTGTTGTGGTGTGTATTAGATATACACCAGTTGTTACAGTTTGTTGTTGTTGTGGTGTGTATTAGATATCACCAGTTGTTACATTTTTTTGTTGTGGTGTTATATAGATATACACCAGTTGTTACAGTTTTTTGTTGTTGTGGTGTGTATTAGATATACACCAGTTGTTACAGTTTGTTGTTGTTGTGGTGTGTATGTAGATATACACCATTTTACATTTGTTGTTGTTGTGGTGTTATAGATATACACCAGTTGTTACAGTTTGTTGTTGTTGTGGTGTGTTATAGATATACACCAGTTGTTACAGTTTGTTGTTGTTGTGTGTGTATAGTAATATACACCAGTTGTTACAGTTTGTTGTTGTTGTGGTGTGTATATAGATATACACCAGTTGTTACAGTTTGTTGTTGTTGTGGTGTGTATATAGATATACACCAGTTGTTACAGTTTTGTTGTTGTTGTTTGGTGTGTATTAATATACACCAGTTGTTACAGTTTGTTGTTGTTGTGGTGTGTATGTAGATATACACCAGTTGTTACAGTTTGTTGTTGTTGTGGTGTGTATATAGATATACACCAGTTGTTACAGTTTGTTGTTGTTGTGGTGTGTATGTAGATATACACCAGTTGTTACAGTTTGTTGTTGTTGTGGTGTGTATATAGATATACACCAGTTGTTACAGTTTGTTGTTGTTGTGGTGTGTTATAAGATATACACCAGTTGTTACAGTTTGTTGTTGTTGTGGTGTGTATATAGATATACACCAGTTGTTACAGTTTGTTGTTGTTGTGGTGTGTTATATAGATATACACCAGTTGTTACAGTTTGTTGTTGTTGTGTGTGTATATAGATATACACCAGTTGTTACAGTTTGTTGTTGTTGTGGTGTGTATATAGATATACACCAGTTGTTACAGTTTTGTTGTTTGTGGTGTGTATATAATATACACCAGTTGTTACAGTTTGTTGTTGTTGTGGTGTGTATATAGATATACACCAGTTTGTTACAGTTTGTTGTTGTGGTGTGTATATAGATATACACCAGTTGTTACAGTTGTTGTTGTTGTGGTGTGTGTATATAGATATACACCAGTTGTTACAGTTTGTTGTTGTTGTGGTGTGTATATAGATATACACCAGTTGTTACAGTTTGTTGTTGTTGTGGTGTGTATGTAGATATACACCAGTTGTTACAGTTTGTTGTTGTTGTGGTGTGTATATAGATATACACCAGTTGTTACAGTTTGTTGTTGTTGTGGTGTGTATATAGATATACACCAGTTGTTACAGTTTGTTGTTGTTGTGGTGTGTATATAGATATACACCAGTTGTTACAGTTTGTTGTTGTGGTGTGTATGTAGATATACACCAGTTGTTACAGTTTGTTGTTGTGGTGTCTCTTTTCTGTCCATGGAACTCAACATTTGTCTTAGAAACCACATTAAACTTGCCTTAGTCTTGTTCTTACTTTGCATATTGATTGTCGATGTTTTGGATCCGTACAACAGAATTGGTACTATAAAAAATACTGAAGAATTCTCTTCTGATGTAAATTGGCAGGCATTTGTTTGTAAGAAGGCTTTTCATTTTCTCGAATGCTGTTTTAGCTTGGCCAGTTCTGCTGTCTATTTCTAATGTGCATCTGCTGTTTTGTGACATGAATGTTCCCATATACTTACACTTGTCAGTCTGTCTGAATGTTACGCCATTTGCTGTTATTTTACGTCAGGGACTTTCTTGTGTTTTAGTGATTACCATAACTTCAGGCTTTTAGCAGTTTGATTCTAGCCCTTTATTTGTACAGATATAGACAAACAGACAGACTGACAGACAGACAGATAGATAGATAGATAGATGGATAGATACATACATACATACATACAATACATACATACATACTACATACATACCTACATACATACCTACATACATACATACATACATAGGTAGATAGATAGATATATAGATAGATAGACAGACAGACAGATAGATAGATAGATAGATAGATAGATAGATAGATAGATAGATAGATAGATAGATAGATAGAGAGATAGATAGATAGATAGATAGAGATAGATAGAGAGATAGAGAGTGTAGCTATTTGTCTGTCTGTCTGTTATTGTGTCTATCTGCTTTTCTGTTTGTCTATCTGTCTGCATGTCTGTCTGTCTGTCTATGATACTGGTAGAATGTCTGTGAGACTCGTCTCCCCAGCCGTTACAGGGACATTTGATCCGTATAATAAAACACAGTCTCCTGTCATATGCCCTCTTTTATGTGCACAAATTATATTTTCAGCACTTTGCTGTTGCTTTGTAAACACTATTCCCATCATAACCAACAAGCCGTTCACTTCGCTATGTTCACAGTAAACCTCTGAACTGGATATGATTATTTGTGGATGGTACTAAAAGATATGATTTCTTGTGTGTGTCACAGTGTGTAAAGAGTGTGTGTATGTATGTATGTGTTGTGTGTGTGTGTGTGTGTGTGTGTGTGTGTGTATGTGTGTGTGCACGTGTGTGTGTGTATTTGTTGTGTGTGTGTGTGGTGGTGGTCTTTGATTTAATGTCTATTCACTAAAGTGATTTTAGACCAAAAAAAAAACAAAAAAACAAAAAAAAGGGGGGGGGGGGGAGGGAGTGATAGAGGAGGAGTGAAGAGGATATTTGAAAATTGTCAATTTTGAATTTGAGAAAAGATGATCCAGAAAACAACTGTTTTGAAGAGGGGAAGGTAAAACTAACAAATAATGTTACCATAATTATCGATTTAAACAAACAAACTAACAAACAAAATTAGTAAATATCCGGAAGAAATGAATAAAAAGTAAAACTAATAATTGACTAACCACAACAATGAACAAGTCAAATAACATTTTAAAGGTAATTCGCTATAGGACTTTTTGACAGGCTAACAAA
This sequence comes from Monoplex corrugatus, assembly GCA_030674185.1. NCBI lineage: Eukaryota > Metazoa > Mollusca > Gastropoda > Littorinimorpha > Ranellidae > Monoplex > Monoplex corrugatus. The sequence goes on along the minus strand of CM060306.1, from coordinate 133,541,656 downwards.
AAATTCACACAGTAATGATGATGAGGCAAATATGTCAGAAACTGTACTCACAGATAGTGTTGGAATATGTCGTTTTACCCTAACGCAAGAAAGAATATGACTATGTGTTATCTTCTTTCCACACAGACACACTATGTTATTGGTATATTTTGTTCTGAATGCATCAAGTTTCCATCTGTACATAAGGGACTGTATAGTTCTGCTGGCATGAAGCTGCTTAAGTATTTTGCTAACTTCAAAGTTCATGTGACATTTATCATACTTTTTCTGTTTTAATTGGAACTGCTTCCAGACGTAGTTGTCCACTAGAGTGTAATTCTCGTGCAACGAGAGAGAAAGCTGGATATTGTTTGAATCTGGTGAGTTATTAGCTCCCCGTTTGGCAGCCCTGTCAACTTTATTATTATAACTAAAAGAACTATGAGAAAGTATCCAGCAGAAAGTAATATCAGTGCCTCTTAAATATAAATTATGAATCAAGTGACTTATTTCCAGAATCATTTCTGATCTTGTTTGTAATGTTGATAATTCAAGAGCCTGAAGTACTGATTTTGAATCGAAGTATCTGAAAAATTGTCCTAGGAAGACTTAGAAAGTTTAAAGCCATTAATATAGTGTGTGTGTGTGTGTGTGTGTGTGTGTGTGTTGTGTGTGTGTGTGTGTGTGTGTGTGTGTGTGTGTGTGTGTGTGTGGTGTGTGTGTGGTGTGTGTGTGTGTGTATGATGTGTGTATGTGTCTTCATCTCTCTCTCAGGCAGCCCGTCCTGCCACCAGCTCGCATAGCTGACAGCTCCTTTCCCTTACTTCATGTATAATCTCCACTACTAGCTGTCAGAACAACGGTCATGGTTACTACTACTGCTACTGATGCTTTTACTGCTGCTGCTGCTTTTACTTATTTCACTGTTACTCCATTACTTAGGATGCTTTTGATGCTGTCATTGCTGGTACAAACAAATGTATTCCTATTTCTGCTGCTTTGACGACAAGACAACAAACACATATTACTACTTCTTCTATGACTACGAATGTGACTACTGCTGCTTTGATTTTACTACTATTATCATTTCCGTTGCTACTCCTGCTATTATCGTTTCTGTTGTTCACACTTACGATTGTCGCCCCTTTATAGCCACTGCTGCCACCATATCTATCACTGCTCTCACACTCAGTGGGTTATAACGTCCTATGATCAAACAGATATAACAGAAATAATAAATACACAAACTTCCCTACAGTGTTTAGCTGAAAGATGAAACATTTATATCTCCCGCTCTATTTTGTGCAGCAATCGTTTGGATGATACACATGGGAAACAACTACAGTGCTGTCAATGACTATAGATGATGAACAGTGAAAACGACCACAGTACTGTCAATGACTATAGATGATGAACAGTGAAAACGACCATAGTGCTGTCAATGACTATAGATGATGAACAGTGAAACGACCACAGTACTGTCAATGACTATAGATGATGAACAGTGAAAACGACCACAGTCTGTCAATGACTATAGATGATGAACAGTGTAAAGACCACAGTACTGTCAATGACTATAGATGACAACAATGAAAACGACACAGTACTGTCAATGACTATAGATGATGAACAGTGAAAACGACCACAGTACTGTCAATGACTATAGATGATGAACAGTGAAAACGACCACAGTACTTCAATGACTATAGTGATGACAAGTGAAAACGACAAGATGACATTGACTATAGAATGACACAAAATTAGAAAAGACTACAGTACTGAATGATATAGAATGCTGGATAAACGAATGGGGTCAATGATATATATGATGCTGTGCGCAGTCTGTTGTTGTGGCTTTGTGTTTAAACAGAAAAAACAACTAAACAAAAACAAACAAACAAGACAGAAAGAACATAATGACCACAACACAATCTTCTAAGCAAAAATAAACAAACAACAAACACACAACTTATGACCACCAAGCAATCTTTAATGATGTATCTGACAACAACAACGTGTATCTCTATGTTTAATCAGATCAATAAAAAAGTTAGAAATGAGATGAAAGAACATATATGTACTACAACACTATCTTCTAAGCTTAAACAATCAATACAATGCTGTTGAAATTGCAATTTTAATATTATCTGACAACAACACGTTTTCATACTAGTTAATCTGATCAATAAATGGTTGTTGAATTGAGTTGAATTGAATTATATGTATACGAACCTTTTCTACTAGTTAATCTGATCAATAAATGGTTGTTGAATTGAGTTGAATTGAATTGAATGTATACGAACCTTTTCCTTTTTCTATTACTTTGCCGTCAACACGAACAAGAAAAACATGAACATATAATCATGATTTTGGTATTTGTGGTTTGTTTGTTTGTTCGTTTGTTCGTTGTTTGTTCGTTTGTTCGTTTGTTCGTTTGGTTGGTTTGGTTTGTTGGTTGGTTGGTTGGTTGGTTGGTTGGTTGGTTGGTTGGTTGGTTGTTGGTTGGTTGTTGGTTGGTTAGTTGGTTGTTGGTTGGTTGGTTGGTTGTTGGTTGGTTGGTTGGTTGTTGGTTGTTGGTTGGTTGGTTGGTTGGTTGGTTGGTTGGTTAGTTGGTTGGTTGGTTGGTTGGTTGGTTGGTTGGTTGTTTGGTTGGTTGGTTGGTTGGTTGGTTGGTTGGTTGGTCTCAGGTGTACGCCTGGCAAAGGGCAGGTGGCGGACAATGCCGCCTATCTTGTATCTTGGTTGCTATCTGTGATTTGTCTGGTTGTATCTTGTCTGGTTGTATCTTGTCTGGTTGTATCTTGTCTTGCGTTTGTATTCGTTGTCTTCTGGTTGTATCTTTGTTCTGGTTGTAGGGATAAAATACATGTTCGTGTTCTATTTTGTGTTTTTCTGGTTCCTGTTTGCTTGAGCGCTGGTGGTGACGATCACACTTGTTCTGGATTGCCGTTTACGTTCAGACCACATTTGGCCATAATAATGGCCGTTTTTTCTAACTCCTGTCAGCTGCAATGGACTTTGATGGTCAGAGGAGTTGTAGCCGGTTATAGTTCATATGGCACCATTTGATCACTGCAATCAATGTTCAGCTGTGTTGTCCTGTTGGCCACGGGACTAGTTGATGACGCCATAACCAGCCGCACATGAGGGTGATAGCATTGTTCACACATCAGGAACAACCAGCATCACAACAAAAGAACATGTTTAATGTCTTATCATCAACAGATCTTCACTAACATTGGAAATAAACTGGATAAACACTAGACACAAGGATTCTTCACAACACGTTTATCTGACAGATAGAGACGCAACTCCAAAACTTCAACACGCTTTTTTACTCAACGATAGTAGCACTAGGTCCCACTGGACCTGTCTTACAGCTAGTCCTTACTGCTTTACATATACAATATAAGCATATTCAAGAAGTCTTCAGAAAAAGCTCGTGTGAGAGATTGTGAAATGATTTGAAAACTTCAACATACTTTATTACTCAACTATAGTAGCATTAGGTCCCAAAGATAGAAAGAGAGAGAGAGAGAGAGAGAGAGAGAGAGAGAGAGAGAGAGAGAGAGAGAGAGAGAGAGAGAGAGAGAGAGAGAGAGACAAACAAACAAGGAGAGTGGAAAAAAACACAACCACCAGTTTAGAATGGTAGCGTGGGAAAAAGAATCAAACTTTTACTCAGTTTCTTTAAGCAAAAAAGATCTGTATATCTTGATTGGAAATAAACGTTTATGCTACCATTATCTATCTAGACCAATGGTAAATGGCTGTTTTGTTATGTTTAGGAGAGAGACAGACAGACAGACAGACAGACAGACTGACAGGCAGGCAGACAGGCAGACAGACAGACAGACAGACAGAGACCGACATACAGACAGACTGAGAAGACAGACAGAGAGAAGTAGGGAAGGTCAGAACGGAAGTGAATTACGGAAACGACAAGTCTACAGTCCCCATGGCAATGATCCTCTGACCGCTGTAATGGAATGGACCAGACGGCGACCAGTTGATCACAGAAAACCACTTAACCACTGTGACCCCAGCGTCACGCACCAAATCGTCTGACCCGTTAATCTCATCTGTACAGTTTGCCACTGTACTGTTTCTTGTCACCCTTCCCCTACCCCCCCCCCCACTCTGTACTGTTTCTTATCACCCTTCCCCTACCCCCCACTCTGTACTGTTTCTTATTATCATTACCCTACCCCCCACTCTGTACTGTTTCCTATTATTATTACCCTACCCCCCACTCTGTACTGTTTCTTATCACCCTTCCCCTACCCCCCACTCTGTACTGTTTCTTATTATTATTACCCTACCCCCCACTCTGTACTGTTTCTTATTATTATTACCCTACCCCCCACTCTGTACTGTTTCTTATTATTATTACCCTAACCCCCACTCTGTACTGTTTCTTATCACCCTTACTCTACCACCCACTCTGTACTGTTTCTTATTATTATTACCTTACCCCCCACTCTGTACTGTTTCTTATTATTATTAACCTACCCCCCACTCTGTACTGTTTCTTATTATTATTACCCTACCCCCCACTCTGTACTGTTTCTTATTATTATTACACTACCCCCCACTCTGTACTGTTTCTTATTATTATTACCCTACCCCCCACTCTGTACTGTTTCTTATTATTATTACCCTACCCCCCACTCTGTACTGTTTCTTATTATCATTACAATACCACCCACTCTGTACTGTTTCTTATCACCCTTCCCTACCACCCACTCTGTACTGTTTCTTATTATTATTACCCTACCCCCCACTCTGTACTGTTTCTTATTATTATTACCCTACCCCCACGCTGTACTTTTTCTTATTATTATTACCCTACCCCCACTCTGTACTGTTTCTTATTATTATTACCCTACCCCCCACTCTGTACTGTTTCTTATTATTATTACCCTACCACCCACTCTGTACTGTTTCTTATTATTATTACCCTACCCCCCACTCTGTACTGTTTCTTATTATGATTACCCTACCCCCCACTCTGTACTGTTTCTTATTATTATTACCCTACCCCCCACTCTGTACTGTTTCTTATTATTATTACCCTACCCCCCACTCTGTACTGTTTCTTATTATTATTACCCTACCCCCCACTCTGTACTGTTTCTTATTATGATTACCCTACCCCCCACTCTGTACTGTTTCTTATTATTATTACCCTACTCCCACGCTGTACTGTTTCTTATTATTATTACCCTACCCCCCACTCTGTCCTGTTTCTTATTATTATTACCCTACCACCGACTCTGTACTGTTTCTTATTATTATTACCCTACCCCCCACTCTGTACTGTTTCTTATTATTATTACCCTACCCCCCACTCTGTACTGTTTTTTTATTATTATTACCCTACCCCCCACTCTGTACTGTTTCTTATTATTATACCCTACCCCCACTCTGTACTGTTTCTTATCACCCTTCCCCTACCCTCCACTCTGTACTGTTTCTTATTATCATTACCCTACCACCCACTCTGTACTGTTTCTTATTATATTACACTACCCCCCACTCTGTACTGTTTCTTATCACCCTTCCCCTACCCCCCCACTCTGTACTGTTTCTTATCACCCTTCCCCTACCACCCCCACTCTGTACTGTTTCTTATCACCCTTCCCCTACCCCCCACTCTGTGCTGTTTCTTATTATTATTACCCTACCCCCCACTTTGTACTGTTTCTTATCACCCTTCCCCTACACCCACTCTGTGCTGTTTCTTATTATTATTACCCTACCCCCCACTCTGTACTGTTTCTTATTATTATTACCCTACCCCCAACTCTGTACTGTTTCTTATCACCCTTCCCCTACCCCCACTCTGTGCTGTTTCTTATTATTATTAACCTACCCCCCACTCTGTGCTGTTTCTTATTATTATACCCTATACCCCACTCTGTACTGTTTCTTATCACCCTTCCCCTACCCCCCACTATGTACTGTTTCTTATTATTATTACCCTACCCCCCACTCTGTACTGTTTCTTATCACCCTTCCCCTACCCCACACTCTGTACTGTTTCTTGTCACCCTTCCCCTACCCCCACTCTGTGCTGTTTCTTATCACCCTTCCCCTACCCCCCACTCTGTGCTGTTTCTTATCACCCTTCCCCTACCCCACACTCTGTACTGTTTCTTGTCACCCTTCCCCTACCCCCCACTCTGTACTGTTTCTTATCACCCTTCCCCTACCCCACACTCTGTACTGTTTCTTGTCACCCTTCCCCTACCCCACACTCTGTACTGTTTCTTATCACCCTTCCCCACCCCCCACTCTGTACTGTTTCTTGTCACCCTTCCCCTACCCCACACTCTGTACTGTTTCTTATCACCCTTCCCCTACCCCACACTCTGTACTGTTTCTTATCACCCTTCCCCCACCCCCCACTCTGTACTGTTTCTTATCACCCTTCCCCTACCCCACACTCTGTACTGTTTCTTGTCACCCTTCCCGTACCCCACACTCTGTACTGTTTCTTGTCACCTTTCCACTACCCCGCACTCTGTGCTGTTTCTTATCACCCTTCCCCTACCCCACACTCTGTACTGTTTCTTATCACCCTTCCCCTACCCCCCCCCCACTGTACTCTTTCTTAGTATTATTACCCTACCCCACCATCCCCCTTGTACATGTTCAGTAACTGATGGGACAAAAATGCTACCATGATTTTTCAGTGCGATTTGGCAAATGTTGAATTTTGTGAAACTTAATAAAAAATATAAATAAATAAATAAATCGTAAACTTTGAACACTATTGCATGACAAGTCTTCCTTTCTCCTTAGTTCACTGTGGTACGTCTCAAGTCTGACTGATTGATGTGAAGCCCTAAGTGTGACTGACCAATTGATGTGAAGCCCTAAGTCTGACTGATTGATTGATGTGAAGCCCTAAGTCTGACTGATTGATTGATGTGAAGCCCTAAGTCTGACTGATTGATGTGAAGCCCTAAGTCTGACTGATTGATGTGAAGCCCTAAGTCTGACTGATTGATGTGAAGCCCTAAGTTTGACTGATTGGTGTGAAACCCTAAGTGTGACTGACTAATTGATGTGAAGCCCTAAGTCTGAATGATTGATGTGAAGCCATAAGTCTGACTGATTGATTGATTTGAAGCCCTAAGTGTGACTGATTGATGTGAAGCCTTAAGTCTGACTGATTGATGTGAAGCCCTAAGTGTGACTGACTGATTGGTGTGAAGCCCTAAGTCTGACTGACTGATGTGAAGCCCTAAGTCTGACTGATTGATTGATGTGAAGCCCTAAGTCTGACTGATTGATTGATGTGAAGCCCTAAGTGTGACTGATTGGTATGAAGCCTTAAGTGTGACTGATTGATTTGAAGCCCTAAGTGTGACTGATTGATGTGAAGCCCTAAGTGTGACTGATTGATGTGAAGCCCTAAGTGTGACTGATTGATGTGAAGCCCTAAGTGTGACTGATTGATGTGAAGCCCTAAGTGTGACTGATTGATGTGAAGCCCTAAGTCTGACTGATTGATGTGAAGCCCTAAGTGTGATTGATTGATGTGAAGCCCTAAGTCTGACTGATTGATGTGAAGCCCTAAGTGTGACTGACTGATTGATGTGAAGCCCTAAGTGTGACTGACTGATTGTTGTGAAGCCCTAAGTCTGACTGATTGATGTGAAGCCCTAAGTGTGATTGATTGATGTGAAGCCCTAAGTGTGACTGACTGATTGATGTGAAGCCCTAAGTGTGACTGACTGATTGTTGTGAAGCCCTAAGTCTGACTGATTGATGTGAAGCCCTAAGTGTGATTGATTGATGTGAAGCCCTAAGTCTGACTGATTGATGCGAAGCCCTAAGTGTGACTGACTGATTGATGTGAAGCCCTAAGTGTGACTGACTGATTGATGTGAAGACCTAAGTGTGACTGACTGATTGATGTGAAGCCCTAAGTGTGACTGACTGATTGATGAGAAGCCCTAAGTGTGACTGACTGATTGATGTGAAGCCCTAAGTACTAATAATAATAATAATAATAATAATAATAATAATTACAATATTTATATAGCGCAAAATCTCTTCGCTTTGGACAATCTGATGTCAATTTCATTTCCTCAGTGAAAAATCTAGGTGTCACTCTTGATTGCAATCTTTCCATGAAGCAGCATGTAAATAATATTTGCAAAGCCGCATATCTCCAACTCCGGAAAATCAGTTCCATTCGGCATCTTCTCACTACTCAGGCAGCACAAACCCTGGTTTGTTCTTTGGTACTGTCAAGACTTGATTACTGTAATTCCCTCCTTGTTGGCTGTCCACACTACTTGATCCAAAAACTACAGAAAGTCCAAAATGCGGCAGCTAGACTGGTCTGTAGGGCTAAAAGGAGAGATCATATTACACCACTTCTGCAGTCTCTTCACTGGTTACCAGTATCTGCACGGATACAATACAAAATAGCTACTCTGACTTTCTCGTCTCTTACAGGCACAGCTCCCCCTTATGTTTCAGAAATGATTTCAACATACCTGCCATCACGACAGCTCCGATCAAGTTCTGACACCCGTTTGCTAATTGTACCTCGTGTAAAAACTCAGTCGTTTGGTGAACGCTCTTTCTCTTTCTCAGCTCCTCTCTTTTGGAACAGTCTCCCATATGACCTTCGCCATGCTCCTTCTCTCACATCTTTCAAAACCGGTCTCAAGACCTACCTGTTCAAAAATGCTTTTGAGACAACACTCCATATTCACTCTTGATTCTAACATTCCTCCTTATCCCATTGTTGAAGAGGGTGCATGCTGTGTGTGTGTGTGTGTGTGTGTGTGTGTGTGTGTGTGTGTGTGTGTGTGTGTGTGTGGGTGTTTTGTTGTCATGCATAGTTCTGTTTTCCTTTCCATATTTGTGTGTAGTGATGTGGTATGAGATGTGTTATTATGTTATTATGTGGTATTATGCGGTATGATGTGTTTTGTAGTATGAAGTGTGACATATCTGTCCATATGTCTTATGTTATATGTGTATACTATTTGTGGCTGTTCTGTGCGTCTATTATGTGAAGCGCCTTGTGCTCCCTCCTTGTGAGGGAGGAAGGCGCTCAACAAATGTCCAATATTATTATTATTATTATTATAAAAATCAAATCTAAGCGCTGAACATACACTTACGCACGCGCGCACACACACTTACACACACACTTACACATGGCTATAAATGGGGAAAAAGAATAAAAGCAATGGAAAATTATAGAGAGCATATTATATACAAATATATATTACAGTGTGATTCCCCTCCGAGTGGAGACAGGCTACAAGGGGGGATGAGTGAGGTCAGGATTTTATGCAGAGGAGAAAAGGTGAGTTTTGAGAGCGGACTTGAAGGAGACAAAAGTAGGTTGCTGACGGACAGAGAGAGGAAGTTTGTTCCAGGAAAGTGGACCAGAAACAGAGAAGGCTCGTGGATCATAGGTATTGAGCTTAGTGCATGGAAAGCGAAAAGTCAGAGGATCGGAGGCAGAGCGGAGGGTACGTGAAGGAACATAGATCTCAAGTAGGCTTGACAGGTAATCGGGGGCTGCGTTATTGAGGCTTTTGTAGCACATGGTGTCTAGTTTGTACTGTATGCGCTTTGATACAGGGAGCCAGTGAAGTTGTGCCATGAGAGGAGATATGTGGTCAGCTTTTTTCTTTTTGTGTACAAAGCGTGCAGCATTGTTTTGAATGCGCTGTAGGATGTGAATGGTGGAGGCAGGAAGACCAGACAGGAGTGAATTGCAATAGTCAATGCGAGACATTATGAAGGAGAGAACGAGTTTTGCAGTTGTTTCCACAGAGAGATACTTCCTGATCAAGCTTATAAGATGGAGGTGATAGTAGCAAGATCTGGCAGTTTGAGAAACAAAGTTGTTCATGGAAAGGGTAGAGTCAATGCAGACACCAAGGTTTTTAGCTGAATCAGAAATTGGGACTGATGTGTTACATAATGGGAGAGAAAGAGGAGGCAGCTGAGAAAGTTTCTGACGGGTTCCAATGAGGATAGCTTCTGTCTTGTCGTCATTAAGCTGAAGTTTGTTGAACGTCATCCAGTTCTTAATGTCCGAGTAACACTCAGCGAGTCAAGAGGCGCTGTATATTGTCTGGTGTGTCACTGTCTAGAAGTTGGGTGTCATCAGCATAGAAGTGGTGTTTTATAGAGTGGGAGTTGATGATGATGGACAGGGGGGAGGTGTAAAGAGTGAAAAGAACAGGGCCAAGGACAGATCCTTGTGGAACACCACAGGTCAGGCATGCAGGTTGAGAGTAAGTGCCATTAATGAGAACAGTTTGTTTTCTGTTTGACAGATATGAAGTGAAAAAGGAGAGAGCAATGTCAGAGATGCCAAAAGTATGATGAAGTCTAGAAAGGAGAATACCATGATCAATGGTATCAAAGGCTGCAGACAGATCAAGGAGTGTGAGGAGAGGGACTTTGCCAGTATCAGTTGCAAGGAGGAGATTGTTGAGAATGTGTAGCAGGGCAGTTTCAGTGCTATGGCACTGGCGGTAGGCTGACTGGAAAGGATTGAGAAGATTGTTGGCAGACAGGTGAGAGTTCAGCTGGTTGAGGACAACTTTTTCGATGAGTTTTGACAAGAAAGAGAGATTAGAGATAGCCGGTAATTTTTCAGTTCATTTGGGTCTAAATTGTTTCTTAGGGCACTTGAAAGAATATGGGACAGTTCCAGTTTGAAGAGAAGTGTTGATGATGTCAGTGATGAATGGGAGGAGAGTAGGGAGACAGTCAGGAGTAGAGAGAACCTGGAAGAGGATCCATTCGCAGGTTTTGAACGACATGGATCTGATTGTGTTGAAATTTCTTCTTGTGAGACTGGGGTAAAAGTAGTAAGAGGTGTGCCAGAGAAGGAAGGGTCAGGTGGGCATGGTTGACAGGGTGTCCTGTCAAGCCTGTCACGAAGAGTTTGTATTTTGGTGGTGAAATACTTGGAGAATACAGATGGGAGTTCTTATTTGTGTGTTTTTTGGGAGAGGTAAATCTTTTCGTGTGCCAAGGAGATGATTCATGGTTGTAAAGAGTTCTCTTGAAGAAGAGGCATTCAGGATTTTGGTTTGGAAATAGCTTGTTTTTGCAGATGCAATGAGGTGGATACTTTTGTTTTAGAGGCTTGGAAAAGTTGCCTATGTACAGTGAGTTTGGATTTGCGCCAGCGGCGCTCTGATCTGGGCGGGCACATTTTGCACAGGCAATCTCATGAGTGAGCCAGGGGGTAGGGGGGCGGTCAGGTAAAAGACGAGTTGTGGCTGGAGCATGAGTGTCCAGAAGATGGTGGAGACTAGTATAGAATTCATCGGCAAGGTTGTGTGACTTTTCAGAAAGGAGGCGGGATGCATCAGATGAAAATGTGGAGAGGTCAATAGATTTGAGATTGCGTCGAGTCACTGTGCGCGTGGTACGGGAAGGAGGAGAAATGTCAAGAAACAGGAATTGCAGATGGAAGGGCTGAAGTTAGACGGGTAGAAAGAACTAGGCAGTTGTCAGTAGCTGAATTGTGGTGATCACGAGAAATGATCCAGTCAAGAATGTGACCTTTTTTATGGGTTGGTTCAGAAATATGTTGTGTCATATTATGATTGGACAGAGAGTTGATGATATGTCTTGTGTCATAACGGTGAGTGTTGTCGTAGTGGACATTGATGTCACCTAGAATGATGAGATTTCCAGGTAAGAGGCAGTAGTAATCAATTAGTTGGTCAAAGTCAGAGAGAAACATGGATGTGGTGAGCTTGTTGGCAGAGCTAGGTGGAGGTCGATAGACACAGGAGAAGGTGATAGGGTGAGGGGTGGATTGGAAGGATACTTCAACGTGCTCAAAGGAAGGATGGGAGAAAGGCAGAGACTGCGAGAAAAATAGGCGGGAATGGAGTGAGTCGTTGTAGAGGATGGCGATACCACCACCTCGGGATGGGCGATGGAAAGAAGCAAGCCTGTATCCACTCAGAGTGAGATTCGCATGTATGGGTTCGTGACCAAGGGGGTTAAGCCAAGTTTCGGAGATAAATACAATGTCAATATGCTCGTCTGTGATGAAGTCAGCAATGACATCGGCTTTGCCGTCTTTGCACACTGACTGAGCATTAAACAGACATAATTTCAATTCATCACAGTCACATGGCGGTGGCAGAGGTGGAGATGAAGGCGGTACCGACGAGACAGAAGATGAAGGCAGCACCAGCGGGACAGAAGATGAAGGCAGTACTGACGGGACAGAAGATGAAGGCAGCACCAGCGGGACAGAAGATGAAGGCGGCATCGACGAGACAGAAGATGAAGGCGGCACCAGCGGTTAGAAGATGAAGGCGACACCAGCAGGACTGAAGATGAAGGTGGCATCGACGAGACAGAAGATGAAGGCGGCATCGACGAGACAGAAGATGAAGGTGGCACCAGCGGGAGAGAAAGTGAAGGCGGCACCATCAGGACAGAAGGTGAAGGTGAAGATGACAGAGGAGAAGGCGAGGTCTGCAGCAGCAAGGTCGAGGGCAGGGGCAGTGGAGGGGAGACTGGTTCAGCTGGAGGCAGGTTGTGCCAGAGACAGTGGAGACGTCCAGCACGACAGGATCGCACAGTGCGGGGCTTACAACACAGCCCCAACTTGCGTATGCGTAGGTAACCGTCTCCACCGAGATAGCACTTGCTGTGTTTAAGAAGTGACAGTCCAATTTTTCTAATGCGGGACGCGTCCATTGTTGCAAGCCAGTCGGAAAAGGAAGATATTTGTGGGTTGGTGTGTGGGTTGGTCAGTTCACGATACACATGATTCAGAGAGACAAGAAGAAAATTCAGTGCAGTCTATGCATACGGCAAACTTACAAGCAACAGGAGAATTGTTCATGCACAAAACACAGTCGACTAAGGTTTAGGAGCTGTAGTGTTGGGGCCAACACAATAGGCCAAAAATGTAAACACAGTTCACAGATAAAATGTCAGACCCGTGCGGCTGAACCAAGATGATGAAAAGTAGTATCTAAAACTCCAAAGTCAGAGTATCTGGTAAAACACTCAAATTCCTAAAAAGTATCCACATCATTACACATCGAGATTGAAAAGGAACAAACTGATATAAAATTCAATGCATAAAATCAAATAGAACCTCGATAAAATCACTGTAAAAACACCACACACACTTTTGCTGCCTGCTGGCGCGATATCAACTCATATAAGTGTGACTGACTGATTGATGTGAAGCCCTAAGTGTGACTGACTGATTGATGTGAAGCCCTAAGTGTGACTGATTGATGTGAAGCCCTAAGTGTGACTGACTGATTGATGTGAAGCCCTAAGTGTGACTGACTGATTGATGTGAAGCCCTAAGTGTGACTGATGATTGATGTGAAGCCCTAAGTGTGACTGACTGATTGATGTGAAGCCCTAAGTCTGACTGACTGATTGATGTGAAGCCCTAAGTCTGACTGACTGATTGATGTGAAGCCCTAAGTCTGACT
>CM060306.1:133520693-133523193 GCA_030674185.1 Monoplex corrugatus | reverse complement strand
TGAGGCATCACAAGACATGAGGCATACAAGACATTAGGCATCACACACATCGATAGGCATCACGGAAATAGGCATCAAAACATGAGCATCACGAGACATGAGGCACACGAGACATGAGACATCACAGACAAGGCATCAGAATATATAGGCATCACGTGAAATAAGGCATCACCAGACATGAGGCATCAAGAGACATGAGGCATCACGAGACATGAGCATCACCAGACATGAGGCATGACAAGACATGAGGCATACGAAACATGAGGCATCACCCGACATGAGGTATACAAGACATTAGGCATCACCACACAGAGACATCCAAGACATGAGGCATCACAAGACATGAGGCATGAAACACATGAGGACGTAACGATACATAAGGCATCAACAGACATGAGCATCACAAGACATGAGGCACACAAGACATAGGAAAACGAGACATGAAGCATCAACGAGACATGGGACATAACGAGACATGAGGCATCACGAGACATGAGACATCACAAGACATGAGGCATCACAAGACATACGGACATCATCACGACATGAGGCATCACCGGACATGAGGCATCACAGACATGAGACATAACGAGACATGAGGCATCACGAGGACATGATGCATCACCAGACATGAGGCATCATAAGATACGAGACATCACCAGACATGAGGATCCCGAGACATGAGGCATCACGAGACATGAGGCATACCAGACATGAGGCATCATAGACATGAGGCATACGAGGCATGATACATCACCAGATATGAGACATCACATGATACGAGACATCACCAGACATGAGGTATCAGAAACATGAGGCATCAGAGCATGAGGCATCGATAACATGAGGCATCATCAGACATGAGGCATCATCACATGCATCACGACATGAGCATCACGATGACATGAGGCATCACCAGACATGGGCATTCAGACAGCATTGACGAAACTGAGGCATCACGTACATGAGGCATCACCAGACATGAGGCATTCACGACACTGAGTCTCACCAGACATGAGGCATCACCAGACATGAGGCATCACCAGACATGAGGCATCACCAGACATGAGGCATCACGAGCGAGCATTCCAACGGGTCCCGGTCTGTAGAGCCTAATTACACCACTTCAGTGTCTGTCCACCATTGTAGGTTTCTGTCAACAGTCCGACGCCAGTTTATATTTGGTCTTCCTGTCCCTCACTGTCCTCATGGGTACCAGTTCAGGACGTGATAGTCAGGTCCTATGAGGTAAAACAATTTTAATAGACATGGGAGAATAAATCAAATCTGTCTCCAACTTTCCCCATACAACCACCAAACTAGACAAACGAGCTATACCAACGCCCCACACAATCACGATATCAAAATCTACTCTCCTGAAAACACAACACGCAGTTTCATCCGCTCTACAGCACAATCATCCCTTCCATCACCCTGAATCCCCCTGCCCATCCTCCTCTCAAATCCACAAACAAACAAAAATGTTCCTGCTTCATGTTACTTATATTCTGAAGAAGTCGGCTGGATCGCCGATGAAAGCTACGCAGTAAGTATCCTTTTTTTGTAACTGAGAGCCAGGTTCAAGCAGGTAGCCATTATACTGCCCGTCATATTTTCCCTCACTCTCACTCTTATTGTCTTTTCACGTGTGTCTAGTTTCTGTGGTTTCAGGTTCAACAAAAACCCAAACAAATACTTTTTTGACAGTTTTAGTTTCAGTTGCTCAAGATAAAGTCTCCGCACCAGGAATAAATGTCATATGCACCGACGTCACAGGTACCATGTGATGGTGAAGATCTAAAATGATCATGACCCAAATCTTAAGGCTGCCCATAAACCCATGAGTTGTTCAGGTCCTGAGGTCTTAGCTGACATATGGGCTGAGGTCCAACCAAGTGTTTAGTGAGGAAGCGCTATGTGCAGTGATAGACGTTTCAAAATACATCACTATTTCAGTCTAACGAGACGATAAACAGATGAGGTGTGTATCGACTACACACGCTGACACCCTACAGCCATCTAAGACAGTAAAAGACCGGTGGAGATGGTCAAGGAACCATGAGACAAGAAACCCTACAATTTGTTGCTTTTTCTTTCTTCCTGTTTTATTTGTCCTGAATGTGATAGCCCTGTCTTGCTGAGGCTGTCATGAACCACCTTGTCTTGATGTCTATACTGCTGTTCAATACATGTTCAATATGTCTGGGCTGGTTGATGGAGACATAGAACTGCAGGTGGGATCTCATGGTCATCTGACATTATCAGAACCTTGTGAAATCCTAGCAGCACTGATACTGAAAGACCTCTGTATCCACTACTGTGCTTGGAGAGGAAGGGGATGGACGAAGACCAGACAGAAGAGAAGAGGCGAGACTACAGCAAATAGAAGTATTGCTTGAAGACAGGAGTTTTCAGACCTCTTACTGCCTCTAGCGTTGCACGGTGCTGGAGCGTTTCAGTCTTAACCCTTTGGCTCCTTCACCCTATCCAGCAGCTTCCT
>CM060306.1:133510693-133518193 GCA_030674185.1 Monoplex corrugatus | reverse complement strand
TACATGTATAGATGTCATGTCTACCACGTAAGTTACATGTATAGATGTCACGCTCTACCACATAAGTTACATGTATAGATGGCATGCTCTACCACATAAGTTACATGTATAGATGTCTTGTCTACCACATAAGTTACGTGTATAGATGTCATGCTCTACCACATAAGTTACATGTATAGATGTCATGTCTACCACATAAGTTACGTGTATAGATGTCATGTCTACCACATAAGTTACATGTATAGATGTCATGCTCATCCACATAAGTTACATTTATAGATGTCATGTCTATCACATAAGTTACATGTATAGATGTCATGCTCTTCCACATAAGTTGCATGTATAGATGTCATGTCTACCACATAAGTTACATGTATAAATATGATGCTCTTCCACATAAGTTACATGTATAGATGTCATGCTCTACCACATAAGTTACATGTATAGATGTCATGCTCTACCACATAAGTTACATGTATAAATGTGATGCTCTACCACATAAGTTACATGTATAAATGTCATGATCTTTCACATAAGTTACATGTATAAATGTGATGCTCTTCACATAAGTTACATGTATAAATGTGATGCTCTTCCACATAAGTTACATGTATAGATGTCATGCTCTTTCACATAAGTTACATGTATAGATGTCATGTCTACCACATAAGTTACATGTATAAATGTGATGCTCTACCACATAAGTTACATGTATAAATGTCATGCTCTTTCACATAAGTTACATGTATAAATGTGATGCTCTTTCACATAAGTTACATGTATAGATGTCATGTCTACCACATAAGTTACATGTATAAATGTGATGCTCTACCACATAAGTTACATGTATAGATGTCATGCTCTTTCACATAAGTTACATGTATAGATGTAATGCTCTTCCACATAAGTTACGTATATAGATGTCATACTCTTCCACATAAGTTACGTGTATAAATGTAATGCTCTTCCACATGAGTTACATGTATAGATGTCATACTATTCCACATAAGTTACGTGTATAAATGTAATGCTCTTCCACATAAGTTACATGTATAGATGTCATACTCTTCCACATACGTTACATGTATAAATGTGATGCTCTTCCACATAAGTTACATGTATAGATGTCATACTCTACCACATAAGTTACATGTATAAATGTGATGCTCTTCCACATAAGTTAAATGTATAGATGTCATGCTCTTCCACATACGTTACATGTATAAATGTCATGCTCTACCACATAAGTTACATGTATAGATGTCATGCTCTTCCACATAAGTTACATGTATAAATGTCATGTCTACCACATAAGTTACATGTATAGATGTCATGTCTACCACATAAGTTACATGTATAGATGTCATGTCTACCACATACGTTACATGTATAGATGTCATGCTCTACCACATAAGTTACATGTATAGATGTCATGTCTACCACATAAGTTACATGTATAGATGTCATGTCTACCACATAAGTTACATGTATAGATGTCATGCTCTACCACATAAGTTACATGTATAGATGTCATGTCTACCACATAAGTTACATGTATAGATGTCATGCTCTACCACATAAGTTACATGTATAGATGTCATGTCTACCACATAAGTTACATGTATAGATGTCATGTCTACCACATAAGTTACATGTATAGATGTCATGTCTTACCACATAAGTTACATGTATAGATGTCATGTCTACCACATAAGTTACATGTATAGATGTCATGCTCTACCACATAAGTTACATGTTATAGATGTCATGCTCTACCACATAAGTTACATGTATAGATGTCATGCTCTACCACATAAGTTACATGTATAGATGTCATGTCTACACATAAGTTACATGTATAGATGTATGTTCACATAAGTTACATGTATAGATGTCATGCTCTACCACATAAGTTACATGTATAGATGTCATGTCTTCCACATAAGTTACATGTATAAGAAGTATGTCTCCACATAAGTTACATGTATAGATGTCATGTCTTCCACATAAGTTACATGTATAAATGTCATGTCTCCACATAAGTTACATGTATAGATGTCATGTCTACCACATAAGTTACATGTATAAGATGTCATGTCTACCACATAAGTTACATGTATAGATGTCATGCTCTACCACATAAGTTACATGTAAAGATGTCATGTCTACCACATAAGTTACATGTATAGATGTCATGCTCTACCACATAAGTTACATGTATAAATGTCATGTCTACCACATAAGTTACATGTATAGATGTCATGCTCTACCACATAAGTTACATGTATAATGTCATGTCTACCACATAAGTTACATGTATAGATGTCATGTCTACCACATAAGTTACATGTATAAATGTCATGTCTTACCACATAAGTTACATGTATAGATGTCATGTCTACCACATAAGTTACATGTATAAATGTCATGTCTACCACATAAGTTACATGTATAGATGTCATGTCTACCACATATACATAAAGTCATTTACCAAATACATGTATAGATGTCATGTCTACCACATAAGTTACATGTATAATGTATGTTACCATAGTACATGTTGTTATCTACCACATAAGTTACATGTATAGATGTCATGTCTACCACATAAGTTACATGTAAATGTCATGTCTACCACATAAGTTACATGTATAGATGTCATGTCTACCACATAAGTTACATGTATAGATGTCATGTCTACCACATAAGTTACATGTATAGATGTCATGTCTACCACATAAGTTACATGTATAGATGTCATGTCTACCACATAAGTTACATGTATAGATGTCATGTCTACCACATAAGTTACATGTATAGATGTCATGTCTACCACATAAGTTACATGTATAGATGTCATCTCTACCACATAAGTTACATGTATAGATGTCATGCTCTCACTATACATATAAGTTATTTCATAGTTATAGATGTCATGTCTACCACATAAGTTACATGTATAGATGCCATGTCTACCACATAAGTTACATGTATAGATGCCATGTCTACCACATAAGTTACATGTATAAGATGTAATGCTCTTCCACATAAGTTACATGTATCTTTTCTGAACATTTTGAGTACTGCCGTAAACTAATAGCGCTTAGATTGATTTTTATCAAGATTTTGCTATATCAAATATTGTAATTATTATTATTATTATTATTAATAAGCGTTGAAATGGTGTCAAACGGCTTGTTGTAACATACTTAAAACACAAGTTATATGAGTTTGGAATCGGTAAAGGGCAAGTGGTCCATTTGAGAAATCGCCATTTGAAGTGAATGACAAATTCTTGACGATTTATGTCTTTTATCATTTGTTAAATTTCATATACAACGACACATATAACATTTCAGCTGATCAAAACAAGCCTAGATATATTGTAAACTGATCAAGCAAAGATTATAGAAGTGGAAACGTAGGCTAGCTGGCTCTTTTGACAGAAGTGTGGAGTCTAAATCCGAGATCCGGAGATCAGTCCCAGCCTTAACATCAACATCATGTGCCCTGCCGCATGGCATGGCGATCATGGCCTCCATACAAATCTATCCATTGTCGATGAACGTACATCTGCCACCCTCTCTGTCGTCATCCACTCCGCAAATCCATCCAGTATTTTCTCCCTGGGTCTACCCGGTGCTCCCCCCCCCCCTCCCCACCCGCACTTTCCTGTTGTGATTAGCTGCTCTCATTTCTCTTGCCTGTAAAATGTTCTATAAATGTAATGACCAGGCGAAAGAAAGGAAAACAGTTGCATGTCGCTAAAACACAAAACATAGGCTTAAGACGGTACACAGTGTGTGTTCCTTCTACTCATAACACACAGGAGTCCATCTATTTTTGGTAATCAATAATCGCCCACACAAATGTTGTCAGGAATCAATACAGCCTTCATCTTCTTCCTGTTCTCGTCTATACCTTCTCAGTAATCAACCCCCACCCCCACCACCCCCACCCCCACCACCCCCACCCCACCACCCCACCCCCACCACCCTTCGTTCATGAGTTTATACTGACTCTTCGTTGAACGACTTCTCTTTTGTTTTTCGTGCTGAAAGTCAGATGGTCAGACCACCATAATATTTTATTCTTCCTTATGAAATAAAAGTAAGGAAACGACGGAGAACAACTCTTTTGTACTCATTCTTACATTACAGCATTTGTTACTGAGAATTAGAATTGAAAGCAAAACCAATGCGAAGATGATATGATGACGACAACAACAACAACAACTGCAGCAGTATCATGATACAACAACAGTAATGGTAATGACAACAATGGTAACAACAATCACAACAACAATAACAAAAACAACATGCACAGAAATTGCATCATCTTGCCTTAAATGGCATCCTACAAAAAGGGGAATTGTTCTATATCAACAGACTGTGTGTGTTTGTCCGCTGTATGTATGTGCGTGTGTTGTGGTGTGTGTGTGTGGTGTGTGTGTGTGTGTGGTGTGTGTTTGTGTGTGTGGGTGTGTGTGTGTGTGTGTGTGTGTGCGAGTGTGTGTGGTGTTGTGTTGTGTTGTCTGTCAGTTGTCTGTTTTTGTATGCATGTAGTGTGTGTTGTGTGTGTGTGTTGTGTGTGTTGTTGTCTGTGTGTGTTTGTGTGTGTGTCTGTGTTTGTATGTGTGTATGTGTATGTGTGAGTGTGTGTGGTGTATGTGTTGTGTGTGTGTGTGTGTGGTGTGTGTGTGTGTGTGTGTGTGTGTGTGTGTGTGTGTGTGTGTGTGTGTGTGTGTGTGTGTGTGTGTGTGTGTGTGTGTGTGTGTGTGTGTGTGTGTATGTGTGTGTGTGTGTGTTGGTTTTGACAAAGCCAGTTTCATATTTCTCATATTATTAATTCAGACTGATAGTTCTTGTCACAGACACATGGAGACTTGACTGTGTCGTTTAATGGGTATCGACTTTACATAACGCGCGTTTTATCGCCTCCAGACACAATGCCATTAAAAACAAATGTCTAGACAGGCCGAGTCCATTCAATGTCTTTATCATACATGGCATTCAAACTCATACATCAACATGTTCTCTATGTGTATATCTTGCTTTCTTTCTGTCTTGCCAGTTTAGAATCTAGAACAAGTCTGACTGCCCACGTTCAAGCAAAAACAAAACAAAAACAAAAAAACAAAAAAAAAACGAAAAAGGAATCAGACACGTCTTTAATACAACCAGACAAGACAGATGCAAATTTTCGGCCAGCTCGACGAAGCAGCAGGAAAGTTTCAGTCTTTTTCTCTTAAGTTTTGTATTTCGTGTTCGTTCGTTTCTGATCGTACGCTTGACAAAGGCCAGTTGGCCGAAAATTTGCGCTGTCTTGTCTAGTTGTATTAAATACGCGTTCTGATTCTATTTTCGTGTTGTGTTTTTTTTTTTTCTGGTTCCTGTTTGGAGTTGGTAGTTTGTTAGAGATGGATTCATTGCACTCGGGCAATTCCGCATGCGCTGTACTCAACTCTAACAGCAAGTATTGTGTAGACTTCCTGGGCCTAAGCAGAACTCCATGGGCTGTGGGAATCAGGGGAGGGGGAGTGGGAGGGGGAGGAGGCGTGAGGGGTCTATAAAACATTAACCCTTAGACTCCCGCACCCCATCCACCAAGTTCATAAACTTAACCCTTTGACTGTCTCACTCTATCCACCAGCTTCCTGCAGGATTGTGGAGGGCAGGTGCAGGAGTCAAAGGGTTAAACAGACAAAAACAAATGAGTGTTACATTGAGATGGGCAGGCAACATGGCAGGGGGAGGGGGGGGGTAAACTGACAACAACAGAATGAGTGTTACATTGAGATGGGCAGACAACATGGGGGGGGGGGGTAAACTGACAACAACAACAGAATGAGTGTTACATTGAGATGGGCAGACAACATGGGCGGGGTAAACGGACGACAACACAATGAGTGTTACATTGAGATGGGCAGACGAACATGGGGGGGGGGGGGGGGTAAACTGACAACAACACACATGAATGTTACATTGAGATGGGCAGACAACATGGAGGGGGGGGGGGTTAAACTGACGACACAACACAATGAGTGTTATTGAGATGGGCAGACAACATGGGGGGGGGGGGGGGGTAAAACTGACAACAACAGAATGAGTGTTACATTGAGATGGGCAGACAACATGGGGGGGGGGGGGGTTAAACTGACAACAACAGAATGAGTGTTACATTGAGATGGGCAGACAACATGGGGGGGGGGGGGGTAAACTGACAACAACAACAGAATGAGTGTTACATTGAGATGGGCAGACAACATGGGGGGGGGGTAAAACTGACAACAAAACACAATGAGTGTTACATTGAGATGGGCAGACAACATGGGGGGGGGGGGGGTAAAACTGACAACAACAACACAATGATTGTTACATTGAGATGGGCAGACAACATGGGGGGGGGGTAAAACTGACAACAACAACACAATGATTGTTACATTGAGATGGGCAGACAACATGGGGGGGGGGGGTATAAACTGACAACAACAACACAATGATTGTTACATTGAGATGGGCAGACAACATGGGGGGGGGGTTAAACTGACAAACAACACAATGATTGTTACATTGAGATGGGCAGACAACATGGGGGGGGGGGGGTAAATGACAACAACAACACAATGATTGTTACATTGAGATGGGCAGACAACATGGGGGGGGGGGGGTAAATGACAACAACAACACAATGATTGTTACATTGAGATGGGCAGACAACATGGGGGGGGGGGGGGTAAACTGACGACAACAACACAATGATTGTTACATTGTGATGGGCAGACAACATGGGGGGGGGGGGGTAAACTGACGACAACAACACAATGATTGTTACATTGTGATGGGCAGACAACATGGGGGGGGGTAAATGACAACAACACAATGATTGTTACATTGTGATGGGCAGACAACATGGGGGGGGGGGGGTTAAACTGACAACAACAACACAATGATTGTTACATTGAGATGGGCAGACAACATGGGGGGGGGGGGGGGGTAAAACTGACAACAACACAATGATTGTTACATTGAGATGGGCAGACAACATGGGGGGGGGGGGTAAATGAACAACAACACAATGAGTGTTAATTGAGATGGGCAGACAACATGGGGTGGGGGTAAACTGACAACAACAACACAATGATTGTTACATTGAGATGGGCAGACAACATGGGGGGGTAAACTGACACAACAACAGAATGAGTGTTACATTGAGATGGGCAGACAACAATGGGGGGGGTAAATGACAAAACAACACATGAGTGTAAACTGAGATGGTGCAGACAACATGGGGGGGGGGGGGTAAACTGACAACAAACACAGAATGATGTTACATTGAGATGGGCGACAACATGGGGGGGGGGGGGTTAAATGACAACAACACAATGAGTGTTACATTGAGATGGGCAGACAACATGGGGGGTGGCAGACAAAAAGGGGGGGGGGGTAAATGACAACAACAGAATGAGTGTTACATTGAGATGGGCAGACAACATGGGAG
>CM060306.1:133498193-133500693 GCA_030674185.1 Monoplex corrugatus | reverse complement strand
AGAAATAGTAGCAGTTATTAGCAGGCAGCAGGTGCTGTAGAAGATAGTAGCAGTTATAGCAGCAGGCAGCAGTAGCTGTAGAAGTAGTAGCAGTTATAGCAGCAGCGTAGCTGTAGAAGTAGTGCAGCAGTAGCTGTAGAAGTAATAGCAGCAGTAGCTGTAGAAGTATAGCAGACAGTAGCTGTAGAAGTAATTAGCAGCAGTAGCTGTAGAAGAGTAGCAGCAGTAGCTGTAGAAAATAGTAGCAGCAGTAGCTGTAAAGTAGTAGAGACTGTAGAAGTAGTAGCAGCAGTAGCTGTAGAAGTAATAGCTAGCAGTAGCTGTAGAAGTAGTAGCAGCAGTAGCTGTAGAATTGTTAAGTAGTTATAAGAGCAAGTAGCTGTAGAAGTTAGTAGCAGCAGTAGCTGTAGAAATAGTAACTAGCAGTAGCTGTAGAAGTAGTAGCAGTTATAGTAGAGCAGTAGCTGTAGAAGTAATAGCAGCAGTAGGCTGTAGAAGTTCAGTAGCAGCAGTAGTTGTAGAAGTAGTAGCAGCTAGTAGCTGTAGAGTAGTAGCAGTTATAGTAGCAGCAGTACGCTGTCACAGTAGTGCATGTTATAGTAGCACACGTAGCTGTAGAAATTAGTAACAGCAGTAAGCTGTAGAAGTAGTAGCAGTTATAGTAGCAGCAGTAGCGTGTGTAAGTATGTTAGCAGCAGTAGCTGTACGAAATATAGTAACAGCATTAGCTGTAGAAGTACAGTAGCAGTTATGTAGCTGCAGTAGCTGTTAGAAGTAATAGCAGCAGTAGCTGTAGAAGTAGTAGCAGCAGTTAGTTGTAGAAGTAGTAGCAGCAGTAGCTGTAGAGTGTAGCAGTTATAGTAGCAGCAGTAGCTGTGAAGTAGTAGCAGTTATAGTAGCAGCAGTAGCTGTAGAAGTAGTAGCAGTTATAGTGCAGCAGTAGCTGTAGAAGTAGTAGCAGCAGTAGTTGTAGAAGTAATAGCAGCAGTAGCTGTAGAAGTAATAGCAGCAGTAGTTGTAGAAGTAGTAGACAGCAGTAGCTGTAGAAGTAATAGCAGCAGTAGCTGTAGAAGTATAGGGCAGTGTTGTAGAAGTATAAAAGCAGTAGCTGTAAAGTAGTGTAGCAGCAGTAGTTGTAGAAGTAGTAGTAGCAGTAGCAGTGTGTAGTAGAAGTAGGTAGCAGCAGTAGTTGTAGAAGTAATAGCAGCGTATAGTTGTAGAAGTAGTAGCAGCAGTAGAAATAATGGGAGGAAGAGCAGCAGCAAACGCAGTAGTTGTAGAAGTAGCAGCAGCAACGGCAGCAGCGACATAAGTAGTGTATAATAGTAGTCGTAGTATAATCATGATGTGTGTGGCGGCAGCATGTATTTAGCCAGCCACACAGCAGGAAGGAATTGCACACGGCAAAACCGCACAACGCTTATCATCATCAGGTGCCCTGCCGCATGGCGTTGGCGATCATGGACTTCCATTTGTCCCTATCTCTCGTTGCCCTAGCATCTCCCCCACCCTCCTCGTCCCCAGCCACTCTGCAAGTCCGTCCAGCATTTTCTCCCTGGGTCTACCTGGTGCTCTCTTTCCCTCCAGCTTTCCCGTTGTGACCAGATGCTCCAAATCCCCCTTCCTCATAAAATTGCATATAAATGTTGCCTGTCTTTTCCTAATCTTCCTTATGAGTGATCTACTTGTGTCTGTTTCCATCAAGACTGTCTCGTTTGTTTTCTTTGCTGTCCATGGAACTCTCAACAATCTTCTTAGAAACCACATCTCGGCTGCCTCAATCTTGTTCTGGCTTTGCTTGTTGACTGTCCACGCCTCGCATCCGTACAACAGTATTGGTTCTATATAACATTCAAGAACTCTCTTCCTGATGTTAATTGATAGGCATTTGTTAGTAGAAATGTGAGTTTAGGGGGTTTGGTTGCAGTAACTTGCTGATGCTTATCACCCTGTAATAAGCAATAAATAACACACACATGTGTACATGTACATACTGCAAAATAACAATAAAAATGACGGTGCTGCCATCTGCTGACTTGCTTTCCCTCAACAGAGGAAGCAGTCATCCCTAAATTCACACTGAAAAACTGTCTGCCAGCATATAACACCAGTACATTAAACACAAAAACCCACACACACAGACAACATTAAAGCACTCTGTCCGTCTAATATCACTTACAGTGAAAATACGTTAAATCAAAGAACGAACGAAAGCACTATGTGATATTCTGTAATACAACCCGTATTGACTTTGTTGTTTTGCTGCAGTTAATGGGGATATTTCTGAGTTGTTGCTGTTGCTGTCGTGTTGTTGTTGTTGTTGTTGTTGTTGTTGTGGTAGTTGTTGGTATTGTTTCATTTTTCTTCTTCTATCGACGTGATGATATATGTGTCTAAAATCACTAGTGTGAACAGACATTAAATAAAGATTCCATTCCTTTTTTTTTTTCTATCGATGTTGTTGTTCATGCATTTGTTGTTGGTGGTGATGATGATGATG